>OZ024838.1:17645218-18245218 GCA_964016985.1 Anodontia alba | reverse complement strand
CGGATATGCTATATAAGCGGACTGCCAGGATAACCAGCAACTTGGACCCAATAGTAACTATGGCACAGGTATTGTATTTATTGGAAATATGTTGTCATGGCTGAGTTTTCATAATTTTGTATGATGAAGTTTAAATGCTCATATTTCAATTATTTCTCAAAATATCTGAGATTTGTTTTCAAAAAGCAATAATTCAATATATTACCTTTAAAACTGCAGCATTATATTTAAGGAAAATTAAATAGTTTTTATAAACATCAGCAAGAAACCTAGGTACCCATTTTAGCTATTTTCGGCACTTTTAGCAGAAATTCATCAGAAATTCACCCAAAATGATGGTATAACTTCAATTTTATAAATTGTGACCTACAATTTTTCAATTAAACCTATTAAAAACTTTTTATTACAACTTAAGTTATCATCCAAAATCACTTTTAATGACCATAGTGCTGTAAAATAGCGCTAAAATCAAGCCAAGACAACATATTTTGGCAGTTCCGTTAGTGATAAGTCCGGGTATTATTAGGTCCGGACCCGCAATGAGTCTGATATCAAACAGCAAAGACCTAGATCAGTCTCAGCATATAGTCGACATCCTCTAGACACAGTCTTATCAGGGTTTTCTACACCTGCTCACAAAATATTTTGACACTTAAGAATTCTATTACCCCTTGTCCTGCTGAATAAATTAAGAAGCCACACCTAATTCTAATTTTCAGCCAATCAGACTACTAGGTTCAGGTTGTTGATACAAATTCACATAGTGAATGACAAACAGTGCAGAGCCAGATCAGTTGGCTTCTTCAGAAGCCAACTGATCTGGATCTACACTGTCTACAAAGACAGGACATATCCAGGTTGGTTATGAGTTGTCAGACACTGATTAACCCTTAAAGCGCCAGTCACAACAATTGTCGTCTGCTTGTGATTTTAAAAGTCATTTTTTGCAAACAGTGTGGACTCCTTTAGGAGCAGTCTGATCTGGGTCCACACTGTTTGCCGGTATGCAAAAAATAGCTTTGAGAAGTTTGCAAGAATATTCAGCAGACGACATAAACAGACGGCATTTTCAGATGTAAGCGTAATGTCAATCCCAACCTTTAATAGTTAACATACTTTGTACATTATATGCTCTCAGGTCCATTTTCTCACAGTACAGACCAATTAAAATAGTGGCCATTATCTATTTCATACAGGAAGTTGGTCAGATAATTGGGCAATCAAATAATAGTCATGAGGCATGTTTTCAGGTTTGTTTTTGTATGGGTTCAATAAAGATTAGCAATGGTATCACAGGATGGAGATTATGATGATAATTCACAGATAATTTTTCTTATTTCTCCATAAAAACATAATTATGTTGTGGCTACCAATTAAAAGGGCCTTAGTGAGGCACTTCTAATGAGTACTCACAACATAAGCTCTAATGGAGAACTGGAGAAAATTATCCCAGAGTTATCACTACTCCACCATAATTTGACCTCTGAGATGTGTCATAACTCCAGATAAGGTGCTTTTTTCATAGGTCTAGATAAGGAGTGGGTATCAGGTAAATATTTTTCTTATTTCTCAACGTAAACATATGTTGTGGGTACTCATTAGAATTGCCTCACCGAGGTGCTTCTAATGAGTACCCACAACATATGTTTTCGAGGATAACTAAGAAATGTATTTTTATTCCCCTATCCCCAGCCCCAATACCCCCTCTTATCTAGTGTCATGGTACCTTATGATAAGAGTATCAAGAAAGACTCGGATCAGCATATGCATATGTGCAGTCTAACCAGTCTTTGATTGGCACTTTGTGGATAGCACTAGGATTCACAGCTATAAGAAGACAGCATGCACAAATGCACAGGCTGATCTGAGTCTTTGCTGAGGGCACGATTCCAAAGGTTTATTTTCAAACAATGGCTCATTTTAATCATGAAATGATGATAAAGTGAATACAACATTTTTATTACCTTTCCAAAATTTCAAGAATTTTATTACATCATCTCATCTATAGACTTTCTTAGAAAAAAAAAAAAATAAAAAGATTATTTTTAAACAACAGCATGGAAATTCCAGGAAATACAGGTTTTCCCATACATTCTATTTCAGCAAGCATAGGAAGACGACTTCATTCTTGCATGCGATAATACCATATTTACTTTATTTACATGTATAAAGGTATTTGACTGATTAAAAGAGTTGACATTTTATGGCCCAGTCAACCCATTAGGGTCATGTCGAGCCCGTCAGTTTACCTAGCCACATTTTTCCTGGACAGGCTTAGTCCTCTAAGCGGTTAACCAGTATTGTGCACATTCTTTTGCCAGAAACAGACAACTGTCCTTTTTGAATCAGCAGAAAGGAAAGAAAGACCATAGAAAATTGTTCATAAGCTATCTCCACAAAAGAATGTTGCCAGACCTGATATGTATCGAACCTGCAACATTCTAATCACCTGGGCCCGGTTGTTCGAAGCGTCGTTAGCTTAACGAGCTCGTTAAGGGTCATTTCGTTAACTGTTTTAGCGGATTCAATATACAATATTCTGATATTTTTTGCTGAAAAAATGTGAGTAGCTTTTGCACTGCAAAAGCTACTCACATTTTTTCAGCAAAAAATTTCAGAATATTTGCATATCACTCGTTGTAAATTTTAACGAATCGTTAACTAACGACGTCGTTAACTTTGAACAACTGGGCCCAGATTTATGCACATCCGACTGAGCCACTGTGGTTGGCTAAAAGTATTTGGAAAGACAGGCCTGTGCAAATAGTGCAGACCCAGATTAGATGCTGAGAATGCAGCATCTAATCAAGGTCTACACTGTTTGCCACTCATTTAGCAGTATTTTCAACAAATCTACAGGTAAACAAGAATTCCGCGGAAGGCGTCATCGCACCTGCTGGGGCAAAAGTCACAGGAGCCACAATCAGAACGTGGTTATTAAATAACTTTATTTCATTCTTAGCAGTGCTTACTTGGAAAACTGGGTTGAAAAAAATGTAGACAAGTTGCCTAGTGGGGCACATATATTGCAGGCCAGTCCCATTCCCTCTAATGGCTATATCTTCAGCACTGATTTTTCGTATCATATAGCCCAATGATAATGGAACGTTGATATAAAATGTGTAAAAGTCACTGGAGCATGAAATATAGGTCAAGGTCACGGGTCAAGGTACCTGCTAATTCAGTACATCAAGGAGAAGCACAATGCAAGGTATGGTGGTTGTAGGCCTTATAGTTGAGGAGTTATCAAACATCAACGTAAAATGTGTCAAATATAGGTCAAGGTCACAGGGTCAAGGTACATGCCAAGCCAGTGCAATGAGGTGAAGCACTATGCAAGGTTTAGTGGTTGTAGGTCTTATATTTGAGGAGATACCGAACATCAACATAAAATGGGTCAAAGTCACTGGAGTGCACAATATAGTCAAGGTCACCAGGTCAAGGTACCTGCCGAGTCAGTACATCGAGAAGAAGTGCTATATAAGGTTTGGTGGTCGAAGGCCTTCCGGTTGAGGACATATGGAAGGGTGACTTAAAAGGTGTAAAAGTCAATGGAGCGCGAAATATAGGTCAAGGTCACCCAGCCAAGGTACCTGCAAAGTCCATACATTGAGGAGAAGCACTATGCAAGGTTTGATGGTTGTAGGCCTTATAGTTGAGGAGATATTGAACGTTGACGTAAAATGTGTAAAAGGCACTGGAGCGCAAAATATAGGTCAAGGTCATCGGGTCAAGATACCTGCCGAGTCAGTACATCTAGGAGAAGCACTATGCAAGGTTTGGTGGCTAGAGGTCTTACACTTCAGGAGATCTGGAAAGTTGACATAAATTATGTCAAAGTCACTGCAGCCAAAATATAGGTCAAGGTCACCAGGTCAACATATCTACCAAGTCAGTACATTGAGAAGAAGCACTCTGCAAGGTTTGATGGTTGTAGGCCTTATAGTTGAGGAGATATCGAACATTGACGCAAAATATGTCAAAGTCACTGGAGCGCAAAATATAGGTCAAGGTCACCGGGTCAAGGTACCTGCCAAGTCAGTACATCTAGGAGAAGCACTATGCAAGGTTTGGTAGTTGCACGCCTTATAGTTGAGAAAATCTGGAACGTCAACGTAAATTGTGTCAAAGTCAATGGAGCGCAAAATATAGGTCAAGGTCACTGGGTCAACATACCTGCCAAGTCAGGAGGTCAGGGAGATGTGCAATGCAAGGTATGATGGTTGTTGTAGAATTGTAGTTGATTAGAATACTAACTTTGACGTAAATGTCGAACTTCGACATAACAGAACTGTTAACAGACAGACAGACGGACGAACGGACGGACGGACGAATGGAAAAGCGGGCACCTATGTCGCAAAGTCAGGAGGTCAGGGAGATGTTTCATACAAGGTTTGATGGTTGTTTAGTCTTGTAGTTGATTAAAGTACTAACTTTGACATAAATGTCAAACTTCGACATAACAGAAATGTTAAAAGATGGACAGACGGACAGACGAACAGACAGACGAATGGAAAAGTGGGCACCTATGTCGCAAAGTCGGGAAGTCAGGGAGTTGTTTCATGCAAGGTTTGATGGTTGTTTAGTCTTGTAGTTGATTAAAATACTAACTTTGACATAAATGTCAAACTTCGACATAAATTTTGACGGACGGACGGACGGATGAATGGACAGACATACGGAAAAGCGGACGCCTATGTCGCAAAGTCAGGAGGTCAGGGAGATGTTTCATGCAAGGTTTGATGGTTGTTTAGTCTTGTAGTTGATTAGAATACTAACTTTGACATAAATGTCGAACGTCGACATAAATGTTGACAGACGGACGGACGGACGGACGGAAAATCGGACGCCTATATCGCACCCTGCTACAAGCAGGTGCGATAAAAATAGACATGAATCTACAGTGAATCCTCGTTACAACGACAGCATTTGTTCCTAAAGATCTTGCCACTAAAATTAATCCTTGTCATGCTGAATACATAAAGATGCCATGCCCACTTCAAATTTCCAGCCAATCAGATTACTTGAGATGCCATGCCCACTTCAAATTTCCAGCCAATCAGATTACTTGATCCAGGTGTTTGATAGAAATTCATATATTTAATGACAAACAGTGCAGATCCAGATCAGTTGGCTTCTTCAGAAGCCAACTGATCTGGATCTACACTGTTTGCTAAAACAGAGCATGTTGTGCTCAGCAAGAGAAGGGTTAATTTGCTGTTGTGAAGAATTCTTAACAGACAGAATGATATGTAGGAAAGACCTTGTTTTATTCTTATTTCCTAACAGAACATACGTTTTGGATATTTGTTAGAATTGCCTCTGTGAGGCAATTCTAACAAATCTCCAAAACATATGTTGCTTGAAGTTTTCATGCAATATTTTTGCGATATTTTCTCATTGACTGTCACCACTTCAGCGAAGGTTTTGTGACATTCAAATTGTCGTTATAACAATTTTGTTGTTGTATCGAGTGTCAGTATAAAGAGGGTTGACTGTACATGTATTCAAAGGATGAGAATGACGTATCAACTCATGTGGGTCATTTTGTGTTGTTAAGCCCAACCCCTGGCACTTCCCAAAACTTTAACTTAAAGTGTTTACACACTGACAGACAAACAGAAAGACAGAGGAACAGCATGACAAAAACTATATACTGCATTGGACACTTTGTATGCTGAGAATAAAACTAAAGGTTATAGCTTACCAACAGTGGCTATAAAGGTAGGACTGAATGTATCTTCCGTGTATCTATAAATAAGACTGCTTTTTCCCACAGCTGAATCACCGATTATGAGACATTTTATTGTATAAAAACACGCTGCTTTGTCAGTCCTACATGCTGGAATGTCCCTATTACTCTCCATTATAGCAGAATATTTCTAAACAATGTACATAATAGGTCTCTATTAACATGTAGAATGCTCATCACTAGTGCGGAACAAATTTGTGACAATTTTCATATTTTCCTCAACACATTTCAAGCGAATTTTCAATCCTTTATAATTCTCTTTGAAAAACAACAAATAAAAAATAAAAATGAATAAGAAAAACTACTGCTATGATATTTAAATTTGGCACTTTAAAGGATCCATATTCCTCAAAAATAGACATTTTATTATCCAAGAAAGGTTTAATAAATTGATATATGGTACATGTATTAATACAATCATAAACTGTGGCAGCTAACAGCCTGTAAAATTTCAGTTGGTCTCTCATTTTTGAACTGGATAAAAAATGAAATGATTTTTATTGTATCTCTGAATTAATGTTACTATTTTTGAGGAGTAGCCTTTAACAGGATGAGTATTTAATGAAATTCTGTACCAACAACATTGGGAGACCATAACTCTTTCACATCTGGTAATCTTGTAAGGGGAGTCAATGGTTATGCACTCAAAATCTTTACCCAAACTTTAGGTCATGACTTGCAAGACATCCAAATTTCAACAAATGAGTAAGTTCTCCTGATTTATTGATTTTTATCAATTTCATTGACATATTTTGAAAAATTGGACAATGCTATTTCCCAACAACTTTCATTTCTGCATCAGAAAAGATAGGTGTGGGCTTGAAAAACAAATTGCTAATTTAATTTAATTTTAATAAGGGCAGTCCAATATTCCTGTTTTGACTTTTTCCCAGTGCAAAATGAAGGTACATGTATTTTCTGCTATTTGGGCTATGAAATACTAATTTAACATATCAAATAAGATGTACTGCAACCTATGTCTACGTTTGAAATATATAATTATATGATGCTATATTTGCCAAGCATTTGTTCCTGGAACTGAAATATTTGTACTGACAATATAACTTACCAGGGCCCAGTTGTTCAAAGCTAACAACATCGTTAGTTAACGATTTGTTAAAATTTACATCGAGTGATACGCAAATATGCTGAAATTTTTTGCAGTGCAAAAGCTACTCACATTTTTCAGCCAAAAAAATCAGAATATTGTTATTGAACAGTCAAAGAAATGACCCTTCACGAGCTCGTTAAGCTAACCACGCTTTGAACAACCGGGCCCAGGACGTTTGCCCTTTATGGGAGCATTAACCAATAGGGGGCCAAGAAAGCCTATACATTACAAAGCGATTTTTATGACAGTAAAATGAAACTTCTGTATGACTTTGCTCAATTAAGAGCTTTAATTATATGCAAATATATCGTATCAAAATCCTGTTGACAAATTCTATCTCATTTGGAAAGCCTTTCATGGTGTTTGTAAACGGAATACATGTATTTTGAAACTGGTTTGGTCTAAAATCTGCATGTTTTTAAACGCAGGGCATTCTGGTGCTAGCTAGCATTCCGATAAGGGATAATCAGGCCTACTAATCAGACGCTTGACAGTTGGCAAAAAACAAAAACAAAAAAAAAAATAATTTTACTTTCAGGACCATTTGGGATGCAGCAGTGTCTGAGAATCAAATGATTTTTGGGTTGTTCTATTTTTTTTTTTTTTTTTTCCCTAAGGTATAAGTCTACATTGTTTTGCCATTTAGTAGTGTCGAATTTCTTATTTGGGTCAGTATAGTAAACATATACTTGTGGTATACAATATTTACTCTGAATATTGGGACACTTTATCTACTAACAAAACTTGTCTTAAAATTTGAAATACAGTCAACTCTCATTATCTCGAAGTCCAAGGGACTCTCTGAAACACTTTGAGATATTCATACCTCGACAACATATCAGATTTCAGAACTGAGGAAAACAATAAATCGAACAACCACATTTAACAAATGAATATGTAATTTGGCTTCTAAGTTAGAGATATAATGAAAATATTGTGGAAAAGAGGAGAAATTGCTCCTTAGGTGCAATTTCTCCTCTTTTCCACAATACATGTATTTTGTCACCTGTTGTTAGATTTAAATGTTAAAACAGGAACCAGATTTTCACTTCGAGATAAGCGGTTATTTGAGACAAGCGAGGTCTAGTTAGCGAGAGTCCACTGTGGTCTATGCTTCTACCTCTTGTTTGTTTGTGTTGAGGTTTTACGGCCCAGTCAACCCAATGGGGTCATGTCGAGCGCAGTCAGTTTACCTAACCACACGTTTACTGGGCAGGCTTAGTCCTCTAAGCGGTTAACCAGGATTGTGCACATTCTTTCGCCAGAAACTGACAACTCCCCTTCTTGAATCAGCGGAAGGGAGAGAATGACCGTAGAAAATATTTCATGATCAATCTCCACGAAAGAATGTTGCCGACCTCGGCGGGGGTTGAACCCGCGACCTCCTGGTCTCCAGTCGGACGGCACATCCAACTGGGCCATCGAGGCCGGCTTCTACCTCTTGATATGTCTAAAATATTGCGGTATGTAATGCAAGCAGTATAGACCCTAATTAGATTCCACATTCTGCAGTGTCTGATTTGTCTGCCTTGTTTGCTAAGGCCTATCTGTCCCAATACTTAGGGTTATTACTGTACGTATTATAATCAAAAAGTCAAACCAATAGGTCAGTTTGTTCAGTCCATATCACTTTCTTATCTACTTTTAATTTTGTGACAAATGCTCGAGATCTTTTTCTATCTGGTGTTTAACAGCCCAGTCAATACTATTATAGTCATGTTGAGCAAGTGAGTTAACTCACACTTCTGCTGGGCAGGTTTAGTCCTTCAACGCGGTTAATGTACATTGTACTTTGCGCACATATTTTTGCCAGTTACTGACAACTGCCTTTCTTGAATCAGTAGGTGGGAGAATGACAGTAAAGTTATTTCATGATCAATCTCCATGCAATTAAGTATGTGAATTTATAGCAACAATCCAGATCAAGCAATCTGACTGGCTGAAAATGAAAAATGGGCATAGCACCTTAATTTATTCAGCATGACAAGGGTAAACAACACATCCACCTTTATGGGTCATTTTGTGCTATCTCCCAGAGAAAGGGATAGAAGGGCTAATAGTTGACAGAAAAGAAAGCAACAGAGTGGATATAAGACAGTGCAGAAACAGAAAAAACAAGAGGCCCATGGGCCAAGACTTGCTCACCTGAGTGAAACAGCCACTGCAGATATGCAGATGTTATGCAACATTTTTCCAATCCTGTAATTACAACTGATGAAAGGATCATCATTTCAGCAGTTCTTAGTTTTGAAGAAGAACGTGTTTTTTATTATTATTTTTTACCATATATCGGCATGACACCATTTGAGCAGTTTTGGGTTTTGAAGAAGAATGTGTTTTTATTATTATGTTTTATAATATACATGTATGGGCAAGATAGTCATTTGAACAAAATCTCCATCCCGTTTAAACAGTAGGATCAACATGAAATTTGGTGGAAATTGACCAACAATGGTTTCAGAAAAAAAAAAATTCATGACTTTATACATATATACAGCACAGGGGCAGGGAAAGATAATCTTTGCAGTTTAAAATTTTGATTGTTTGATTGTTTTGATATTTCAATCATATATTGTAACTTGTAGACACTTCAGCTATTTTTGTCTTTGTGTGTCTGTTCATTGCTCTCAAGGGCCATTCTTTTTTTTTTTTTTTTTAACTCTATTTGTCTTCGCCAGAGAATTTAACCATTTTCCCCATTACAAGTCTATGGGACCTTTCAGTTGTCATAACAACCAAACAAAAAGGCAGGTCACCATGATTTTACTTATTTTTAAATCCACCTACCCAAGCAATATTGCTACCTAATTAGGGTCAAATCACTTCAGTAGCTTTGGAGGAATTGTTGTTTTAAAGTGTTTCCAGACAGATGGATGGATGAACAGACAGAGGCATGGATGGATGTGAACAAAAAGTGATCACTATAGCTCATCCTGAAGATAGCTCAGGTGAGCTAAAAAAAAACCCAGCTTACTCCTCCTTCCCACCTTTCCGTCACCCTACCACCCACAATTCCAATACTTTATCTCCTAAGGAAACAATTTACATGTACAGGAAATCTCAGACCCTGCATTCTAGCAAATGTATAAGAAACAAAAATCATCACTTAGTTACCAGAGAGTGCTAATGAGAGGTTAATGCTTACCGTTTAAGTGCCAAATTCAAATAATAGCAGATCAAAATTTAAAATATTTTTTCCTGTTCTTACTTTTTCTTTTACTTGAAAAATTAGAGCTTAACATTTAAATGTGAACTGTCTTCTATGAGAAACAGTTCTGGCCATTACCTGTATTTTCTTTTCTTTAACCCATTGTATACTGAATAGGCTCTCCCTACACTATATATTGGAAGAGTCCAATTTCAATTTTAGGTATGCCAGGCTATGAGATTTACATATTCCTAGAGAAAAATGGCTAAACTATTTGCAAACAGTGGAGACCCTGATCAGATGCCGCATTCTGTGGCATCTGATCTGGGTCTCCACTGTTTGCCAGTTACCCCTTTTATGGGTCTCCCGACTACAATGGGTTAAAAGCGGGACTTGTTAAGGCAGAGTATTTAATGATAATTCTGAGATATTTTTTCTTATTTCTCAAAAAAAACAAAAAAAAAAAACAGACATCTTGGCCAGTTTGTGGATACTCATTATAAGTGCCCCACCAGTGCACTTCTAATGAGTAGCCACAACATGTTTTTATAGAGAAACTGAGAAAATTATCCCAGAATTATCCTCAAATACTGCTCCTTTGCCATTCTCTAGGCTAATTCAGTAGAAGACAAACTGATGACATTTTTCTTACTTTTCTCAGAAAACAGGTTTAGACATTTCATGAAAATTGTCTCTTATGGAGATAATTTGCATGAAATGTTAAAACCTGTTTCTGGGAAAAATAAGAAAAATGTTTTAAAATGTTGGCTGAAGTTTTTAGTGCTAAGCATTAATTACCAAGTCCTCCGAAAGTAAGAGAAATACATGAATTACAAATCTGACGTCATGATAAGGGTACAAAATGTTATGAACTATTTCATAAATAGAACTGTTATTATCGGTATTTACTAGTTAACATGAATTGTATATGATTTCAAAGACATATGACAATGAATCACGGTATTTTAAAATCCTTGCGTCAACCAAGAAAATAGTTCCAACTTAATCTCCTCCAAGGAAATAGTTCCAAAGCAAATTCTAACACTTGCACAGCACACAAGAAAACTATAAAAATTTTGGTACATGTATCTTGCCACTTAATAGGCTAATCACAACTGCAGCAGATTTTGATTTTTGATTTTTCAGAGAAAACAAAACTTGGCATTTCATGTGAATTGTCTGCTAGGCAGACAATTGACATGAAATGTCAAGTCTTATTTTCTCTGATTGGCATTTCATGTGAATTGTCTGCTAGGCAGACAATTGACATGAAATGTCAAGTCTTATTTTCTCTGGAAAAAAAAAAAAAAATATAAAATTAGATTGTCGTCTGCTACAATTTTGCTTTGTGCTTTAAGGGTTTAAAATCCTTTTGTCATCCACAAGAGCAGTTGAACAAGTGCACAAGACTCCAGGAAACAACTGTGAATAGTTTGGGATTTTTAGGCTTAGCATTCTGGGTAAAATTTTCAGCAGATGACATATTGGAATAGTTTTCATTTTTTTTTCACAGAAAACAGGCTTTGATATTTCATGCAAATTGTCTCACATGGAGACAATTTGCATGAAATGTTAAATCCTGTTTTCTTGGAAAAATAAGAAAAATATCATAAATTTGTTGTCTGCTGAAACTTTACCTAGTGCTATGCATTTAAATCCTTATGTCATGCACGAAAGTAGTTTTAAAGTACACAAGACCCCAAGAAAACTACTATGAATATTTTGGTATTTTAAAATAAATTGTTAGTGTTTACTTGGAAGTTACTCCTGCACATATCTGATACATGAATGCATTTTGCAAATTATCTGTATGACCCACATTTTCATAGCAACAGATAAGGCGCTTTTTTCGTCTGAAAAATGCCGATATCTTTCTTATTTCTCAACAAAAACATATGTTGTGGTACTTATTAGAAGCGCCTCGCCAAGGCGCTTCTAATGAGTACCCACAACATATGTTTTCGTTGAGAAATAAGAAAAATATCATGTGGATACCCCCTCTTATCTGTAGCTATGATTTTGAACATGTACATGTAATTGTCTATAATTTACAGCCCTGATATTGACACCTCATATTTGATCAGTGATAAAAATTTTAAACAGGAAAGAAAATTCAAAGACAGTTAAAATTGTGATACTGTTTGTTTGTTTTTTTGGGTTGGTTGTTTACAACTGAGCCTTAATATACAAACACCAAAGTTCCTTAAGCTAATTGTCCATGTGATAATCACTGAGCAATGTAATCTAACCCCACAACATAATAAATCCAGGTAATGGTTATTTATAGCAGAACTATTCTTGTTGCTGTGACGTCAGAGTGCAGGGCAAAGAGATCTGTAAAACATGGACTGGGACAATGGCAAACAGTGCAGACCCAGATCTGATGTGGCAGAATGTGGTGTCTGATCAGATTCTGCACTGTTTGCTTAAATTACAGGAAGTTATGGTTTTAATCAAACAGTTTTAAATCCCTGTTTAGGACCATTTTCCCAGCCTACACTCAAAGACAATTGACCCATCAGTGCGGTCAGTGCTTTGATTTAAATACATGTAGGCAGGCTAAATTTGACCTTACAGTCAGTGGCTACATGTGTACACTTAGTATTGGCAGAACTTTATTAAGCTGGGTCCAGTTTTTCAAAACTAACAATTTTGTTAGTTAACATATCGTTAAAACTTTGATCATTAAATATGGTATATATGCTAATATTCTTGCTGAAAAAAAAATGTGAATAGCTTTTGCATTCGTATTTGCGAAAGCTACTCACTTTTTTCAGCAAAAATACATGTGAATTAGATATTGTACTTACTAGAACAGTTAACATTTTGACCACTAATGAGCTTGTTAAGCTAACGATGCTTTGAACAACGGGGCCCTGATTAGTTATATAACTGTACTTTTCATGGTTCCCAATCAGGCGCATTTTTACAACCCAAAACTACCGATATTTCTCTCATTCCTCCTTGAAAATGTATCATACATGTATGTTGAGTGTATTCATAAGAAGCAGCACCTCAGCATTGCACCTCTAAGGAATACACAACAACATGTTTTAACCCTTGTCCTGCTGAACACGGATATACCCTGCCTTTGCAAACAGTGTAGATCCAGATCAGTTGGCTTCTGAAGAAGCCAACTGATCTGGATCTGCACTGTTTGTCATTAAGTATATGAATTTGTAGCAACAATTGGAATCAAGTAATCTGATTGGCTGAAAATTAGAAATGGGCATGGCATCTTAATTTATTCAGCAGGACAAGGGTTAAAGGAGCTTTCTTACACAGCGTGTCTATATATATATAGGCAATGGAGAAAAAAGAGTGATTTATTCTGCAACAAATCACTAGGCAGAAACGTGTGACACTATCGATACGTTGCTGATATCAGTTCTCATTTGCACGGCATTGCACGGTGTAACATGGTTTTTCTCGCACCAACAATGTAAGAAATATGTGTAAACATCAGTTTTATAGTCAAAACTGTTGGCAGTCTTTGTGCGACATTGGACAATTGGTAGAATCTGAAGAATACAATTACTTTTTTGCCATTTTCTTTGTGTTAGAATCGAAATAGATCATTTCTAGAGTGTGTGATTTGTGGAGTAATAAATCAAAGTTTGTCTGTCAGTTGCAAGTTGATAAATCACTCACACTTCACAATCCTTCTTTGATTGCCATGTACTTTACATTTACATTATATTGCCAGAGTAAGCTACACTACCTCTTTATAACACGGTTCGTTATAACTCGGTTTTGGATATAACACGAAACATAGATGGATCCCAAAAATGTATAGATTATATTGAAAAATGACCATAAATGGTCATTTTTCAATATAATCTATACATTTTTGTTTGGCTATAACACGGTTGTTTAACTAACATGGTTTATGCAATGGACCCAAACATTAGTGTTATAAAGAGGTTGTGGTGTACATGTATTAGGAATCATTTTCACTCATCACAAAGCCATTATTGTGCTGATTTGGTGTTTTTAACATTATTTAGGACATATCAAAAACACTATTTAGGGTATATCGAGATGATAGGTAATAATGAAAGGCTGTCAGTCTGTGCAATTAGCCACTCGGACAGCTCAATCTGCAGCACGTTTGGCTCATGACTAGTAACGTACCTCTGTCGTGCAGCTTCCAATCACACAAGAAACACCAGCAAATATAGGGTTCTCACAAGGATTTTGAAAATTGGAGTAAAATGCTGTCGTCCAGAAAAAGTTGGAGTATTACCATACTTTTCTATTGAGACTTTCCAAAACGTTGGAGTCAGAAATGAAAAGTTGGAGTAACTTACTCCAAATCTGGAGTTAATGAGAACTCTGCAACTGACTTCCAAACTGTGATTTATTTCTCAACAAATCACTGTTAGAGCTGATCTATTTCTTAAATTAGAGAAGAGAAATAATTATATAGGCATTCTGCTTAGGTCAAATAAAACTAGAACACACATTTGATTCCATGCCATCACAAATCCCCACTCTCTTTGCTAGTGTTGCTGATCGCATGACAGACAGACAAACAGATGGACTTTCTATCCGACTCTTACTGTGAGGGGAGGTCATGTAGCAATTTTGTTTAAATTCTGCCCAGTGGTTTAGAAGATAGCGTGACTGACGGACAGTCGGATGCCTGATGGACGTATGGAAAAAATAATGTTGCTCTTGCACACCCTATCCATGAGGGGAAGTGATGTAGCAAATTTTGATGAATTCCACCCAGTGGTTTAGGAGATAGCATGATGGACAGATAGATGGATGATGGATGAATGGAAAAACAATGTTGCTATCACACACCCTAACCATGAGGGGAAGTGATGTAGCAAGTTTGGTAAAATTCTACCAAATGGTTTAGGAGATACATGTAACATGATGGACAGATGGACGGACCAACTGAGGTGTTAACAATATCACCATCACTTTTTTAAAAAGCAGGGGATAATAATATGTGTGTTTAGGGTAACAAGTCAAGGTTGGGCGGCAAAGCCGGTATTTACCGGTCTGGAAAATACTCCTCAAGTGGCAAATACTGGCAAATACCGGCAAATTGAAATTGTTTTGGCCTTAAAAAACTGCAGAAGTCTTTAAACAAGTTGCATTGAAATAGTATAAGCAAATTAGATGAGTAAGAATGTTAAAATCATTTATTATATAAGGTTACCACCCTGAAGAATAGAAGAAATCTCAATATAAACATGTAACACTTCCAAAAAGTGAATCTAAGACAACAATTTTGAAATTATTTAAGCAACAAATGGTCTTTAATTAAAAAAAAAATCATGTAGGCCTTTATCTCAATAGTAGAAATTCACCTGTGCACCTGGCCACTGACATTTACCATAATGACCCTAAGTTTTTGTGCTGGCAGACCATGTCAAAAAGAGCAGACCAAGATCATACTGAACAGTCTGATCAGGATCTTAAATGTTTGCCAGGCCATCTGCATCTTTTAAACACACTTCTGTATGGTAAAAGTATGTTTTGCAAAGTTTAGGATATTTACATCACTTTACTATATTCAAAATTTTTTGGAGTTTTAGTGTACATGTAATTAGCAAGACTACCTGTATGGTCTAATTACTAAAACAACAAATCCCAGGACAATTGTTTGTTCAAGAGGGTACTTGATAGCCAGGGGCAGGATATCATAAATGAATGCATATAGACAATAAGTCTAGGTGAAAGTAAAAAGGTGTCATAGGTAAGGCTTGAGTTATAGTACGGCTTTGTATTACAGACACTGTCCATAGGTTGATACTGAGGGTAGGGTTTTGTCTTAACTTCCAGGGTGGTAAATGCCAATTTCCAGTATTTGCCGCCATTTACCAGTATTTGCCGGTATTTACCAGTAAATACCACCGGCATGGAAAATACTCATATTTGCCGGCATTTTGCCAACATTGTAACATGTTATGAAAGAAAATAGGTAGGGTAGGTAGGAACTGTGTTTTGTTGTTGTTGTTTTTTACATTTTTTTAATTCTTTATGTAGAACTATACCATAATTACCCGATATGTTTGGAGTTGGCACTATAATTCACATAAAATTTTACCAAGTCTGTTTGATGTATCTAAAAGTACTGATAGAAAACAGTGTAGACTCTTATCAAACTGCTTCTAAAGGAGCAGTTTTGTATGGGTCTACACTGTTTGTTCATACTGTACCGACCTGTCCAAATATTTAGTATTAATATTTTATCCAAGTAAACAGAAAAAAGCTAGGTTTCACCTGGAAAATTAGGTTCGTACATGTAGGGTAGGGTTACCCTAAACACACATATTTTTTGTTTGGCCTTATCTGGAGCTGTGTACACTGAATGTCCTAAACTTCAAACAGCAAAGTTTCTGACAAAATGGCATATGCAAACAGTGCAGACCTGAAGGAGCAGTCTGATCATTCTACGAAATATTTTAAGAAACCACTGCACAACAAGCAAAATTTATGCCAAAGAAGTATAGAATAAAGTGTTCAAAATCTTAGGTCATTTGCCATACCTTTTTGCTTGAAAAAATCTATATCTGGTTACTTTACTTATGTGAAATATTGTTATAACCCTAAGTATTGGGACAGACAGGCCCCAGCAAAATGAAGTTTTTTAAAAGTAAAACATATTTTAACGAGTAATACTTAACCTATAGATAATGTGCTATTCTCTTCTGTTTTCACACCTTCCACAGAAAAAACGACCTTTCAGTCGTTAATTAAAGTCTTAAACCAGAAGGTCCCTTAGGCAGTTACCTGTGTGACGTAACTCTTCCCGCTCAATTGACCACGTGTCAGTTTCTTTTATGTGTAAAACAATAGACACAATTAGGAGAGATAAGCGAGGGTGGGCGGAGGGAGATAATTGATTATCTATAGGTTAAGTATTACTCGTAAAAATATGTTTTACGTTTTACTTTTAAAAAACTTCATTTTAACTTCATAATACATTAACCTATAGATAATGTGCTAGAATTTGCAGAATAGGAGGGAGGTGCTCTCCTAATTCTAACACCAATAATATCTCACCACTTCTGGTTAAGACTCAGGAAACTCAAAGGAATCAGATACATTCTAATTCTATATTTAATAGAAAAGAATGATCTAGATTCACAAAATAGCATATCTTTAAGGTGTTATGATCTAACAACCTTATATATAATAGTAGACTCTAGAGGAAGCCAGTTCTTAAGTCTCAGAGACCTAACATTCCCCCCCCCCCCCCCCTCCCTTTTTTCTTTTTGGGAAACAACAATTGGCTTCAAAAAGAAAAAGGAGTCATTGAGACATAACATAAATATTCCATCGCAAAGTAAGCTAGGAATATAGACATATTTTCAAAACAAAATTTGTAAAACAAAAAGCCAAGACCATACACTGTAAGTAGTCTATGTAGGGTCTTGAATAAATAAGGAAAAGTCTACTCGGTGGAGTTTCCTATAGATAACTGACATATGTAGATATTTTGGATAAAATTCTAGATATGTGAAGCTATGTAATTGTAATAGTCTAAGCTATTAGAATTATAAACTAATTAGATTCTGTTAATTGGAGCGACAGGACAGTTTCCGATGAACAGACACAGACTTAAAATAACCATAATGTGTAATTATTTCCCTTTGATCAAATTAAAGAAGGGGAGATAATAAAAGTAGATGGAGTTAACTTAACTATAACTAAGTTATCCATCAGAAGAAAAAAGTATAGACAAACATAATGGTTAAAACTATTGCTAGACTAATTGTATTACGAATTTTTAGTCAAGCAATAAAATAATACAGAGTTTGCATATAACTGCTGGGAAGAAAAAACAACCTAAACCATTGATAATTAGTTTTGTCATAGACATATAAAAGCGTTTGATGTCCTGACAAAATAATAAAGAATAAACTGTCAACATCATAACTTAATTGACAGAGAATAAGAGAGATAAGAATAAGGTTGATCGCAGCAAACTGTAAGACGGTCATAGTTTGGCTAAATCTTACCGTATTGATAAGATTAAGCAATAATAAATAAGCTGGATAGAATCTTTCTATACCAGAAGATTGCCATGAAAAGTACTCCTGAGTAAATGATCATGGAAATCAAGAAATGTTAAAAAATCCACTTTGATACGAATCAAAATGTTCATAAAAAGAGAAGGACTCAGAGAAAAAGTAATAGTGTGATAATCTCTGAAGAAAGATTATACAATAATACTGATTAATAATCTCAAAAAACACTTAATTTATAAGTTAAGAGATAGTATTACTATTCTATACTCATATTTAAGAAAAGTAAGAAATATATGAATACTAAATTAAAATTATACTACGGAACAAAATTCCTGCTATAAATAAAAGGTTAAGCGTAACTATTTATTGAGCAAGGAATTATTAAACATATAACTCTCTATAAAATTACTGCCCAGAAATTTTATAGATAAATATTCAATCAAATTTTTAGAATTGAATATTAAAAGAATAAAATTTATGTCTGCATAATTGTTAATTCCTGAAATATCAAATTACGTACTCGCAAATAAATTCAGGAAGAAAATATATATATATATATATACTCTCGAGATCTATGCGTAAACCATAGAGAGTAATAATATTATTACCACGATCCCTGACGGAAGGGTAAAAACATGTATATGAAAGAGATAATAATTAATTTAATGTCATATAGGTTTAAGATAAAATTTGATTAATCTTTAACCAATATGCAGCAACAGTGACTCGATATTCTGTATTTGTACGTAGAAAAGGAGTACTTAGTCATTAGAATTTTGTATGATTGAAAGAGTGATAATGGGATCTAAAAGGATGTATCTCCATGAACTGAATCGAAGGATAATATCCATTCTAAAAAAACTAGGGCTTGTTTTAGGCTTAGTTTAACAAGCGTAGAATTGAATTATTTCCAAGTATTCATGAAGTCGTTATGCTCTGAATACTGAGAAAAATGTTAAAATATTGTTTAGGAAATAAAAAAGTGACTGTTCCACAATGTTAGCTAGATTTAAACCTGGAACGTAGCGAGAAGGTCAATCTAATTTAAAAGTAAGATGAGCAGCACTTACTAAGTTGTGAAGTTAATATAAACATATTTTATATTATAAATTGAAGCAGTGCATTTCAAAATCATCGACGTCTTGAAATGACTTATTGTGTGGAAAAATAAATAAATATCCAGTTTCGGAAAAGATATTTATCTATATATATAGACCATTTTTGATGCGGACTGGAAATCAAGATATTAATCTTTGCATTATTCGCAAACTGAACTTGAACTCTTAGCGAGAATTACTATGATCCCTTTAACAAATGTAAACATAAAGGAGGGGTAAAGAGATAATTAAGAGTGTCTTAATTCTTTACCGGCTCGTAATTAAGGATGTTTTCCCTTTTGTCTAAGCCTAGACTATAGATTGATTAATATAAATATAATAATATCTGCTATTATGAGGTAAACTCTCGTTAATTAACCTCTAAGCATATATCAAAAATATATATCAACATAATCTAGAGCTTCGGTAAGTTTAGAGGAAGGAAATGATTGACTTTGGCAGTTTCTGAATAGTTACAAAGTCAATAAAACAAAATATCAAAAGGAAAGTATTGTATATAATATCTAATTTAGGCAATAATAATCTGTCACGTACTCAATAATTAATGCCTTTACTAAATATGTATCCATTGTCAATACCAAAGTGCAAGAAAATTTTGATTGACATGGACTCTAGTTATAAATAAAATATTAGAGGTATTGAGCTAGTCGAAGCAAAACTATTCCTCAATAAGATAAAGTAGACCTATAATATACGAGGATTAATTGGGTCTAGAAATTATAATCATAATAAAATTATTATTCCAATATGAAGAATCTTCGGCGTAATAGATTCTTACTGAGGCAAAAATATCTGGTATATTGCTATCGTAGTCTTAAATGATCCTGAAGAAAAAATAAAACAGGCAAAGTAAAGAACGTATCGAATTATATCTATGCCTAAATATAAGATTTTTTTCTTATTTATTATTTTATTGCAGAGTTTAGACAGAGCACGACTGACCTAGACTCTTATATAATCAATCAAAAGATAGTATAAAATAGAATTATAGCTTATCGGATCAACTATTTTCCATGTAGAAAAGGCAAAAGGAAAATATGTACCTCAACTAGAATTTTAAATCATAGTAATCTAGAGAGGTAGCGAATAAATAAATAAACTGTTAATTTATTTATCTGGTTGGTGTAAATTTCCGATACCTTAAGAATGAAAAATTAATAGAAAGTAGAAAAGATCGATTGCTACTTTTTTTGTCAATTTACTCCTTAGATTACATGCTGATTACATATCGGAGCATATAGAAGAAAAACAGGGGAGGAAAGAAGAAAATTTTTTAGATTTCGTGTATATTTTTCTTCTTATAAATAACGATAGTTTTATAGTTCACCTTTGCCCTAGAGCCGAATAAGGTGAATGTGTAAGAAGTTAATCTCTTTGTAGCGAATAAAAGAGATATAATTATAGCTGGAAGTATCTTCTACACTTAGTGAATGAATTGCGAATTTGATCGTAACCGATAATTCTTAATTCATTTTCAATAATAAATATATATATAGAATTTAAGTCAAGTTCAAAAGTGACTGGACAGAATTCAACAATATAAATGGCTACTAGGTATTAGAACCCATCGCTGTCATTCAATAACCTATAATCCAAGACTATACATGTCTATAGTGGTTATTAAATAAATATATGTTGAGCGAGTACTAGTGACTACTACTCGGACACTAGTAATCCGACACAAAGTCTACGAAACTACTGCCCGGTGGAATTTCGTTAGAATGACCTGGCACTACTCTACAAAGTGCCTCCCGATGAAATTTTCGTTAGAGCCGGAATTTAACCGCTTTCTAGCGAATTAAAGAGATAAACATAATTTGAATGACCTGGCACTAGTCTACGAACTGCTGCCCGGTAAGAATTTTGTTATAGTCGGAAGTTTAACTCTTTCTAGCGGATAAAAGAGATAAAACATAAGTTAATTTAAAATATTAATGGAATTACACACCTATAATAAGTCAATGGAATATTAAAGATTCTAGTCTGATTCAGGAAAGACTGTACAGAATTTTTTGTATAAAAAGTTATTATGTATTTCACTTAATAACCTATATCCATTGACTTAAACGTGAATGGAGCTCTATGAACGATAATAGATTGTTCGGGAATTAGTGATCATTATTTTGACACTAGTTACCCGACACAATGACCGGACACTAGTATTCGTAACTGTTGCCCGGTAAAGTTACAAGTAATTTGACAAATTGATCGGATAGTAGTATTCGTAACTCTAGTCCGATGAAAAAGGGAGATTATATATGAAAACTGAGCGGGCACAAGTATTCGAAACTTTTTCCCGAAGATAATTAATTATTAGGCAAAAATTGACTAGACACTTTCTGTAAAAGTTTGCCTGGTGAAAAATCAGAAATAATATAATAATATGACCGGGTACAAGTATCAGAAATATTACTGATACTTTGCCCAGCGAAAATTTTTTTTTAATAATTAGACATAATGACCGGAAGTTAGTATACGTGACTATTTTGTCCGGTGAAATATGTCAAAAACTAAGTCTTTCCAGAAAATAATTAAATTATTGACTGGAGACTAGTTGACTGGTGCCTGGTTGATCGGTGACTGGTGACTGGGTGACTGGTGACTGGTTGACTGGCACCTGGATGACTGGTGACTGGTGCCTGGTTGACTGGCACCTGATTGACTGGTGACTGGTGAAGCTGATTGACTGGTGCCTGGTTGACTGGTGACTGGTGGACTTAGACTTTATCGGATACTAAGTACCCAAAGATGCCACCTTGATGGGTCTTACCCCGGCAGTATAGCCATATGGGGTGGGGCTCCCATCAGTAAAGAATTGTCTTATAACCCATCAAGGGTTGACAAGTTCTTTACAATCAGCTTCTCCACCATGATAATCTTTAGCCAACTGAAGATCTCTGCATACAAAAGTCCAGGAAAAACATATCGTAATTGCTGAATAACCTGGAACGAAAAGAACAAAAATATTCTGCATATATAAACACGACTATCGAACCGATCGCGCACGAGCGTTGTGCCGAATAGCGAGAGTAGCGAAAACGCATGTGGAAAAAGACCAGTCAAAAAATACATGAAATCGAAAATTGAAAATTTTAAATAATAACACAGAAAGTGAAAGGAGTGATAAATAAACAAAAGAAACACAAGGATACATAAATTTATCCGTGAGGAAAGAAATAATCCAAATTTCTATCACAGGTAAATAATCCTTGTTGAATTTCTTTGTCCACAGAAAAGAAACTGACACGTGGTCAACTGAGCGGGAAGAGTTACGTCACACAGGTAACTGCCTAAGGGACCTTCTGGTTTAAGGCTTTAATTAACGACTGAAAGGTCGTTTTTCTGTGGAAGGTGTGAAAACATAAGAGAATAGCACATTATCTATAGGTTAATGTATTATGAAGTTAAAATGTTAAGATTCAGAGTAGACATCTATAAATGCAGCATCCAATCTGGGTCTATGCCGTTTGCCAAAAAACCAACAGAGCTTAACTCTTTCCCCGCTAGTGGCGACCTTTGTCATCTGCTGATAACCTCTGCAAACAGTTTGGACCCAGATCAGGCCCAACAAAATGTCCGGCCTGATCTGGATCCAAACTGTTTGACACTCTGATGATATACCTGAAAGATATTTTTTTTGAAAAAGTAAATTTAAAAAAAATACACAGATGACAAAAAAAGCATTCAAAATTACCCAGCATGCAAAGAGTTAAGCATATCAACAGATACCAGTACATGTATTCAAATGGACTGTTAAAATTTTAGGGCAAGTATGATAAATAGTTAAGGTGACCCAATATTTCGAGTAAATAAGGTCTGTGGACCGACAGACCTGAGCAAACAATGTAGACCCAGACAAAAGGAGTGATTTGGTCCGGGCCTGGACTGTTTAATCCTGTATCACAACAGTTACAAATAAGAAACATCAGGCTGTCAAACAGATTTTTAGGAGAAGTAAGGTTGTTAACCCTTAAAATGCCAAGAAAACCTGCATCTGAAAATGTCGTCTGTTTATGTCGTCTGCTGAATTATTCTTGCAAACTTTTCAAAACTATTTTTGCATATAGGCAAACAATTTGGACCCTGATCAGACTGCTCCTAGAGGAGCAGTCTGATCTGGGTCCACACAGTTTGCAAAATTGACTTTTAAAATTGCAAGCAGATGACAAAGCAAACGACAATTGTTGTGATTGTCAGCTTAAGGGTTAAGGGGCTTAGGTGTCCATCTGTATTTCTAATGGCCATTGTAGTACTTATGTTAACACTTTAAACACAGCTCAGATATGAGGGGTTGTCAAGTAAATATTTTTTTCTTATTTCTCCATGAAAACATATGTTGTGGGTACTCACTGGAAGCGCCTCGCAAAGGCGCTTCCAGTGAGTACCACAACATATGTTTTCATGGAGAAATAAGAAAACTACAAATATTTTTTGGCTGAAATAAAAGGCCTCATCTGGAGCTGAGTTTACAGGAAGGAATGAAAAAACAACAACAAGGAAGTGTCATAGATCTCAACAGTTGTTAACACTACTTTATCTATATCCTGATTCATCAGGGCCCAGTTGTTCAAAGCATCGTTAGCTTAACGAGCTCGTTAAGGATCATTTCGTTAACTGTTTTAGCGGATTCAATACACAATATTCTGATATTTTTGCTGAAAAAATGTGAGTAGCTTTTGCACTGCAAAAGCTACTCACATTTTTTTCAGCAAAAAATTTCGGCATATTCGTGTATCACTCGATGTAAATTTTAACGAATCGTTAACTAACGATGTCGTTAGCTTTGAACAACTGGGCCCTGGAATCCAACCTGGAATTAATATTATACATATGAACTGAATGTTTGTTTGTTTAATTTGAGGTTTGACATCACTGTCAACAATATTTCAGTCATATCAAGCTGTCTCCCTGAGAAAGGGAGAGAGGTAACAGATGAATGGGATAGACGAGAAAACGTTCCCTACCTGGCACTGATCTTGCTGTAAGTAAGACAAGAATCTTTCTGCCAAAAGGCAATAACAACAGGGCCAAGCATCCAAAAGTTTCAGCATGAGGGTGCACCTCTTTACCATCCATTATGAATTACATGTATTAAATAAAATATCTGCATAATTTCAGAAAAAAAAAATACGTACCTTAAATAATTGAACAGACATGCCTGAACAAACAGCAGACCCAGATCAAACTGTTCCTATTTAAAGGACATTTTATACTGATTACCAAAATGTCAAAAAGACGATGAAATGATTCAAATATAAATTTGTTTTTTCGTAGCGGTTTAAGATCACTTTTAACAATCTTTTCCGTCATGTCATGACTGTGTCTGAGATGAGACCGTGGGAACTGATGTCCTTTCACACTGCTATCACCAGGGTAATTAAAGTACTAATTACTTTAATTAAAGTATTAATTACTTTAATTAATGTAATTAAACTTCATAATATTTTATTTAGAATTTATTTAATTTCAAATTTAATAATTTTAATGTAATTAAACTTCATAATATTTTATTTAGAATTTATTTAATTTCAAATTTGATAATTCTAATATTTGTATTATGAAGTTTAATTACATTAATTAAAGTAATTAATACTTTAATTAAAGTAATTAGTACTTTAATTACCCTGGTGATACTGCTGTCTCAAAGCAACATCAGGCCTAATACATATTGAAGAGGAACTACCACCAATCACATTATACTGACACCAGGGCAACCAGACCTACTTCTTCTTGCTGCTGCTCAGTGCTAAGCAAAAGCACAGTGAACTGTGTCTACAGTACACAAATACCCTAACTAGTGCAATGCCAAGAAATGTAAACCTAAGTGATCTACTGTCCTAAACTACTCTAATTCATTGCAAAAGTCCAGTCTTGAGAAGAGTCACTGCCGCTCAGCGGAACTGTTAACCCTTCTCATGCTGAATAAATTAAGAGGCCATGTCCACTTCTAATTTCCAACCAATCAGATTACTTGATCCAGGTTTTTGATAGAAATTCACATATTAAATGACAAACAGTGCATGTCCAGATCAGTTGGCTTGTTCAGAAGCCAACTGATCTGGACCTGCACTGTTTGCTAAGATGAGGCATATCATGTTCAGCAAGAGAAGGTTAAGAAGAAGTATTTGGAAACATTCTGGGATAATTTTCTCCAATTCTCCTTAAAGATATATGTTGTGGGTACTCGTTAGAAGCACCTTGGTGAGGTAATTCTACTGAGTACCTACAACATATGTGTTTATGGAAAAATAAGAAAATTTATCCCAGAATTATCACCAAATTACCCCTTAACCCATTGTATACGGAACAGACTCTCCCACATTATATATCGGAAGAGTCCAATTGGAAATTTTAGGTACACCCGGCTATGAGATTTACATATTCTTAGAGAAAAATGGCTAAGCTATTTGCAAACAGCGGAGACCCTGATCAGACGCCGCATTCTGCGGCATCTGATCTGGGTCTCCACTGTTTACCAAATACCCTTTTACGGGTATCCCGACTACAATAGGTTAATAATTCCTCTGCACTGCTATAGTCAAGTACATGCACATTAACCCTTACATTGCTAAGTAAAATTGTAGCAGACAACATTCTATATATTATTTTTTTTATTATTTCTCAGAGAAAATAAGGCCTTGACATTTTTATGAATCGCCTGCTGGACAGACAATTTACATAAAATGACAAGCTTTATTTTCTCTAATATATATAAAATGTTGTCTATTCTGATTAGCATTTTATGCGTTAACCATAAAGTATTTTTAACGTTAACCATACAGTATTTTTAACGCTTCTCTTGCTAAACACAACATGCCCTGTCTTAGCAAACAGTGCAGATCCAGATCAGTTGGTTTCTGAAGAAGCCAACTGATCTGGATCTGCACTGTTTGTCATTAAATATGTGAATTTCTGTCAAAAACCCGGATCAAAGTAATCTGATTGGCTGAAAATTAGAAGTGGGTGCAGCATCTTAATTTATTCAGCATGACAAGGGTTAATATCTGAGATATGACATGGACCCACTTATGTCACAGTAATCTGAGGTCTTGTACAGAGATTTTGTGTCACTTCAACAGATGGAGAAAAGGTCTTGACACAACTTGCAAGTACAACAGGTTCCTGCCCTACATGTACATCATGTACATCAACCTCAAAGAAAGGGTGCACCATCATACAACACCGTTACACCAGCATAATACTCCAACCTATCCCACTCACACAAAGGGGAGGGTTGGAGGTGGGGGGCACAAAAACCTTTTTCAATCTGTGCAGCCCATATAGTTATTAACCCTTGTCATACTGAATAAATTAAGATGCCACGCCCACTTCTAATTTCATATTACTTGATCCAGACTGTTGTTATAAATTCATGTACTGAACGACAAACAGTGCAGATCCAGATCTACACTGTTTGCTAAGACAGGGCATGTTGTGTTCAGAAAGAGAAGGGTTAACCATAGGAAGTTTTCATTTTCAGGTATACTGTACATTGTAAATGACTTTGAAAGTTCTCCCACCAATGATCTATCAGACTCAAAAAATTTGGAAATTTGTGATTTGTTTCTGGGTACAGATATCACCCACTTAGTCATTGGTGTTTTATGAAATTCAAATAGAGTTTTGAGGGGTGATCATGAATTAATTTCCTTAGTTTAACCTTTATCCTGCTAAATAATTTAATTAGCCGCACCCATTTCTGACTATCAGCCAATCAGATTACATCATACAATGTTTTCATTCAAATTCACAAACTGAATGACAAACAGTGTAGATCCTGATCAGATGGCTTCTTCAGAAGCCATCTGATCTGGATCTACAGTTTACAAAGGTAGGGGGTGTCGTGAACAGCAGGATAAGAGTTAATAGTGAAAAGATAAAGCAGAAGTTTAATTAAATGCTAATACTTAACCTGTATCCCGCTGAATTTCATCATTAGCAGGATTTTTTGGTCGTATTTTTTCCTTGAAAAGTGGATGACATTTCATGCAAATCATCTCGTAAAGTGACCATGTGCATGAAATGTCAAGCTAATTAACCCTTTTTTTCTTGGGAAAAATATGATTTTTTTTCTCTTTATTGGTCTGCTGATTTCATTATCAGTATAGTGAGGCTTAAGAACAGGTCTGAGGTCAATTTAAGGTCACACAGCTCCAAATTAAGAGGGGGTATCCTTTAAATATTTTTCTTATTTCTCCAGGAAGACATACTGTGGGTATTCAATAGTACATACAGTAGGTGAAAGTTCTAAAATTCAAGAATCCTGAAATCTGGATTTTCAAATCCTGAAAAGACAATTTTCCTTATACTTTATATAGGGACAAAAAATCTTGAAATCCTGAAATCAGGAATAATCCTGAAAACTTTCAACCATGAATGTAGTAGTACTATCAGAGATGCCCCAGTGAGGCAGTTCTAATGAGCACCCACAATATATCTTTTCTTAAAGAAATAAGACAAAATATCAATATTATTTCAATATTTTTTTTAGCTAACAATGTGCCTTATCTACATGTACATATATGTTAACCATTGTCATGGTGAATAAAGTAACATGCCATGCCCTATTTCTACTTTTTAGCCAATCAGATTACTTGATCCAGATTGTTGATATAAATTTACATACTTAATGACAAACAGTGCAGATCCAGATCAGTTGGCTTCTTCAGAAGCCAACTGATCTGGATCTACACTGTTTGCAAAGGCAGGACATATCATGTTCATCAAGAGAAGGGTTAAGTAGGAATATTTGGTGATAATTCTAGGATTTTTTTCTTGTTTCACCACAAAAACATGCTATGGGTACTCATTAGAAATGTCTCACTGGGATACTTCTAATAGTTTCAGAACAATGACATTGTACAAACATTTTTATGGAGAAGGTAGGAGAAGTGAAGCAATATCACAGTATTAACATCAAACATTCCCAAACACCTACTCAGAAGCATAATTTAAAGTGTCTTACAATAAATTTTATTATACAGCTATAAAAATTGAATGATTAAAACTGTTCAATAAAATCTGAGACACAAGCATGCAGACTTGTCAAAATAAACTGAAGGAAAAGGCTCCAAATCGACTCTTTCGATAGTAAGCGACGCTTCCGGTAGATGCAATACACATAATGAGACTGACACAAAAGTTGGTGGCTCATATTGGTTTTAAGTAGATGGCTCCTGGGCCTGGAGCTGTCTACATATACTTTTTACAACCTTTATAATGACTTTTGCTCAACAATTTGGGGTGTGGGGTTGGGTTCATTTTCTAATTTTATTCCATGCCAGCAGAGAATTTTCTTGTTAAGAACAAGCCTTCTCTTTATTTATCTGTCAACAATTTATATTATCATAGGTAGTCTTATTTTTGTGGGACTGAAGCTTTTGATGGTTAAAAGTGCAAGAAAATTCAAATCTAAATCTGACTCAGATTATTTACTATGTTCATGTAGTCACCTGTTTTCATTCGTTTGTATACACAAATCTATCTATGTATACATTCTGCAACATCATCTCTGTCTCACATGGATTACATGCAGTTGCACTTCTCAGAAGTGTGATAGCACAAAAAGTGTTTTAAGAATTTAGAAGAGCTTAAAAAGTAAAAACAGTGTTATTTTCTTCTTTTTTTGCTACCATTTACTCTGAATCAGTCATATCTGACTATTACTTCAGAGGACAGTTCGCTGGGGAGGAAAGCCAAGGTAGTTTCTAGTTGTATGGGGACTGTGAAATACCTTGTAAAACCACTGCAAGCCAGAGAGAACTGCCAATCATTCACACATATTGTGCCATGTCCCCAGCTGGAACAACCACGGCAGAGGTGTGCAGCTTGTTGTGAGACAAACTTCAATACCAACTGAGCTATCATGGCACCAGTGTTAATGCAGAAGTGACTAAAAGCTGGTGAAAACAATACTTCATGGTTTATGACCTCCAAGAATCTAGGCCAAAGTACATGATAGCCCCAGTGGAGAGATGGTTCCACTGTACAACAACCAAAGGAGAAAACCTGTAGCTGGCAATAGTATGATTTGTAAGTAGTGCATTGGACTTATCATTTTGGTTGTTTAACAGGGCTTCTGATTTTCATTCCTTCAAGTCATATTCCAAACATCAGGGTATTTCAGGTTCACATTTTGGCATTTTTTTACCGCAAAAACCCAGTTTTGGACCCTCAAAAGTTGGGGCAAGGGTCCTCAGTGATGCGCATATGATCAATCTATAATTAACTTTAATTGTATTTCTGGTCTGATTTTCAAATCTTGAAAGAAAAACCTGCATATAGTCAAAAATGACATAATCTGGTTTGCTTATCAGAAGCATTCCCAGGACTGTTTTTCAGAGACAACAACAATTAGCAATGCCCAAGCCGGAGACAATACAAACTCCCTACGTGGAAGAATGTCATTCAATGTATACCATAAGCAATTGACATTTGATACAGGAGGAAGATGATTTGGTGTTTTATGTCCTTTCCAACATTATCAGGGTTTTCCTTGTCCCTCAAAAATGCAAGACTTGGCCACTTTTTTTACTCTGGTGTCTCCTTT
Source organism: Anodontia alba (assembly GCA_964016985.1). Lineage (NCBI taxonomy): Eukaryota > Metazoa > Mollusca > Bivalvia > Lucinida > Lucinidae > Anodontia > Anodontia alba. The sequence continues at coordinate 18,215,549 of OZ024838.1, read as the reverse complement.
AAACCTTCATCTTAGAGAGACAGTGATGTCCTTTAAAATTTGCAATATTTTCTGTAAAATTCCTGAAAATTTACCCACGTCTCCAAAACCACGAATCAAGAGACACATGTCCCCCTATTACATTTCTAAGGGGAAACCCTGCATTATTTGTAATATCAAAATAATGGATTTGATTGTGTTGGAGTTTAATGACACGCCAACCCTTGTAGGTCATTTTGTGTCGTCTCCCAGAGAAAGGGAGAAAATAAGTAGGAGATAGTAGAGGAAAGAGAGGGACAGGGAAGAAAGAGAAACATGAATGAAAGCGAAGAAACAGAAGAAATAAAAGCATTCCCCCCTATACCCTTACCTGCTACAAGGATAGCAGGCCTTGCCCAACTGTAAGCCAATATCAGTTGGCACCCTGGTGACATTTATAAGATACACGACACCTTCGCAACACCCGACCATCCCCCTCAAGATAATGGAAGGGTGATAATGAAAGACACTAAGCAATGAAGCAGCACACAGTCATCAGCAGAAGCCCACCTCCTGCTAAACTAAATATGAACCCAAAACCTCGTGACCTAAGTGGAGAGCTCTAAACTATCGGCCACCTGGACACTTCTACATTTGATAAACCATGCTGAACAGCCAAGAACAATTACCATGCATCTACAACAATTTGAGAATTCTTTTTTCGTTATAACTATATGGGAATATACTAGACTTGATGCTGCTTCACTATGGACCGCCTTGCTATGCAGTGGTTTCGTCTGTATATCTTTTTTTCTCCTGTGATTACATTTCCAAAACTATGGCAATAACCCCACCCACTCATTTCCCATAGTGACGAAGTCCGGAAAGCGTACCTATAGTGGAAATAAATGTCGCGTTAAAGGCTCCTTCGGCAAAACGAAACAGAACACATGTTTTTCCTACACCAGAGTCACCAATAAGTAAAAGTTTGAACAAATAATCATAAGTCTTCGCCATTTTAAAACAAAACAAACTTTCGGGAAAACACCCTCATTTACAATGGAGGTTCATGACGTCATGTGAAGTGACTTCCGGGAAAGGTCAAATGGGTGCACGTTTGATACACAAGTTTTAGATTTTCAAAAAATGGTTGTCGGTTCTTGTAAATGGCAAAGGTGTAATACTAGATCAAACGAATATAAAACATATATATTTTTCTCTCATTCTTTCATTTTTCAATTTCCAATACACACTACCTATCCTGACCCAAACTACCAACATCTCCACCATTTGCAGCCCCATCACAGGGGGCGGATCCAGGATTTTTGGACACGGGGTTCAAATTCGCTTGGTGGTGGGGCGGCTTGATTTGACCATTTTACCAATATTATCTAAGAATTACCCATGAAAATGAAATAATTTGGACTGTAAAAGGGGTTCGCCTGAACCCCCGGACCTCCTCTAAATCCGCATCTGCATTAACATATATTCGACCATGCACCGATGATCTCAATCACTATCACTATGCTTCTGCCTTAACGCTGGGTAAAACTTTCAGCAGGCGACATTTTGACATTGTAGGTAAGTAGGTGGGCGGAGAGAGAGAGAGAGAGAGAGAGAGAGAGAGAGAGAGAGAGTCTTAGATTGGCATGGTAGTGGTAGCTGCATTTAATATTAATTAAACTAAGGAGGAAAAAGTGCGCCTGATGCGCGACCCCCGCCCCCTTGCTTGCGTCAAGTGCTATATCAAATGAGCTAACCAGGTAGACAGTCCTGCCAATCAATTAACTTTTAAGCGCAAGGCATCAACTGAAAATACTAACCAGTTTCTAGCCTGTACCTGCGCTTACCAACACCAACCCCGTGGATTATTCACGTTGTGCGCTATTTCAGTAAACTAAGGAAGGAAAAACGCGCCCGATGCAGGACTCAAACCCGCGAGCCCCTGCTTGCAAGTCATGTGCTAACCAGCCAACAGTCCTGCCAACCAACCATACCATCACCCTTTTAACTTTTAAGTGCAAGACATCAACTGAACATACTATCAGATTCTCCCTTGTTCCTGCATTTGACAACGCCAACCCCGTGGGTTATTCACGTTGGACGTCATTTAAGTAAACTACAAGGAAGAGTAAATGCGCCTGACGCAGGTTCCGAACCCGCGACCCCCCTGCTTGCAAGTAAGATGTCCTACCAACTGAGCTAACCAGGCATACACAGTCCTGTCAATCACCACTGTATTAGTTTGGGATAGATTGTGACATGTTGGCTTTTTTAAAAAGAATCCAAGTGAAAGGTCTGCTGTTGTCTGTTGAACAGAATAAAAAAAGAGAAAGTGAACTGCTTTATTTATTGTGTAATTACTGCAATGCAATATGAAACCATGCAGCTATAATTAATTGACATAATATCACAATCAAAAGTAGTCTTCATCACTCTCTGGGTAAATGCAACAGACGATAAACTGGTGACATTTTTTTCCTATTTTTTATCCTCACGCTTTTTTTTAAGCGTTGGGGATATTGTAAACGCCTCCATCAGTCCGTCCGTCCGTCACGGCATTTCTTCCTAAACCACTGGGCGGAATTCTACCAAATTTGCTACATCACTTCCTCTCATGGTAGGGGTGTGTTATCTAGTAAGTACATGTATGTCATAATATTGGAGGTTATCATATGTTCATGAATTTTGCAACATATGCAGGTCAGAGAGATGGGTCTAGTTTTCTGCCTTAGTTTTGGGACCTTTCTTATACACAGGGGTAACTCAGGCATTTTCCCAGTCATCTAGGACCATACATTCTGCTTGGAAGGTAAAGATGTCAGTTAGGATGTGGGAGGATTGGGGCTATTTTGTTGTGGAGCTCCTTCAATATACGAGGCGAGAGATTGACCGGTCTGGGTGTTTTTTCCAGGATTGAGCTTAGACAGCTGCTTAGCCACTCTATTAACTGATACGTTGATGTCCACCATGGATGGAAATTTAAGCCTTTTAGGCAGGATTAGCTCAACAAGGTGAGACAGTTTTAGAGGTATCAACTTGGTAAAAAGTTTGGGTAGTATTAGAAAGAATAGAAAGATAGATGTTGAATAGAATGATGGAGACATTGTAATGCATATGCTGCATTGGAGATAAGATGGTGTAATAATTGGTATTGTCGTCTGCTTTGTCATCTGCTTGTGATTTTAAAAGTCATTTTTGCAAACAGTGTGGACCCAGATCAGACTGCTCCTTTAGGAGCAGTCTGATCTGGGTCCACACTGTTTGCCTGTATGCAAAAATAGGTTTGAAAAGTTTGCAAGAATATTCAGCAGATGGCATAAACAGACATTTTCAGATGCAGTTTTTCTTGGCGCTTTAAGGGTTAACACTTACCTTCAGCAGACGACAAATGGATATGAGCCAGCGCATGACAAAAACAAACAAAATGGCATGTGCGCCCTGCAAAGACTCAGATCAGCCTGGACTTCTGCCCAGGCTGATCAGTCTTTGCTGTATGCTCAATAAGTAGCTAAGGACCAAAGCTTTGTGTGGACAGCAAAGACTGATCAGACCGGGTGGATGCCCATGCTGATCTGAGTCTTTGCTGGGGGCACATGCCATTATGTTGGTTTTATCATGCAATGGCTCATATTGTTTTCTTATATTTTTTCTAGAAAATAGGATTTGAAATTGTATGCAAATTGTCTTGCAAATGTATCCAGTTCCTTTAACTTCATTGGCTGCAGGGAAAGGGCAAGAGAAAAAAGTCAATTTTCTAGGTCCAGGCATGCATTAAATCACGGAACTACCGCACCAGTTTTGTATGTGTATGTACCTATATTTTCTTTTCCTCAAGATATACTTTATTTGTACATTCCATATTTATGTGTCTTTGTATGTTAGTGAAGCCTCATGAAAGATTAACTCCGAGCTTAATTAACAATTTCGTTAAATGAAGTCTTTACTTACTAACAAATTGTTGGGAACCAGTTTGAACAGCCAAACTTTTCCAGCTGTCTGTGGACAGGTTATCTATCGTACCACTTCTGCTTCATCGGTCTCAAAGAACCATCTTTCCTGATCGTTTTCTACACCAGCTAGCGTGAAGTGTTTGTTTTGTGGATAACTTAGAATAGATAAGTTTTAGTATGTGATCAAAATTGGACTAATACTTAAGATTCATGGAAGTAATACTCTTTGTATAGATTGAATAAACTCTAGAAAGTTTGCCCTTCGGCAAAAATAACAGGAAATCTTACAATTATTTATCTCAGCAAATTAAACGGTGGCCTGTGCCATTGGCCTCATCTATTTTAGAGCAAAACATCCATATTGTGGACCAGATGTGTCTTTTCTGATGTCTTTAAAATTTCTAATAGTTTACATACGTGCCCTGGTATGCAATTTGAAAGGGCATGTGATAGCCATGTTACAGGGTTTCCTCCCGGGGTATATAATAAACAGTCAAATGAAAACAAGAAACCCCGATATTTCCTATACCCACATCCTATATCCCATATCATCATCACCTTGCATGCTCATGTTTTCTTATCATTTCGTATCTTAATCATTCATTGTAAAAGTAAGCTCCAGCAATTTGCGCATGCATTAAATTGCATGCTGCACCAATTATAAGCACTTGGCATGCATACAAATTAAGTGGGATTTGGTCAATTCATAGTTAGTGTTGGCCATGGATAGACTTGCATCACCCTTAGCTGGTGTTCACCTTTGTCCTGCTGAATAAATTAAGATGCCACTCCCACTTTTAATTTTCAGCCAATCAGGTTACTTATGATCCAGATTGTTGCTATAAATTTGCATACTTGATGGCAAACAGTGCAGATCCAGATCAGTTGGCTTCTTCAGAAGCCAACTGATCTGGATCTACACTGTTTGCAAAATTTTAATGCATTTAAGTATATCCTATTACTCAGGATATTTATTAAATTGTTGCAATGATGGCTATGTGGGAGTTTGGGAAATAAATATCATCATCATCACCATCAACGTAATATTTTATCCCTCTGGAACCTATACCCGAATTAATGGGCTAAACCCAAAATGTTACAGAAGTATGTGCATCTGAATCTGCCTGAGGTATATGACATCAGACATTTATGAATTCACACTAGATATCATTTATCTTCGGATCAGTCTTGTAAACACTGCTTCCTGACAGTAAATTTATCAAGTATTGTAATAATATCATGGGGCCAAGATATGCAATATTCCACTGAGAATTTTACCTCTCATACATAATTCTATTTTCTGAAAGGCCAACGGGGCATTGTTAAAACCAAACAGCATTCACTGGAATTCTAATTATCAAAAGTTCAAATATGGTATGTGTTTTAATGTTGGTCTGCTGCTCGTATATCTGTAAGCCAGTATCTCAGACCAAAGTTGGTAACACCTTCAAACATAGTATATAGTTTTTATTATCTAAACAGGCATTTTCTGACAACAAAGGTCAAATGTCAGATCTCTTTGCGAATGGCAGCAAGAAACAATTCAGTCAAATGTTTAAAAATTTAATTTTAATGGTCAAAGCAAATAACTGTATAAATATCTGGACAGACATATGAGCAAACAGTGTAGACTCAATCAGATTGCTCAATGGAGCTGTTTGAACAGGGTGTACACTGTTTGCTTTTCAGAAAGTTCTTTTTTAGACATAACCAGATAGTCAAGACAACTTGTTCAAATTTAAAGACAAGTATAGTAAGTATGAATATACTTCCACATTTTGCCTGCATTTTTCAAAGGAAGAAAGTAAGTAAGAATTTACATCCTTAGTATTTGAAATATTTCAAAAATGGGGGCTGCTGTAGATGTCCTAAAATGTTAACACTTTATTCCATACTTTTTTGGCCTAAATTTTTTTTTTTTTTTTTTATAAAATTGTTTCTTAAAATACTTAGAGTAATGGAAATGAGGTAGACCCTGATCAAACTGCTCTGATCTGGGTCTGCGCTGATTGTATATGCCATTCCATCAGAAACTTTAAAGTACGAAATTTGAAGACATTTACTATACTCTTGAAGTAAGAATTTTCTCCGGAAGAGAGCAAATCATCACTTTGTGCATTGGTTGAATTGGCCCAGAATGCTGTAATGGTTAAAATATCTATGTAGGACCACCTTGCATCATTTCTTTTAGATCTAAAATTCAATTTAAATTTTTTTCATTGTATTTCCGACTTGGATCCATGAGCCCATTCTGAGAATTTTTGGAAATACAGATTAGCTTTTTTGTTTAGCTTTCACATCAGATTCTGATTTATAAAGCCAGTCTGCTCTATATATACCATGTTTGCTCAAGCATGTTGGGCTAAATATTTAACCCATGTCCTGCTGAACCCGGATATGCCTTATTTTGCAAACAGTGTAGATCCAGATCAGCTGGCTTCTGAAGAAGAAGCCAACTGATCTGGATCTGCACTGTTTGCCATCTAGTATGCAAATTTATAGCAACAATGTGGATCAAGTAATCTGATTGGCTGAAAATTAGAAGTGGGAGTGGCATCTTAATTTATTAAGCAGGACAAGGGTTTAGGCAAGAGTAATAACAGCTTTTCTCATGCCATGGTTCAATTGGAATAAGCACAGAATAAGTCCTAGGTCAACATACCAAAATCCCATTTCGAAAAACCATAAAGTCGATAAACACAAAGGCAAATTAGGACTGTTCAGACATAACGACAGAAAGGATCCAAATAAATGGGGTGTAATCGTGCATCCATAGAAAACAAACATTACTTGGTAAGCATGGTTGGCCCACATGCCTATCAGCCTGAACTGAGATTTAGGAAAATACAGAAATTAATGTTTGGGGTTTTGAAAGTCTGTTCATAGCTTGGCTGTGGCAAAAACACCAAATATATATCTGGAAACAGCCACATTGTAGGGACTGACAAGGTCATGGTGCCTCCCATAGAACTAGACAACATTCTAAGCTTAATCCAAAGAATTCTTTTGATCATATCCAAAAAAAGAATTTCACTTAATGTGGCAATTTTGGTGCTCATCGAGAACCATCATCAGATTGTGACCTTGATCTTGTTATGTCACAGGACGTGGACAGCTTGCCACAAGACTCCTTACAGATGGTAAACAAAGGCTTGTAGATGTTACTCAAGTTGTATGCATCCTTATCTTGGTTCATGACCTGTGGAGACTGTCTGATCCTGATAGTGTCTTTGACTTGTCTGAGTCCCTGATTATTCTCCCTGTCAACTATTTTTCCCCACTCAAGAGTCGATGACATGGTGAGCCTTAGATATATGATCTGTCACGGAGCTTTTGTTAAAACATCTACAGGTCTTTGTTTACCATTAGTAACCAGTCTAGTGGTAAGCAGTCCAAGTCCCAAGGCGTCATGAGATCAAGGTCACAGTCTGTTGATATTTTTCGATGAGAACTGTCAAAGTAAGTGAAATTCATTTTTGGTTATGATCAATAGAATTCTTTCCATTAAAGTGATATTCTATACCACTGAGCCTACTCAGTGAAACATTCTAATTATACTTATTCCAAGTAAATAAGACTTAACATTTCATGTGAATCACAAAAGATTCCATGAAAAAGCAGTCTTATTATCTTGGAAAAAAAATCAGACAGTTTTCTGCTGGTGTGTCTGGTGCCTTAAGGATTCCTATTAATACATTCAACTTATTTATTTAGACACTTTACAAGTGGGGTTTAAGGGGGTCAAAATTATATAGGTATGTTTTCGTGATGACATGAAATAGCAGGCTTATTATCTTGGAAAAAAAATCAGACAGTTCTTCTGCTGGTGTGTCTGGTACCTTAAGGATTCCTATTAATATATTCAACCTATTTATTTAAACATCTTAACTTCCTACAATACTTAAGTTAAGATTTGCACAAGTCAGTTTGACTATCAGATCAGGCATCTAAAGTGTCAAGATGGAACAGCAAATATTAAAGATTATTATCCAACCTACTATAGGAGAAGTTATAAAGCATTTTTGACTATCTAACACATTTTCACCTGTGACAGAAGCCAGCCAGATTGACCAGTTCTCAGAGAACTATCACCCAGGCTCATATTTTGGACTAACTCCTGGTCACATATATTACCTAGCAACTTCTATGAGTTTGGTAACAAAAAAAAAAATAAAAAAATTATCATACCTTTCTGGGTGAGAACTATCACCTAGATTCATATTTTAGACTACCTCCTGGTCACGTGAATTTCCTAGCAAATTTTATGTATGGATAATAAAACATTTACATCATAACCTCCATGCCTGGACCACCTGATGAAGTATTGCCCGAGGCAAATAGTTTATCAGGTTGTCCACAGTACCTCGGAGCTGATAGTTTTGACTGTCGCCCAGAAAGGTATGAAATAGTTGTATACTATTTGCTCAGTCCTATTGGTCTGATTGTTTAGGGTAACTACTAAAGTGAATGAACACTACACATTTATTTACTTCAACAGTGGGCCAAGAGAACAAATTTTCATTGTAATATTACATTTTCTTCTCTCATGAACAACAAGGCAACCATTGCACTCTAGTCATTCATTTCTTTCCAGCACCTTTTCACATTTGGGCTGAGTCAAGCAAAAATGGTGTCTTCAAACATGCATAGCAACAGATAAGGTATTTTTTCAAACAAAACACTGATATTTTTCATTTATCTCCAAAAAATGGGTACTTATTAGAAGCACCTTAGAGAAGAAGCATCCCTCCAAGTGCTTCTAATGAGCCACAACATATACTTTTGTGGAAAAATAAGAAAAATATTTATTTGATTACCTACCCCTTGTATTTGGATTATGAAACACAATACAAAGTCAGGTCATTCTCTACATCCACAATGTCCTATCAATGCCTTTGCTGTCCCTCTTGTATATTCTAAATTCTGCACATAAAGAGCAAAGACCCTGATCAGACTGCGCAGGCTGACTGGCGCCTTCACTGTCAGCATATGCCAGAAGATAATGACCAATAGCTTTTAATAAGATGCTTTTTTAAATCCAAAAGTACATGTATTGATATTTTTTTTATTTCTCTACAAAAACATATGTTGTGGGTACTCATTAGAAGCGCCTCCATGAGGCGCTTCTAATGAGTACCCACAACATATGTTTTTGTGGAGAAATAAGAAAAATATTTACTTGATACCCACTCTTATCTAGACCTATGGATACACTTACGCTGTCATGACCCATTCACCCATAACCCTTAAAGCGCCAAGCAAACTTTGTAGCAGATGACATTCTAAATTTTTTTTTTTTTTTTTTTCAGAGAAAACATGTCTTGACATTTTATGTGAATCGTCTGCCAAGCAGACGATTCACATGAAATTTCAAGACCTGTTTTCTCTGAAAAATAGAAAAAAAAAAAAAAAAAAATTGTCGTCTGCTGTAGTCGTGATTGGCGCTTTAAGGGTTAAAGCGCCAATCAAAACTGCAGCAGATGACATTTCAACTTTTTTTTTTCAGTGAAAATAAGGCTTTACATTTCTATTCTTATTGTCACTGAATAAATAAATAAAGCTAGAAATGTGTTTGTAAAACACTATGCCTCAAAATGAGATAAAATGCCAAAGTTGAAAAGGGGCATAATGCTGACAAAAGTAATCCAAAGTTCACCAAAATTTAATCAGGTCATCTACACATTGGCTTCAAACTGCTTGCGGAATTTCATGAGCCTAACTCAAGTGGTTCCTTAGATATTTTGCTTACAAGAAAAGTGTGACGTATGGATGAATGGAAGGACAGACAGACAGACCGACAAGTCCAAAGCAATATGCCCTCCCAACTTTTTTGAAGTTGGGAGTATAAAAATTAGAATGTCTTCTGTCCTTTTAACCCATTAAAGACTACATATTGAAAGAGTCCATTTTCAATTTTAGGTATGTCAGGCTATATGATGTAGATATTCCTAAAGAAAAATGGTTGAACTCTTTGCAAACAGTGGAGACCCTGATCAGATGCCCCATTCTGCAGCATCTGCTCTGGGTCTGCACTGTTTGCCAGTTACTCATATTACATTCCATATACTAACACAAAAAATAAAATGGCATTTTTTTTTTTATTTTTTATTGAACATTTTTATTATTAGGCCATATATTCTATGCTCATTTTACAAGACAATTTGTCAGTAATAAAAAGGAAACAAAGACTTTTCAACACAAGAATTCTATTAGTCTGTTTGTGAAACACCGGAAAGTGATACAGTGAAAAAGAAATATGTCCACTGTCTGAGCAACTGAGCTATCAAAACCAACTATATTTGTTCATCACAACACAAAAACGGTCCCTTATGCCAGATGCCAAAAAATGTAGATAGGGTAAGGGCCTTTCCTTTGTACTACATGTCTTTTGATCATCACAACCATCATCATTAAAAATCAAGAACCATGTGCACATTCATTACAGGCAGAACAAATACACACATACACACACACACACACACACATGCAGATGGATATGTCACTGCTGTCCTTTCGACATCTCTCGGAAAGATGTTTGCTTGGTAATTTGTTTTAAATGAAGATATTTTGTTCTGATTGACCATATATTATCAGAAACCATGTCTTTTCTGATTCTGGCTTTTCTTCTCAAATATTTACAGTAAAATTAAATTTACAGCCAAAAAGTGGTCTTATCTATGCAAATTCTATAGTAAAGTGATTTTTTGGATTTTTGGTCTTACCTATTCAAATTCTATGGTAAAGTGATTTTATGTCTGAGAAGATATTTTTTATTTTTCTTTGCTGAATTTGAATTATTGATGTTTCACAACAATATTGTGAAAATTTCAGAGGAATTGAATAAGTTGAACTTATTGAAAATCTGCCTCCAAGTTACCTACCCTACAGATTTCTGTATAATTTGCATTCATTTTTACTATGGAAAAATATTTGATTTTTTAAAAACCACTGACTAGAATAAAACTTTTTTTAGCATAGGTAGTGACGACAAATGGTTTTGTATTAAATCATGACAAAAGTTTGCAAATTTACCTCTTCTGTGTAAAGCGCCAAACAAAAAACGACTTTCTGAAAGATATTAAAGGCACAGTAGGCATGTGCACTGGTTCAGCGTACAATATTTATCCTGAATATTCAGACTCTTTGCTATACTTATTCTAAAAATTGAACACATCCATCTGACTACTTTGTACAATAAAAACATGAACCGATAATACCCTGCCACTATCATGCCCGGGCAGATAACTCTATCAAAAATTGACAAAAACTAGCCTGTTAGCAATCCCAAACCAGATCTACACAATATCAATGCACATATCAAATTTGGTGAAAATCCATTGAGATTTATTCAAATTATTGTCCTGAAACAAGAATATGGATGTGTCACGGGCAGATAACTCTGTCAAAAGTTGTCATAATATCAATGCACATACCAAGTTTGACGAACATTCATTGACATTTACTCAGGTTATTGTCTGGAAACGAAATAAGGATGTGTCCTGGGGAGATAACTGTCAAGAAATTGACAAAATTAGTCCATTAGCAATCACAAATCCATGCACATACCAAGTTTGGTGAAAATCAACTGACATTTACTCAAGTTATTGTCTGGAAACAAAAATGCTGATGACTGGACATACGACAAATGGATGGACAGGCAGACGGATACATGAACCCAACGGGAAACCATAATACCCCACCACTATCGTGTGGCGGAGTATATAAAGTGCTTCCTGAATGGCTAACAGTGTAGATCTAGATCAAACTGTTCCCTGAGGTTATAAAACTTTTTTCATGCTCAACTCAGCTGAGCATGAAATTTGTCCTGCTAATAAATCTCAAAATACTAACAACTGTAAATTCTTTCTTGCTAAACATAGTTGAGCATGAAAATTTCTCTGTTAATAAATATGAAAATGCCAACAACAAGTTGGCATTTCCATATTTATTAGAGGAAAAATTTTGCATGCTCAGCTGTGTTTAGAAAGTAATTTGCAAATATTAGTAATTTGCGCTTTATTAGAATGACAAATTTCATGCTCAGCTGAGTTGAGCACGAAAAAAGTTTTATAACCTCAGGACCAGGATATACAGTCGAAACTCAATGGCTCGAACATCTTTGAGACCATGGAAACTTGTGCGAGACATGGGTAGTTAGAGTCACTGAGGGTCAATCATGGTGCCAGGTCAGAAAGCAAAAGGTGATAATTTAGGGAAGTCTTTTCAATCATCTATACAATAATGGTATGTTGTGTGTACTCATTAGAATTGCTTCGACGAGGCAATTCTAATGAGTACACACACATATATTTCATGATAAAATAAGAAAATCTCCCTAAAATATCCAGAAATATTTGCTTTTTTGGGCTATCAAGATAATTTCCTAGGGACTTAAAAACGAGTTCGAATTAGCCATGGTTAACGTGTCATCGGTGTTCCGAGTCATTGAGGTTTTGCTGTGTACTGATCACTCAGGCATACCTGTCTGAATATTAAGAGTAAATACAGTTTCTTATTCCTCTCAGAAGACACTAAAAGCCAGCGTGCGGCAAAACCTACAATTAGCCCTGTATGCCAAGCAAAGTCTCAGATCAGCCTGTACATCCACCAAGTACGGCAAGGGTTCTTGTTTGGATAGCCTGGAGGCTGTAGAAGGCACTTGGTATCAGCAAAGACTCTGATCAGACTGCACAGATGTCTTCTCTGGTCGCATGAGTCTTATTATAGCTTTTGTCGTGCACTGGCTCTCAAAAGAGTGAATTACCTCGATCACAATGAAGCAATGTACCATATTTTACCGTAAATACTTGAACACCTTAACTCCTGGGCCCAGTTGTTCAAAGCTAACGACATCGTTAGTTAACGATTCGTTAAAATTTACATCGAGTGATACGCAAATATGCTGAAATTTTTTGCTGAAAAAATGTGAGTAGCTTTTGCAGTGCAAAAGCTACTCACATTTTTTCAGCAAAAAATATCACAATATTGTATATTGTATCCGCTAAAACAGTTAACGAAATGACCCTTAAGGAGCTCGTTAAGCTAAGGACGCTTTGAACAACTGGGCCCAGATCTTACTGTTTCTAAAACTTGAATACCGTATTCAACCTAATTATCACACATGCTCCTATAAGTGCACAGTCAAGCAATTTAGTAGTCTTTAGATGACAGCCAGTGAACTTTTTAAAAGTTTTCTCTACTTCTTTATAAAAGTATATATTGTGGGAACTCATCGACAAGTCAAAGCAATTCAAATGATTATCCACAACATATGCTTTAAATGAGACAGCTATATCAATTAAAAGACAAGATCAATTTCATTTACAGTTAAAGACACATAATCTATTACATATTTCTATCTAATATAATCTCATTTTACAATATTATTCAAGAACTTATTTCTCATTTCGTCTATTCTTTTTATTCCCATTTGTCTACTCCATCTCTGAGGGTAATTCCCATATCTCTACTTTTTGTTTTTCTATATAATGACCAAGATCTGGACCAAAACCAGATAGACTTTATATGATTTAGATTAATACTGACCAGAGAAATACTGATTAATGACTAGGAAAAAAGTATTGGTAATTATTGATCATAATACTGTCAACTCTCATTATCTCGACTTCGCTTATCCCAAATAACCGCTTATCTCTAAGTGAAAATCTGGTCCCTGTTTAAACACGAAAATCTAACAACAGGTAACAAAATATGGAGGAAAAGAGGAGCAATTTCTTCTCTATTCCACAATATTTTCAATATAGCTCTAACTTCAGGAGTCAAATTACAAATTTATTTATAAAATGTGTTTTTTTTTTATTTATTTTTTCCTGAATTCTGCAAATCTGATATGTCGAGGTATGGATATATCGAAATATTTCAGAGAGTCCCTTGGACTTCCAGATAACGAGAGTTGACTGTTTATATGAAATAAATATATTGTTTATCAGTGTACTTTTATTCTTTTGTTCCTGGACTTTCCCCTGAAATAACTAGGAAAAATAACAAGGGAATGTTGAATCAGATGGACATATATTCACCAATCTGATCCGAATCTACACTGGTTGATTTACCTGACTGCCATGTTTTCCATACAAAATAGTAGACGAAATGAGAAAAAGTGTCAAAATACATGTAGCAGACAAAATAGGAATTGCTGAAATAGGAATAAATCCTCAGTATGGGTTTACTTATCACATGATATATCACGTGTAGTAGACAAAATGGGAATTGCTTAAATGGGAATAAACCCTCAGTATGGGTTTACTTATCACATGATGTCACGCGTGACAGTGTTATAATACCGTTACATAAAAATAATGCTTGGTTATAGGCTTACACATTGTTTACTTACAGCTTAACCCTTGTCCTGCTGAATAAATTAAGATGCCACACCCTTTTAAAAATTCAGCCAATCAGATTACTTGATCTAGATTGTTGATTTTGTTTGTGTTGAGGTTTTACAGCCCAGTCAACCCAATTGGGTCACATCAAGCGCGGTCAGTTTACCTAACCACACGTTTACTGGGCAGGCTTAGTCCTCTAAGCGGTTAACCAGTATTGTGCACATTCTTTCGCCAGAAACTGACAACTGCCCTTCTTGAATTAGCAGAAGGGAGAGAATGACCGTAGAAAATATTTCCTGATCAATCTCCATGAAAGATGTTGCCGACCTTGGCGGGGGTTGAACCCGTGACCTCCTGGTCATCTAGATTGTTGATATACAGTTGATATAAGTTCATATATTGAATGGCAAACAGTGCAGATCCAGATCAGTTGGCTTCTTAGAATCTACACTGTTTGCAAAGGCAGGGTATATTCAGGTTCAGCAGGATAAGGGTTAAGGTGACTGATAGTAGAAAAGCATATAAAACAGTTCTGGGGCCATACAACAAAAAGAATCAGGGCCCAGTTGTTCAAAGCTAACGATGTCATTAGTTAACGATTCGTTAAAATTTTAATCGAGTGATACGCAAATATGCTGAAATTTTTTGCTGAAAAAATGTGAGTAGCTTTTGCAATGCAAAAGCTACTCACATTTTTTCAGCAAAAAATTTCAGAATATTGTATATTGAATCTGCTAAAACAGTTAACGAAATGACCCTTAACGAGCTCGTTAAGCTAACGACGCTTTGAACAACTGGGCCCTGGTATTCATGTTGCTTCCATTGGGTATTTATTAACCTTGATCACTCTCTGGGCAGATTCAACAGATGACAAATTCCTGGTATTTTTCTTATTTTTTTCCAGAAAACATACTTAAACATGTCATGCAAATTCTTTCCTAAGGAGACAATTTGCATGGAATGTTGACGCTTATTTTCTGGGAAAATATTCAAAAACATCTGCTGAAATATTTCTCAGCAAGCTAAGTGTTTAACTTATTCAATAATTTTAATCTCACCAAGATAAATTATTGAACTCTAAATAAATATGAAATAAATGAATATTCACATAAACCACTTTTTTCAACCAACACATATTGATATCGTTCTTATTTCACCACAAAAACATACATTGTCAGAACTCATTAGAAGGGCCTCACCAAGGCACTTCGAATGAGTAGCCACATGTTTTTTTCTGTTTTTTCTTTTGTTTTTTTTTTTGTGGAAAAATAAGAAAGCTATTTACCAATTACCTGATAACCCCTTGGAGCTATGACATCAAATTTCAAGTCCTGGCAAATTTGGCAAAATCGAGTATTATAAAAACAAGGTAAAATTTTAGCAAGTACATTCCTGAACAAGGAAAATTACTGTAAACCATAGATGGAAATAACACTCTAAACATTCTACATGTACTATCAAACAGATAAAAATTCACAAAAAAAAACAACAAAAAAACAACAAACAAACAAAAAAAAAAACCCTTAAAAATTGTACACTAGTAAACCATAGGTCCAGATAAAGAGAATAATCTTAAGACTTTTTCGTTATATCTGGAGAAACTGAACAATGTAATTAAAGCTACCAAAGGGAGCATTAAACATTGTTTCATTTTTCCAGGTAAACTACTCTAACTTACTTACAACTACGCCCACTGATTCAATCAATAATTTATCAAAATTAACCTGAAATCACATACTTCCTATTGGCTGCACTGTATTCCTGGGCCAGATTAATTTTTCAATGTAATTTAAATTACCGGGGTATGCAACAAAATTAATACAGGTACGGTAATAGAAATTTTTGCAGTTAGAGCTATGAGTTTGACATGAAATCCAGTCATCTGACTGGTGGAAAAGTAGGCGGAGCTGTAAATTTTGAAGTACAACACCCTTCCCCCACCACCACCACCCCCCCACCCAAAAAAAAAAACAGTCGACTCTCGTTACCTTGAAGTCTAAGAGACTCTGAAATACTTCGAGATATCCGTACCTTGACATATCAGATTTACAGAAATGAGGAAAAAATAAATTGACCAGCCACATTTAACAAATGTATGTAATTTGACTCCTGAAGTTAGAGATATGTTGAAAATATTGTGGAAAATGGGAAAAATTGCTCCTCAGGAGCAATTTTTTCCCCTTTTCTGCAATATTTTTTTTATCTGTTGTTAGATTTCCATGTTAAAACAGGGACCAGATTTTCAAGATAAGCAGTTATTCCTGATAAGCAAAGTCGAGATAATGAGAGTCGACTGTAAAATGTCCTAAATGATCACCTTATCTTAATCTATATTGAGATAAAATACTGTAAAACATAAATGTAAATAATTGCATTGTTAAACAACACAAATTGCCGAAGAACTTGTTCATAAGTTTTTGGTAATATATCTAAGATAAGTTATTACCCTATAAAAATATGTTGTGAGAACTCATTAGAAGCTTCTAGGGGTGATGCCAATAACTTATGTTTTTAATCCCAGAAGTATCCTTTTTTTTATTTCTCCATAAAAACAAATGTTGCGGTTACTCATTAGAAGTGACTCTGTTAGGCACTGCTAATGAGTACCCAAAAAATATATTTTTATGGACTACTGTGTAGTAATTATCCAAGAATTGTCATTTTTGTATTTCTCCATAACAACATATGTTGTGAGTACTCATTAAAAGTGCCTCAGTGAGGCACTTCTATTGAGTACCCACAACTTCAGTTTGTTTATGGAGAACTGGAGAAAATTATCCAAGACTTATCATCAAATATCTCCTTTACAAAAATTGTCTGAACATAAATGTAAAACGTTGCATTGTTGGGCAACATGAATGCAAAACATTACATTGTTAAGCCAGCTTAACTTAATTCACTGCAAAATACTTTGTAAAGCCAGTTTATAGTGGTATACCAAACACAGCAATTAAACCCAGTCCTGTTGAACCCAGACATGCCCTGCTTTTGCAAACAGTGTAGATCCAGATCAGTTGGCTTCTGAAGAAGCCAACTGATCTGAACCTGAACTGTTTATAATTCAGTATGAGAATTTGTATCAATAATCTGGATTAAGTAATCTGATTGGCTGACAATAAGAGGTGGTGGAGTAAACTGATTGGCTGACAATTACAAGTAGGCATGGCATCTTAATTTATTCAGTATGACAAGAGTTAAATTAAGTAGATACATTTCCAAAGGATATCAATCTCATAGCTCCAGATAGGAGGGAATCTCTACAAACCATTGTTCTTATTTCTCCACAAAGCATATGTTGTGGGTACTCATTAGAAATGCCTCCATGAGGCACTTCTGTGGGGAAAACTAATGTTGTAATATTCATTTTAAGTGCCACATTGAGATGCTTATAATGAGTACCTACAAAATATATTTTCGTGGAGAAATAATGAAGTCATCAGTTGTTTTTTTTTCCAGTTGAAAACAAGTGCCTTATCTGGAGCTAAAAACTCTGACTAAAATTAAAATGTAAAATTTTATGACTTCTTAAATGAGGTATAATTACTGCAAAGCAGCATGTTGGCAGTGGAAGGAGTCATAAAAATAAACAAAGTAATAATTTAATATTACATTGTGAAAAACAGCCAGGTTCAGTATAAACATACAAAATTCCAGGTGACGCCCAGTATTGTACTTGTTGCAGCCTATCAGTTATATAACTGAGTTCGCCATTAGATTCATGTAAATAATAATAGAGCTCAACACTTATGATTAATGTAAAACTTTTAGAATCACTGGAGCATGAAATACAGGTCACTGTCATAAATAGAACCACAATAAACCTTTAAGTCCCTATTAGGGAGTATATGTCATGTATGAAGACTAAGGTCATACCTAGCTAAATGCTAGGGTTGACAAACTAAAAATGAAAATGTTATTAGACAACAAAGTATAGGTCAGGGCCCGGTTGTTCAAAGCGTCGTTAGCTTAACGAGCTCGTTAAGGGTCATTTCGTTAACTGTTTTAGCGGATTCAATACACAATATTCTGATATTTCATGCTGAAAAAATGTGAGTAGCTTTTGCACTGCAAAAGCTACTCACATTTTTTCAGCAAAAAATTTCAGCGTATTTGCGTATCACTTGATGTAAATTTTAACGAATCGTTAGCTAACGACATCGTTAGCTTTGAACAACTGGGCCCAGGATCATAACATACCATCCTATTTGAGGGAGAAAAAGTACTCCAGGTTTGGTAATTGTAGCTAAATGCCAAATAACTAGGGCTGGACCAACAATTTAAAGGGACAGGCAACAGTTTGTTATCAGAAGCCCAAAATCATAGCTTGCTCTAGATAAGACAAATAAATCATCTCCCTACCGCAAAAAGTAAAAAAAATCCCTTCATACAGGAGTTATTGATTTCTTGCACTAAGGTGGAGAAATACTCTTATTGCACCACCAAAACATTTATTGTGGGTACTCATTAGAAGTGCCTCAGTGAGGCACTTCTAATGAGTACCCACAATATGTGCTTTGGTGGGGAATAGGAAAAACAACACTTTTTGGAAGAAGAAAAAAAAAAAAAGGCACCTTATTTGGGGCTAGAAGCAACTATGGTAACTGTTCAAAAACTTAGTTCACAAAATTTTCCAAAAAAAAAAACCCCAAAAAACTGGCATACGTAAACAGTAAAGGAGCAGTTTTTCTTATTTTTCCAAGAAAATTTGGGCATGACATTTCATGTGAATTGTCTCATATGGTAACAAATTCTATTTTCTTGGAAAAGTGTTTACAATGTCTCAAAATGTTGAATATAATTATTAGATATTAAATTCAGTGCTTTAAGTTAATGCCATTCACGTCATCAAGAAAAGCACTTAAATTACAGCATACAAAAAAGCAATGGTCCTGATCAGACTGCTAGACTGCACAGGCAAATCGTGACATTTCTTTTCAAAATTTGCATCAAGCACTCTCCATGTGTCACAGCTAAATTATAAAATTGTTTAAGTTTAACCCTTAAAATCCCAAGAAAACCAGCATCTGAAAATGTCATCTGTTTATGTCGTCTGCTGAATATTCTTGCAAACTTTTCAAACCTATTTTTGCATACAGGCAAACAGTATGGACCCAGATCATACTGCTCCTAAAGGAGTCTGATCTGGGTCCACACTGTTTGCAGAAATGACTTTTAAAATCACAAGCAGGTGACAAAGCAGACGACAATTGTTGTGATTGGCAGTTTAAGGGTTAAGTTTAAAAGTAAAAGGTAAATTGTAAACAAAACAATACTGAAAATAATAACCAACTTGTCACCGGAGTATTTGTAATCACAGCATTTACAACACTTGTGGGTCAATTGTCTCTGAGTGTAGGCTGGGAATATGGTTATGAACAGTGACTTTGGACTGTTTCATTTAACCTATAGCTTCCTGTAATTTAAGCAAACAATGCAGACCCTGATCAGATGCCGTGTTCTGTGACGTCTGATCTGGGTCTGCATTGTTTACCATTGTCCCAAATGTCCCAGTCCCAATCTAGGTTTTACAGATAACCAACCCTCTGTCAACAGCATTCTGATGTCACAGCGACAACAATAACAATGCTATAAATAACCACTTCCTGGATTTCATCTAACATGCTGTTTGATTACATTGGTCAATGAGAATCACGTGCACAACTACTCTAAAGAAATTTTGGTATTTGTATATAATGGCTCGACTGTAAACAATCAACCCAAAAACTGAGATAGAGATCATAGTGGCAAAGGGCCAGATCTGCACAGTCTGAGTAGGGTCTTCATACCTCTAGACAACACATTTTAACCAAAACAGCACTGATATTTTTATTATTTTCCCAAGAGAATGTATGTTTATGGGTACTCATTAGAAGCACCACAGATAAATATTTAACTTATTTCTCCATGACATCTTCAGAAGATTTTATGGAGAAATAAGAAAAATATTTATCTGAATACTGTCATAACCCTTAATATTGGGACAGACAGGCCTGAGCAAACAGTGTACTTACCAGTGCTGTCAGTACTTTGATTAACACAATTTCACAACCACACATAGCACAAGATAACCTGGGCCCAGTTGTTCAAAACTAACGATGTCATTAGTTAATGTATCGTTAAAACTTCGATCATTAAGTATGGCATATTCGCTAATATTTTTGCTGAAAAAATGTGAGTAGCTTTTGCATTTGCAAAAGCTACTCACATTTTTTCAGCAAATATACCTGTGAATTAGATATTGTACTTACTAGAACAATTAACAATTTGACCACTAATGAGCTCGTGAAGCTAACAATGCTTTGAACAACTGGGCCCTGATGAATATTTTTTCTCTTTTGTAAATAAAAATGTATGCTGTGCTTACTGATTAGAAGCACTTTTGGGGGGCATTTCTAATGATCACCACAATGTATGTTTTTGTGGAGATTGAGAAAAACATAAACCTTTTGTTAAATAAATCCCTTATCTAGATTTCCAGCCCAGCTCACTACCACAGCTATATAAATTGATTGAATGAGTTGAGGCTTTACGGCCCAGTCATGTCAAGCCCGTCAGTTTACCTAACCATACTTTTCTTATGCAATCCTCTAAGCGATTAACCAGTATTAGTGCACATTCTTTCGCCAGAAACTGACAGCTGCCTTTCTTGAATCAGTGGAAGGGAGAGAATGACCATAGAAAATATTTCATGATCAATCTCCATGAAAGAATTTTGCCGGACCTAGCAGGGATCGAACCCGTGACCTCCTGTTCACCAGTCAGATGCTTATCCTATAAAAGTACATAGTACATGTACATATAAGTACATAGTACATACAATAATACTGAGATAATCACACAAATTAATAGAATGGGCTTTTGTGGGTAGAAAAAAAAAAACTATCCTGGTCGAACTGCCTAATTTTTGCTGCAAATTGGTGGGAATAAGTACTATAAAACAAAATTCGAATATGTAGGTGGGTTGGTCAATATATCCAGTAATACTTTCTTCATTGCTTAAATTAATAATTTATTTATGTTAGGTATTCAGACTGACAGGCCTGCACATGTAGAGCACAAACAGTCTAGACATTGTTTAGACTTAGAAATAATTTCTGGAATATCCAGGAAAATACCAGTCAGTAAAAATAAAAAAACAAACAAAAAACTGTATGAAATAAAGGCAGAAGTAGTAGCGATAAATTGCTTAGCTAATAAAAACATGAAACGATAATACTCCACCATTATTGTATCATGGGGAGATGACTCTGTCAAAAATTGCAAAATGTACCCAATAGCAATCCCAAACCAGATCTCCACAATATCAAAGCACATAACAATGCACATATCAACTTTGGTGAAAATCCGTTGAGAAGTTATTGTCCAGAAACACAAATACGGATGTGTATGGGGCAGATAACTGTCAAAATAGACGAAATTTGCCATTTGCAATCCTGTAAAAGATCTCCACAATATCAATACATATACCAAGTTTGGTGAAAATCTATTGATATTTACTCAAATTATTGTCCAGAGATGAAAATAGGGTTGTGTCACAGGCAGATAACTCAGTCAAAAATTAATGAAATTTGCCCATTAGCAATCTCCACAATATCAATGCACATATCAAGTTTCGTGAAAATCCATTTACATTCACTCGGGTTATCATCCCAAAATGAAAATATGGACAGATGGATGGATGACAATCTGATGAACAGACAACCAATGTGAAACCATAATACCCACCAACTATCATGTGATGGGTTATAAAAAGGCCAAAGTTACTCACCAGAAAGTAAGTATTCAGGCTATAACAAGCAATATTAAAATGGGAAAGAAAATGTCTTTTTTCACAAAGAATAGTTCACAAGAAACTGAGCATTCTAGAATTTAAAAGATGAGTGGCAAAGAAAAAGGAGTGAATAAGAAACATCAGGTCAACTGATGTGTAGTGAGAAGAAACTTCTCTGATCAAAGTCAAATAGTTTTAGGTGGCAACAACAAAGTGCACAGTTTAAGAAAAGATATTTACAGGCTCCATATTCCTAAAAAATAGACATTTTATTATCCAAGAAAAGTTTAATTAATTGATATATGGTATTAATACAATTATAAAATGTGGCATCTGACAGCCTGTAAAATTTTATTTAGTCTCTCGTTCTTGAAGTGAAATGATTTTTATCATACCTCTGAATTAATGTTGCCAACATTAATTCAGAGATACTATAAACAATCATTCCATTTTTAATCCGATTCAACATTTTCATGGAGAACAAAGAAAGAATATCTACACTTCTGACTGAAATTTAAAAACACACACACAAAAAAAAAAATATCTAGAACCATGGCAAAGGTCCTGAACAAAGCTCCAGAAGATAAGGACCTGTGTTCATTTTTTTTTTTTTTTTTTGAGCTGTATTCATTAAGAACAAAGGGGCTCATGGGCCACAACGCTCACCTGAGTTAACTGTTGTAAGTTAATCAGGTCATTTACTCATCATTCCTTATCAGCCTGTCAAGTTTTAAGGCAATGGCTTAAACAGTTTTTGAGATATCTTGCTTACACAGTTAAAATGCTCACATTTTCAAAGGGCCATAAGTAAAAAAAAATCAGATTTTTTTTTTTCAGAAGTTAATTGGGTCATCTACTTATCCCCTATCAGCACATTTAGTTTCAATACAATAGCTCAAATAGTTTTTTTTGAGATATCTTGTTTATAAGATTTCATTGTATTTTTTTGCAAAGGGGCATAACTAAAATGACAGCTTGTGGAAGTGATGGTGTCATGGCTTGAGATATATTGATTAAAGGTGACCATTTTGTTTGGTTGTTATGGCAAAACTTTAAACTAGGAAATTTGTGAAACAACTGCAGGGAAAGAAGACCATATGAAGCAACAGCAGGGAAAGAAGACCCTGCAGAGCTTGCTTCTTGTCAATATTTAGTTCTGGTGGCCATTTTCTTCAGCCTAGTGGAACCATTTTAGCAATTTGGTAAAAAGACAAAAGAGAAACATATCTGTAAAATTATTTTGAAATCGACAACTGGCCTTGGAAGAGATGTCCTTTAAAGTTTTTTTTTTTCTATTTTTAGCTCTGGCAACCATTTGAACCATTTTAGCGATTCTGATAAAAAGGCATAAGAAGAACACTGATGTGAAATTATTTTGAAATCCGGCTACTGGCCACGCAGATGCCGTTTAAAGGTTTTTCTATTTTTAGCTCTGGTGACCATTTTGTTCAGCCCATTTTGGCAATTTTGGTAAAGTGGGATAAGAGGAACATTTCTGTGAAGTCATTTTGAAATGAGGCCACTGGCCAAGGAGGAGATGTCGTTTAAAGTTGTTTTTTTTCTACTTTTAGCTCTGGCGGCCAGTTTTTTCAGCCAAGTGGAACTATTTTAAAAATTTTGGTAAAGGGCTATATGAGGAACACTTATGTGAAATTACTTTGAAATCAGGACACTGGCTGTTGCGGAGATGTCATTTAAAGGTTTTTCTTTTTTTAGCTCTGGCCACCATTTTGTTCAGCCAAGCAGAACCATTTAAGCAATTTTGGTAGAGGACCATTGGAGGAACACTTCTGTGCTAATATTTTGAAATCGGACCATTGGTCAAGTACAAGATGTTGTTTGAAGATTTTCTATTTTAAGCTCAGGCGGTCGTCTTGTTCAATGGAGTGGAACCATTGTGGCTATCTTGAATTTCTGATCGAAACAATTTTAGCTTGTTTCGATCCAGAAGTCATCCTGTTGCTACAGAGCAATCTGAGCAAAATTGAGTCAGCAGCTCCAGAGCATGTAGTTTGAAAATGTTAACAGATGGACGGACGATAGACAAAAAGTGATCACTATTGCTCATCCTGAGCATAGCTCAGGTGAACTAAAAATATATATTTTGTTTCTCCATGAAAATAATGCTTTGAACATGGCCTTTCTACTATTTAAAAAATGTACTAACAATGCTGAATTGGTATTTTAAGATTAATTATCAATGCTGCAGGTAAGACAGAGCTTCAGATAATAGGAGTACAATATACACAGTCAAATTTCAATGGCTCAAACATCGGGACCATGGAAATTTGTTTGAGATATGGGTAGTTTGAACCACTGACGGTTAATCATTGTCCCAGGTCAGGAAGACAATGGCGATAATTTAGAGAAATCTTTTCGATCTTCTACACAGTAATGGTATTTTGGGTGTACTCATTAGATTCGCCTCAATGAGGCGATAAACACAACATACAATTTCATGATAAAATTAGAAAATTTTCCTAAATATTTGTTTTCTTGAGCTATCGGAAAAATTTAGTAGGGACTCAAAAATGGGTTTGAATCAGCCATGGTAAACAAGCCATCACTGTTCGCGCCATTGAGGTTCAACTGTATAAATAAGAATCAGCAATGTGTATTTGTAAAACACTATGCCCCCCACCACCCCTCTCCCCCCCGACAATGCTCATTCCTACAAAATGCCAAACTTGAATGGGGCATAACTCTCATAAGATTATTAATTTAACCCATTTATTTTCCCTGAGTTAATCAGGTAATCTACTTCTCAGCCCAAATAAGTCTGCCAAATGATTCC
The DNA here is from genome assembly GCA_964016985.1 of Anodontia alba. Lineage (NCBI taxonomy): Eukaryota > Metazoa > Mollusca > Bivalvia > Lucinida > Lucinidae > Anodontia > Anodontia alba. The sequence continues at coordinate 18,190,727 of OZ024838.1, read as the reverse complement.
TACAATAGTATTTTTTTTTTTGTAACATTTAGTAGATAATTAGCATTTCACAACACAATATGGACCGTATCATGATAAAATGGTTGTTCTATCATCACAACAGAAAATGGTAAAAAAAAATAATTATCTGGATACTGGTCTTGTTTATAGCTAAGGCATAGGTAACCTATGCCTTAGCTATAAACAAGACCAGTATCCAGATAATTATTTCTTTTTATTTCTCTGCAAAAACATTGTTTGTATGTGTTGAGGTTTTACGGTCCAGTCAACCCAATGGGGTCATGTCGAGCGCGGTCAGTTTACCTATCTACAATTTTAATGGGCAGGCTCTGTCCTCTGTGCCGTTAACCATTGTGCACATTCTTTCGCCAGAAACTGACAACTGCCCTTCTTGAATCAGCAGAAGGGAGAGAATGACCATAGAAAGTATTTCATGATCAAATCTCCACGAAAGAATATTGCCTACCCGGCGAGAGTTGAACCCGCAACCTCCTGATCACCAGTCCAAGGCCCATCCAAATGAGCCACCGATAGCCACCTGAGCTGCCTTGAGGCATTTCTAATGACTACCCACAGCATATTTTTTTGCAGAGAAATAAGAAAAATAGCAATACATTTTGGTGTGAAAAAGCATCTTATCCAGAGGTACAACCAAACACAACCTTTAGTATTCTAAATGCAATCTGCAGCAAACCGCCATTCTGACATGGAAAAGTAATTAAGTTGCACTGTTGGACAGGCTGACCTAGATCTCTGCTGACAGCATGTGTTTGTAAGCTTATTTTTCTCAAGTCAGATTTGTTAGTTTGTCCTATCTGATTTTGATTCTTCCCTAGACAATTAGCAGAATCTAACAAATCAGTGGTATGAGCCAAGAGTGGTACAGGCCATGATGAGAGAAAATGTATCCTCACACATGTGCCCCCCACAAAATACTTATATCAGCCTGTGCATCTGCCTTGAAATTGGATTGTCATTTTATTCAAATAATCTTGAAATGGACTATTGTGCCCTATTTTCAAATAAAAAAATATTTTAATCTTTGGAATATCTGCACAAAAAATAAATTTAAAGAAAATTTTCTCGAGTCAGATTTGTTAATTTGTCCTGTCTGACCTTGATCTTTCCCCAGACAATTAACAGAATGACAAATCAGCGATATGATCACTATATTCTTGTGATATATATATATATATATATATATATTTTTTTTTTAAATAAATTTGATGTCTGCTGTTAAGCAGATATCAAATTGATAATTCTTTTTTTTTTTCATGAAAAGAGGGCTTGACATTTCATAAAAATTGTCTCCTAAGGAGACCATCTGCATAAAATGTCAAACCCTTTATTCTGGAAAAAAAATCAAAGGGGTCTGCTGCTCTTTACATACAGCCGGTCGAAGGTCAAAATCTCTGTTAATAATTGTATAAGTTGGCCAATGATTAACTTAAGATAGAGATAATTCTTGGATAATTTCACCAGTTCTCCATAAAAACATATGTTGTGGGTACTCATTCAAAGCACCTCAAGGCACTTTTAACGAGTACCCATAACATATGTTTTTATGGAAAAATAAGCAAACTTATCCCAGATTATCAACAAGTGCTCCTCTTTAACAAGTCCTCTGTGTGCTATTTTTTGTCTAACAGTTTATTCACGTTGCCTTCTCAAACAGAGCCTTCATTTCGTCCAATGTTTCAAAGAGCTGATTCATGAACAATGTGGAATCTGTCTGCTTCGAGGATAGCTTCGAAGACACATGGAAAAAGAGCTTTAAATCACCGGGAATCATGTAGGCAACACCATAGCCATCATCAGATACTGGTCCAAACCCACCACCTGGACTCACCTGGAAAGAAACACTCAAATGTATAGGCTTAACTCTTTCAGTGCCAAATTTCAGATGACATAATGTCTTTTTATTTTAACAAACTATTGTTTGGAAAGAAGTTTATATGTAAAGTTGAAAGACTGAATGTCAAACAGCATAGATCCAGATGAGATGGCTCATTGAGCCGTCTCATCTGGATCTATGCTGTTTGCAAACGCCTATTATTATCGCCTGTGGCAGTGAAAGAGTTAAACTTAAAGCATAATTATGATAGGGTAAATGTCCTAATAGTAAGTACAACAACTTTTCTGACAAAATGTGTAAACAAACAGCGCAGATTCAGAGGCAACTGAAGGAGCAGTCTGACCAGGGTCTACACTGCCTGCCATTCCATCAAGTGGTTTGTGAAACAAACACATATAAAACTAGATTTCTGCCCAAAAAGTATGGAATAAAATGTTCAATATCTTATATCTTTTACTTAAGAAAACATTTCTTCTCTACTGTGAATTATCGTCAAATAATGCATGTTCTTAGAGGGCAGATTGCTAAATATTAATTTAGGACGGCAAAGCTGGAGTGAATTAATATTCACATCTGCCTGATAACAACATACATTATTCGACGATAATTCACAGGAGAGAAGAAATTATTTCGATTCTAACATGATAAAGGAAAATCAACATCTTTGCGATGTTTTTGAAGAACTATTTTGCCTCGAAGGTCAACAGCAGTTAATGTTTACATGCAATGTCATCAAACACACTCTTTTGCACTACTGAGCTTTAACTGCAGGCATACCCTGATGTATGCAAGATCAGATGAAATGGTGTAAATTGTAAATTTCAACATTGTCATTAAGTATGTAAATTTGTATCAACAACCTTGATCAAGTAATCTGATTGGCTAAAAATTAGAAGCGGGCATGACATCTTAATTTATTCAGTATGGCAAGGGTTAAAAGGAACATGTTTATAAGACAACCAGAACCTCTTTATTACATGGCTCATTATAGCATAGTTTTCGATATAACATTAATATAATGATGAACCCTAAAACTTAAGTATCCAAACAAAAATGTATAGATTATATAGAATAAAAATGTGAAACAATAATACCCTACCACAACTATGTCATGGGCAGATAACTGTCAAAAATTGATGAAAATTTGCCTGTAAGCAATCCCAAACCAGATCTCCACAATATCAATGCAAATACTAAGTTTGGTGAAAATCTATTGACATTACTCAATTTATCGTACAAAAATGAAAATACAGATTTATAAACGACACAACGGATGGACACACGGACGACAAACAAGAAACCATAATACCTTGCTATTTATGGTCATTTTTCTATAATCTATATCTTGGCTATTTAGCTAACACAAGTTTTATTTTGAACCGAGCAATAGTGTTATAAAGAGGTTTTGGTGTACACTCAGTTAAATACCTTGTCTCTATATTTTGGTTGATCACAGTGCGGGGAAGAGGCCAACTGCTGCTGAGGAGCTTGGCTGGTAGATAGTGTCCATGGTATACTGAGACACTTCTTCAGAAATTCACAATCCTGTGGAACAGAACAATAATATTATGTTATTAATCAAGTGATTTCGTATTGGCCTAGTTAAAGGTCCGAGGTTAGCTGTATAGGCCCGAGGCTGACCAAGTACCTGTAAAAGGGCCAATACAAAATCACCTAGTTAATCAAGTGATTTCGTATTGGCCAATACAGCTGACTGAGGACTTGTAACTGGGCCAATACGAAATCACTTGAAGAATGACACTTTTGTTAATTAACAGTTAGCTGAGTATCAATACAGCAGATTGAGACCAAAAACTGGGCCAATACAAGAGAGTATTGACTGAGGTTTTGTTTGTGTTGAGGTTTTACGGCCCAGTCAACCCAGTGGGGTCATGTCGAGCGCAGTCAGTTTACCTAACCACACGTTTACTGGGCAGGCTTAGTCCTCTAAGCGGTTAACCAGTATTGTGCACATTCTTTCGCCAGAAACTGACAACTGCCCTTCTTGAATTAGCAGAAGGGAGAGAATGACCGTAGAAAATATTTCCTGATCAATCTTCTTGAATCAGCGGAAGGGAGAGAATGACCGTAGAAAATATTTCATGATCAATCTCCACGAAAGAATGTTGCCGACCTCGGCGGGGGTTGAACCCGCTACCTCCTGGTCTCCAGTCGGATTGACCGAGGTGAATCGTTTGGCCAGAGGTCAAGCTGTATTAAGCGGAGGTCAGTTGTGAATATTGTATGAAGTAAAAAATGTCACCCATATTGCATGGGCCCATTTCCTGGTATGAATACTATATATTAAGTAGTCAATTAATAAATCAAAATATTAACCTGAAATATTCAGACTGACAGTCCTGAGCAAACAGTGTAGACCTAGATTGGGTGTTGCAAAATGGAGTGTCTGATCAGGGTCTACATTATTTGCCACTCATCCAGCAATTTTGACATTAAGTATTCAAACAGACCTGAGCAAACAGTGTAGACAAAGATCAGATACCACAGAATATTCTGTGGTATCTGATCTTTGTCTACACTGTTTGCTCAGGTCTGGATCTACATTATTTGCCACTCATCCAGCAATTTTGACATTAAGTATTCAAACAGACCTGAGCAAACAGTGTAGACAAAGATCAGATACCACAGAATATTCTGTGGTATCTGATCTTTGTCTACACTGTTTGCTCAGGTCTGGATCTACATTATTTGCCACTCATCCAGCAATTTTGACATTAAGTATTCAAACAGACCTGAGCAAACAGTGTAGACAAAGATCAGATACCACAGAATATTCTGTGGTATCTGATCTTTGTCTACACTGTTTGCTCAGGTCTGGATCTACATTGTTTGCCACTCATCCAGCATTTTTTGACATATAAATGTCCAAGTCGAGTTACAAAGTGTCCCAAGTTGTCATATCTTTTTCCCTCTAAAATCTAAACCCAAAAAAGGCCTGATATTAAATGCTGTAATTTTATTATACAGTTCTTGAATTTATCATAGCTCTTGATAAGATGCTTTTTTCAATCCAAAGGTATTGCTATTGGTGCTTCTAATAAGTACCCACAACATATGTTTTTGTGGAGAAGTAAGAAAAATGTTTATCATACATATACTAGAAAATCTGTTCATTTTGCATATGCGATACTAACATGGCTTTCAAGCATATACCACTCTTGTGGAGCGCAAAAGGTGTGATAATGGGTCACATGGGTGATACAGCTTTTTTGCACGGGCAAAAAACCCATATCACCAGGTCACGTGGGTGATACGGCTTTTTTGCCCGGGCAAAAAACCTGTATCACCACATTCAAATGTATGATAAATAGATTATGATATGACAATTTTCATATCATACCCCATATCAACCTGAGACACCAATATCAGCCCGTGGGCCGAAGGCAATTTTCATATCATACCCAATATCAACCCGAGACACCCATATCAGCCCGAGGGCCGAGGGCTGATATGGGTGTCTCGGGTTGATATGGGGTATATGAAAATTGCCATATAATAACCTCTTTTTACCTGATCCCCACTCTTATCTAGATCTAGGCATTATTATATAGCTTCAGGGTAGCTTTTCAAGTGGTGAAAACACTGACTGATATGGGTGTCTCGGAGTTGATATGAGGTATGATATGAAAATTACCATATAATAATCTCCATTTACCTGATACTCGCTCTTATCTAGATCTAGGCATTATTATACAGCCTCAGGGTAGCTTTTCAGGTGGTGAAAACAGATTCTGATGCTCAAGAGAAGCCCTTAACCCTCACTCTGTTTGTTTGTGTTGAGGTTTTACGGCCCAGTCAACCCAATGGGGTCATGTCGAGCGTAGTCAGTTTACCTAACCACACGTTTACTGGGCAGGCTTAGTCCTCTAAGCAGTTAACAAGTATTGTGCACATTCTTTCGCCAGAAACTGACCCTACCTCTGGCATTCAAGCAATGTTTCAAGAAAATTTCTTTAAGCTCTTACTTTTATGATTTCTTTTTACATGTACAGTTGAACTGCAATGGCTCAAACATCTTTGGGACTATGGAAACTTGTTCTAGCCAGGTTAGGAAGTAAATGGTGATGATAACTTAGGAGTCTTTTAAATCTTTTATAAATAGAGGATATTCAAATGTTTGGAGTGAATATGACTTTTATTTCATCGAGTGAAGTGAAAAAATGTATATTTCATGAGTGCCGAAGGCACGAATGAAATATACATTTTTTCACTTCACTCGATGAAATAAAAGTCATATTCACGACAAACATTTGAATTTTCTTTTTATTATATACATCACTTTCGATAGAAGAGATGCAAATCTTGCATTTGCAAGGGAAAGTCTGACACGCAGTTTTGTCCCTTGGCGCCATGACGTTCATGTTTTGTTTTGTTTGGTGACGTTAGATATGACGTCAGAAACGCGCATTGGCGTATAAGAATAAAATAAAAAGAAAATTTACTCTTTTTCAGTGAATACCATAAAAATTTTCATCTAGTGTAATGAAAACATTAATGTAAATAAGAAAACAGTAGATCCAGATCTTATATTTTTCACTGCTCAGAGGAGTGAAAATATAAGTTTTATATTTTCACTAGTGAAAATATAAAACTTATATTTCACTAGTGAAAATATGCATTTTATTTCATTAATAATTCTCTATATTTCATTACTTTGTATATAATAAATACTGGTATGTTGAGAGTACTCATTAGAGATGCCTTGATGAGGTAATTCTAATGAGTACACAAATACACAAGTTCTTGATAAAATAAGAAAATTGCCATAAATATTTGTTTTCTGGAGCTAGGATTTATCAGAGGAATTTCGTAGGAACTCAAAAACCAGTTTGAATCAGCCATGTTAAACAAGCCATCAGTGTTTGAGGTATTAAGGTTCGACTGTATACAGCTTTGGTTTGGGGCAGAAAACACCTAGGGGATAGATGTTTGATAAATAGCAACAATTCTATTAGAACGTTTTTTTTTGTTTTTTTCTTGTCATCACTTACAAATCTGAATTCATAGATTTTTTTTTTATGACATGTACACATATAAGAAAATCATATCATCAAAACAAAAAATGCCTTATCTGGAGCTATAACTTAATATGAAAAAAGGCTTAGCCTAAATGCAAGCACAGCACAGCCCTATCTGTAGTCTCTTCAAAAATCCTTCACAGCATCATTAAAGAATGAATATCAGTATATAAAAATATATGTAAATCAATAATAAATAATAAAAATAATCAGCAAAATATGTTCGTGACACTTATTGACACTTGTTTCTTGTCACTTCGTGACCCTTATTAGTGTGACCCAAATTTTGTGACTACTCAGTTCTGCCAACTTCCAATGACAACTTCTGGGAAGAAAAAAGAAGAAAATTGGTCAGCGTGATTTCTGCTGAAAGTATATATCACTGTACGTTACTTTTCCTTGATCATATTCTCTACCGTAGAGCTCACTTCATTCGCGACGCGCAAAGAGAATCGCGAGCTGTGTTCACTATAATTCTCCACAAAAACATATGTTGTGGTTACTCATTAGAAGTGGCTCACCTCAGTGAGGCACTTCTAATGAGTAACACAACATATACCAGGTGCTTCTGAGTACCACAACATACGTTTTCATGAATAAGACAAAATATAAACTTTGTGGAAAAAAAATTGTCTTGATTAAAAATAAAATCTAGAGTTTATACTCACATAATCAAGCCCCTGGCTGATAACATACGGGCAAACATATATCTGTCAGTGAGATCTTGGCAAAAACAAAAACGGTGTTTTGACTAAAAAAAAAACCTAATGTTAATTACTCACATAATCAAGCCCCTTGCTGATAACATACAAGGCAAACAGATGTCTGTCAATACCCTTGCCATTCATACAGTCCTTGTACATAGCAGCATGCAATGTACACGCACGCTGCAACAGCGAGATCTTTTTTTCACGAGATACCTTGTCATCTAGGAATGCTCTGAAATGGGAAACAAATAACATACATTTTTTTAACCTTAAGTGTTTTATAGACAAAATGAGAAGACATTCTCTTATTTTTTATTGAAAATAAGGCTTAAAATTTCATTTGAGCTGTCTTCAAAGGATACAATTTGAATGAAATATAGGAAAATTACGCTATTAAGACCACTTGAAAATAAGACCACTCCGCTGTTAAGACCAGCTTTTGCCTGTCCCAAATGGGTTTTTCTTGTTATTCACAGCTCAGATAAGAAGGGGTATCTGCATAATATTTTTCTTATTTCTCCAAAAAAATATGTTGTGGTGATCCTTAGAAGTGCCTTAGTGAGGCGCTTCTAAAGAGTATCACAACATACTTTTTGTGGAAAAATGAAAAAAAAATCAGTTCTTTTTATTTGAAAATAAAACTGCAAGCCATGCACCATGCCCCGCCACACAGGGACATATTCCCTATGCATTTCTGTAGTATAAAGGCTGAAAACAATCTAAGTTAAACATGAAGAGAAGCAATAAACAGTTATTTCTTAACTCAAAAAAAAAAAAAAAAAACACACCAAAAAGTCTAAGGTAAAAATGCAATAAAAAGTGATAAAAAATAATTTCAGGATTCTGAAAAAAAAACAATATGCATATCTTCAGACCATCCTAAAAGAGTGTGTAAAGTTTCAAAAGGATCGGCCTGAAAATGTAGGAGTTGCGCGTACAAGGTACAGACTCCCTATACATTTCTGTAGTATTAGGGCTCGTAAAAAGTCTAAGTTAAAAATGCAAAAAATGTAATAAAAAATAATTTCAGGATTCTGAAAAAACAATATGCATATCTTCAGACCATCCTAAAAGCACCTGTAAAGTTTCAAAAGGATTAGCCTAAAACTGTAGGAGGAGTTGCGCGTACAAGGTACAAACTCCCTGTATATTTCTGTAGTATTAGGGCTCGAAAAAAGTCTAAGTTGAAAATGAAAAGAATGTGATAAAAAATAATTTCAGGATTCTGAAAAAACAATATGCATATCTTCAGACCATTCTAAAAGCGCCTGTAAAGTTTGAAAAGGATTGGCCTAAAACTGTAGGAGGAGTTGCGGGCAGAAGGTATATACTCCCTATACATTTCTGTGATATTAGGGCTCGAAAAAAGTCTAAGTTAACAATGAAAAAAAATGTGATAAAAAATAATTTCAGGATTCTGAAAAAACAATATGCATATCTTCAGACCATCCTTTAAGCACCTGTAAAGTTTGAAAAGGATTGGCCTAAAACTGTAGGAGGAGTTGCGAGCAGAAGGTACATACTCCCTATACATTTCTGTAGTATTAGGGCTCGAAAAAAGTCTAAGTCAAAAATGAAAAGAATGTAATAACAAGAGCTGTCGTAGGACAGCGTAGCTCGCCTGCTGGGTACATACCTACTAATGATATTCTGATAGATGATGGGTACTTGAGAATATGACTTCTGATTGATGCTGTCTGAGAGAGATAAGCTAACTTAAGATTAAATTACAATATTAAGAAGTTATGTGTAAATGTAGGTACATCTGACTAAACATATCAAGAACTGATTTTTGAGGACCCACACATTTTGAGAAATATTGTTGTAAGTTGGTCAAGAGCAGACTTTCTTCCTATTTTGAGAGAGGACATAAATAGGACTTAAATAAGTTTTGAGTCTCTCCCTCTATAAATGTTAAAGGAAATCTCTGTGTTAGATGTACCAATGACATATTTTTAAGTCAACCCTTAGGATCACATGGAAGAAGATTGACAAATGGAATTGCTGATCAAATAATTTCAAGATATAAGGCAAAAATCCCTGAATCATGAAATGTAGGTCACACTGACCTAGATATATTTTGATGTCAATCATAGGATCATATGGAACTAATATTTGATTTATGGTATTGCTCAATGAAATAGTATTCAAGGTAAGGACAAAAATCAGTGAACCATGAAATATAGGTCAAACTGAACTATACTGAGGACAATCTTCGGGTCAGATGGAAATTATAATCCAGGTATGATATTTCTACATCACACTGTCTTCCTTTATTAGGGAAAATCAGTGAACCATGAAATATAGGTCACAGTGTCCTAGAATGATTAAGTCAAATGGGTATGACATATTTCTATGAAATAATTTTCAAGTTATATGGCAAAATCATTCAACCATATAATATAGGTCACACTGACCTAGATGTATTTGTATGTAAATCATTTTGTCACATATATATAATAATCCAGGTATGACAATTCTCCATGAAATAGTAATAAAAATAAAAGGCAAAATCACTGAAGCATGAAATATAGGTCACAATGACCTAGATATAGTAAGTGGTCATTCACTGGGTCACATGGAACTAATATCCCAGGTGTGACATTTATCCAACAAATAGTATTCAAGATTTAAGGCAAAATCACTGAACCATGAAATATAGGTCACACCAACAGAGATATATTTTGACGTCAATAATCGGGTCACAAGGAACTAATATCCCAGGTGTGACATTTATCCAACAAATAGTATTCAAGATATAAGGCAAAATCATTGAACCATGAAATATAGGTCACAATGACCTAGATATAGTAAGTGGTCATTCATTGGGTCACATGGAAGTAATATCCCAGGTGTGACATTTATCCAACAATAGTATTCAAGATATAAGGCAAAATCACTGGACCGTGAAATCTAGGTGACTTGGACCGTAAAATGTAGGTCACCATGACCTTCTCTCTCTTACACTTAAACCGATGTCACATAGTTAGCTGATGTATAACCAGTTGTGTCTATAACCTGTAGGCATATAAGATTTTACAAATGTGTCCTAGATTTTGACCCCTAGCCCCACTCCAAGGCCCACCCTGAGGTATGAACCCAGGGGTATGTTCTTTTGGAATCTCAGAAGACTCCTCCAGGTACCCAAATTCTAAATATGAATGCTCTATGAGGAGTGAAAGTCAAGATATAAGAATTTGAAAAACTTTAACACAGTATTACAAAGGTGTCCTAGATTCTGACCCCTAGCCCCACCCAGGGGCATGAATCCAGGGGTTTATTCTCTTGGAATCTCAGAAGACCCTCCAAGGTACCTAAGTTCCAAATTTGATGCCTCTGTGAGGAGTGACTGTTGAGATATAAGCATTTGAAAAACTTTAACGCAGTGTGACGGGAACGGGAACGCAAAAGCAAACGCAAGCGAAAACGCAAACGTGGACGACCAGGGTGACTACAATAGCTCTCCTTGTACTTCGTACAAGCGAGCTAAGAAATAATTTCAGGATTCTGAAAAAACAATTTGCATATCTTCAGACCATCCTAAAAGCGCCTGTAAAGTTTCAAAAGGATTGGCCTAAAACTGTAGGAGGAGTTGCGGGCAGAAGGTATATACTGCCTATACATTTCTGTGGTATTAGGGCTTGAAAAAAGTCTAAGTTAAAAATGAAAAAAATGTGATAAAAAATAAATTCAGGATTCTGAAAAAACAATATGCATATCTTCAGACCATCCTTAAAGCACCTGTAAAGTTTGAAAAGGATTAGCCTAAAACTGTAGGAGGAGTTGCGAGCAGAAGGTACATACTGCCTATACATTTCTGTAGTATTAGGGCTCGAAAAAAGTCTAAGTTAAAAATGAAAAGAATGTGATAAAAAATAATTTCAGGATTCTGAAAAAACAATATGCATATCTTCAGACCATCCTAAAAGCGCCTGTAAAATTTGAAAAGGATTGGCCTAAAACTGTAGGAGGAGTTGCGGGCAGACGAATGGTGGGGGCGCTGACGGACGGACGGACACTCAAAATTTCAGAGGGTATAACATAATATCCCGCCACTGTTTTGGTGGCGGGGCATAAAAAGTGCCTTATATTGAGCTATGTTCTTTTTTCAATATTAAGACCACCCAACTTATAGGACCACTTTTAGGCAGTATCAAAGGTGGTCTTAACAGCCAAATTTGACTTTATTGTCTTATCTTTCAGAGAAGTGAGTAGTGTTGCAGATTATATTGCTGTTCATGAACAGACTCAATAAACCTGAGTGTGGTATTTTGGCTTTCTTTACTGCATTCTTTGCTTTCTTCACTGTATTTTTTTTTTTTTTTTTTTTTTTCTTTTTTTTTTTTGCTTTCTTTACTGGATTCTTTGCTTTCAAAGGATCCAGTCTTCTTAGGATTTATTTAAAGTAAAATTTTAACAATATTTTGACATCTGTTTCCAAGTGTATGACCTTGATCTCAAGGCCACTGAGAGCGGATGGCACTCTTAACATCCATACAAAAATAAACTGATTCCATAAGCATTCAGGAGTGAAACCATTTTTAACATAAAAACTTAACATTTATTTCCAAATCTGTTAAACATTCATTTCTAAGTCTGTGACCTTGACCTCAAAGTCACTGAGCGATTGAGCATGCACAGAAGAAAACTTCGGACCTGTAAATAATAAAAATCCCAGTATCAACTAAATCCATGCAGCATTTAGGAGTGACTTTTAAAAACTTTAAGGCAAAACTTTAATATTTTAGTGAGATGCCGATGTAAGCACCAACCTGCGTAGTTAGTAGAATAGCTCATCCTGTACATTAAAGATGGGAGATAATGAAAAACTATGATGAAGATGACTTGGTATTTAAGGTCTCTTACTTAACCTTTACCACTCTCTGGGCATTTTCAGCAGACGACAAAATGATGTTATTTTTCTTATTTTTCCCAGAAAACAGGATTTGACATTACATGCAAATTGTCTCCTTAGGAGACAATTTGCATGAAATGTCAAATCCTGTTTTCTGGGAAAAATAAGAAAAATATTTCAAAATGTCGTCTGGTGAAAATTTTGCCCAGAGTGCTAAGCGTTAAGTCATATGGAGAAGTGATGAAGCTCTGTGAAATGTTGTGCCAAACAGTCATGAGCTGCCTGCCTCGTTGGCTCAGTCAGAAGTGCCTCCGACTGGTAATCAGAAGATCGCGGGTTCAATCCCTGCCAGGTCGGGCAACATTCTTTCATGGAGATTGATCATGAAATATTTTCTACGGTCATTCTCTCCCTTCCCCTGATTCAAGAAGGGCAGTTGTCAGTTTCTGGTGAAAGAATGTGCACCAGTACTGGTTAACCGCTTAGAGGACGAAGCCTGCCCAGGAAAAAATGTGGTTAGGTAAAATGACAGCGCTCATTATGACCCTAATGAGTTGACTGGGCTGTAAATCCTCAATACAAACAAAGTTATTAGCTGGTCTACCTCTAATGGGATTCAAATCAGGAACCTTATAAGTCAGGAGTGCTAACCACTTGGCCACGTGGACACTTCAGATAACAAAACAACAAAAATTTTACTTATGATATACATTACCTAACAAATTCCACAGCTTCCAGTGTCAATGATCTCACAGTTTCTGTTCTACCGAGCAGATAAAGTCTTGTCATGGACGATTCGTATGTCAGCGCAAATTTACTGGCATTCTTGAAGTAAGTTACTTGAAGGGCCATCTGTATGTAGGCATCCGGACTAACCTATAACATACAATGTATCAATAATAAGACTTTTATAACCCTTAAAGCGCCAATCACAACAAATGTCATCTGCTTTCTCATCTGCTTGTAATTTTATAAGTCATTTCTGCAAACAGTGTGGACCCAGATCAGACTACTCCTCTAGGAGCAGTCTGATCTGGGTCCACACTGTTTGCCGGTATGCAAAAATAGGTTTGAAAAGTTTGCAAGAATATTCAGCAGACGACATAAACAGACGACATTTTCAGATGCAGTTTTTCTTGGCGCTTTAAGGGTTAATTAACCCTTTGTCCTGCTGAATAAATTAAGATACCACGCCCACTTCTAATTTTTAGCCAATCAGATTACTTGATCCAGATTTTTGCTATAAATTCACATACTTAAAGGCAAACAGTGCAGATCCAGATCCGTTGGCTTCAGAAGCCAACTGATCTGGATCTGCACTGTTTGCAAAGGCAGGGTATATCCGGGTTCAGCAGGACAAGGGTTAAGGAGGAGTATTTGGTAGTAATTCTGGGATATTTTTTTCTTACTCCATAAAATCATTTGGGTACTCATTAGAGCACTTGGTGAAGCACTTTTAATGACTACCCATAAAGTATGTCTTTATGGAGACCTAGAAAAAAATTAGGCCAGAATTATCACAAATATTCTTCCTTAAATTCATCTGCCCTTAGCTGACAACAAACTCAACTGACAATGAACATGTGGTATTTTTTTACCTGAAAATAGAGCTTGACATTTAAATTGTTAAATTTGGAGACACTCTGAATGGACTGCATAGGTCTAGATAAGAGTGGGTATCTGGTAGATATTTTTATTTCTCCACAAAAACATTTGTTGTGGGTACTCATTAGAAGCACCCCACATGTTTTAATGGAAATAAGAAAAAGATCAATACTTCTGGATTGAAAAAAGCATCTTATCAAGAGTTATGGACTGGCAAGCCCTACTTCCAAGTAAAAATGCTGTCTGCTGATTTAACCTTAACTTATTGTTAGATAACCCAGCAGATGACAAATTTTGTAGAAAGGAAAGTTCAATATTTCATTTCCATAGGAATCTAAGCCCTGAGGTTATAAAACTTTTTTCATGCTCAACTCAGCTAACAGGAATCTAAGCCCTGAGGTTATAAAAAAATTTTCATGCTCAACTCAGCTGAGCATGAAATTTTCTCTACTAATAAATATGAAAATGTCAACAAAAGTTGGCATTTTCATATTTATTAGCAGAGAAATTTTCATCCTCAGCTTTTGTTTGTGTTGAGGTTTTACGGCCCAGTCACCCCAATGGGATCATGTCGAGCGTGGTCAGTTTACCTAACCACACGTTTACTGGGCAGTCTTAGTCCTCTAAGCGGTTAACCAGTATTGTGCACATTCTTTCGCCAGAAACTGACAACTGCCCTTCTTGAATCAGCGGAAGGGAGAGAATGACCGTAGAAAATATTTCATGATCAATCTCCACGAAAGAATGTTGCCGACCTCGGTGGGGGTTGAACCCGCGACCTCCTGGTCTCCAGTCGGACGGCGCATCCAACTGAGCCACCGAGGCCTACTTCATCCTCAGCTATGTTTAGCAAAAAAGAATTTGCAATCATTAGTAATTTGAGATTTATTAGCAGGGCAAATTTCATGCTCAGAGTTAAGCATGAAAAAAGTTTTATAACCTCTGGGCTAAGGTACAATACAACATGTTTTTCATAGCTCTTGATAAGTGGGGTAGCCAGATATACATTTTCTTCTTTCTCCAATAGGCTTTGTGGTTACTCATTAGAAACTTCTTGGAGAGATGCTTCTAATGAGTCCCCAAAATAAGCGTTTTTTTGGATAAATAAGATAAATATCAATTTTTTGGGGGCTGAAAAAGTTTCTTCTATACAGCTATGTCTTTTAAGTATTTGTCACTGCTCGATTCATTTTTAAATACGGCTAACTTTCACATTAAGCATAGTTTCAATAAGGTAACTGAATCAACCAAAGTCCCTATCATTCCTTCAGGGTAAGAAATTGAACCAAGTATCAGTCATTAACTGGTTGTGTTAGGGTTTAACAACATGTCAACCCTTGCGGATAGATGAGATAGTAGAGGAGATGAGATGAAAAAGAGAGACAGGGAAGAAAGAAGAACAGGAAAGAGAGTGACAAAAAAGAAGAAATAAAAACATTCCCCCTCTACCTTTAGCTGCTACAAGGATAGAAGGCCTTTGCCCAACTGTAACTTGTAAACTTGTAAGCCAATATCGGCTGGATGCCCCAGTGACATAAGATACATGATACCTTTGCCACAACCAACAAAACCCCCATTATCAGTCATTAATTTCTTATAGTTCATAAAAAATTATTAAAGTCTATGAAACAGTGCTAGGTCCAATGTTTGATGGACTTCATGTTAATCTATAATGTGTACTATAATGTGTACCTTACCTTACAAGTCTTGATGAAACCTTTTCCATAGTTGTAAAACCCTTGAACATTAAGGTCTAAATCTTCAATAGCCTGCAACATACAAACAGTGGGGCAGATAACATAACACTGTAAATTAAACAGTCAAACAACAATGGCTAAAACATTTTTGAAATTTGTCCACAATATGGTTAGTGCGACAGGTCAAGAAACAAACAAAGATAATTAGGGATGACTTTTCCATAGTCTATAATGGTATGTTGAGTGTATCCATCATCAAAATGTGTACTCATTTGAGGCAATTCTAATGAGTAAACAATTTTGTGATAAGATAAGAAAAAATCCCCAAAATATCAATTATTATTTCTTTTCTTGACCTTTTGGAAGAATTTCCTACAGCAACAGTAAATTAAACATCAGTGTTCAAGTCACTGAAGTTTAACAGTAGCGGAAACTCAGTCCAGCATGACTGATTGTGTTGGGGGTTAACAACATGTCAATCCTTGTGGGTCATTTTGTCGTCTCCTAGAAAAAGGGAGAAGAGAGATAGAAGAAATAGCAGAGGAGATGAAAGAGAGGGATGGGGGAGAAAGAGGAAAATGAATGAAAGTGAAGAAACAGAATATAAAAATTCCCCCTCTACCCTTACCTGCTGCAAAGATAGCAGGCCTTGCCCAACTGTAAGCCAATCTCAGTTGACACCTTTACCTCAACCAACCATCCCCAACAGTCCAGCCTGAATATCCTTGCATTTGTGCTATGGTTTTACAGAATGGATATATTTCAAGGAAATAACTATGACATGAAAATATTTAAAGAGACTGGCCACTAAATACAATACATGTCTTAAAATATTTAACATAAGATAATAAGCATTTTGGTGCAAACTTGACCAAAATCATCCAAGAAATACGAATTGTTGTGCGGAATTTTAATGCTACCAGGCACTCGAGGCAGGTAGAGGCAGCGGCGCATTGGTGTCGCTGTCTGTCACCAAGCGCCGCCCTGTCCACTTTATACTCAACTCAGGGCGCGTCAAGTATGAGCTAGGTTTACTAATGGCCTGAAAATTGTCTCGACTGGAGGGGGATTCAAACCCATGATATCCCTCTTTAAAGTCGACTGCACTAACCACTAGGCCATCCAGCCCACATACAAAGGATATTTCATTTAGTTTAAAGTTTTATATGAGTGAACATGGTTGCCACCATTTTGAATATTTAGTTAAATATTAAATTTTTGTTAAACACACATAAAAGATGTCTGTTGACAGGTTAATAGTATATATATACAATAACCCTCGATATTGGGACAGATAGGATTTTGTAAACAGTGTAGACCCAGATCAGAATGTGGCATCTAATCAGGGTCTGCACTGTTTGCCATACATACAGTAATATTTTAGGCACATCAAGAGGTAGTAGAATGAACTATTTCAAATTTTAGGAAAAAAATGGTAAGTAGATAAGGTGTCCCAATACTTAGGGTTAATATGGCATATAATCATATATGTCATATATGTACTTACAAGTAT
Source organism: Anodontia alba (assembly GCA_964016985.1). Taxonomy (NCBI): domain Eukaryota; kingdom Metazoa; phylum Mollusca; class Bivalvia; order Lucinida; family Lucinidae; genus Anodontia; species Anodontia alba. The sequence goes on along the minus strand of OZ024838.1, from coordinate 18,173,456 downwards.
ATAACTACCGTATTTGACCTAATTACCGCACATACTCCTATAAGCGCACAGTCAAGCGCTTTCGTAGTCTTAAGATTACAGGCAGTGTATTTTTTGTCTACTTCTTTATAAAGGCATATGTTGTGGGTACTCATTTGAACTGCATCAACTTGTCGATGCAATTCAAATGAGTACCCACAACATATGCGTTTATAAAGGAAATCAGAAAAATTGCATAATCAATATCAAATAATTCCTTTTCTGATCTTTTTTTTTATAGTGTACCCTTAGCAGGTACATATTTTAACACGAATGAGTGTTCCCAGTAAAGTTTGAAAAACCTAAGCGCACAGTGCGGTAATTAGGTCGAATACGGTAATATATTGTTTCAGTTGCTTATGTGAGCTAGCTGGTAGTACACATGTACATGCAAATAACACATTGTCAGCTGTACAGCAATACAATTTTGTGGCAGATGTGATATTCTTTATTTTTGCATATTTAATTAGACAGCTATCACATCACAAGCTCATAAAAATGACAGCTTTCTTTTGAAGACAGCAGTTTCTTGTTTTTCAAAGTCCAAAATCTATCTAATTTTTCAACAGATTTTCATATTTTTTCCACCAAACTGCTTGGCTAAATAAACTCTTTATTCTCTAGTTATATTTATAACTTGATATGCATTTTCCTTTTACCTCAATTTGACTATAATCTTTATCAACTTTACACAACACAAAATTTATGAAGAAAACTTAATACAACATACATTTGATATCAATACATATCAATCCATACCAGACAACAATATACCCTATTAATTTTGTGGTGAATTACCTTTCTTTTACATTTACTTCTGTATTTCCCCTTAACATTTCAAGATCTTTACCATAACTGTAATTTGAAACGTTTCAAAGATTGAATCAGTAATGAGCATTCACCTCATCTTCTGTTACAAACTTGTTAGTCCATCCACTTAGCTTTACTTTTATATTTACTTCAATATTTCCCCATAACATTTCAAGATCTTTACAAAAATGTAATATGAAACGTTTTCAAGAGTGAATCAGTGATTAGCATTGGTGTGGGTACTGCTAAAAAACAGTTTGGACCTATATCTAAAATCATACAAAATATAAACCAAATCCATCATATGGTCTGGAAAATATGAGCTGTTAAAAACTTTAATGCAAAGCTTTAACATAAAATTTCTAAGTCCGCGACCTTGATTTTAAGGTCACAGGTGTGGTTGAGGGTACTGCTGAATAAAACTTTGGACATGGAAGCAGCTGACAGAGAGGGATTGCAGAGAGTGGAAGCTCTCGGCTATCAACCCTCATGACAGAAATATGTGGAGATCTGGTGTGAGATCTGCCATGCTTGCAGCAAGCCAGATATCTGGAAGGGGGCCCACTGATGTGGATGTTGCCCCTGTACCTGCATGTTAATCAAAAATCCGATTATGATATGATGATGATATGCCATATATCTATGTATCATTATACCAAATATAAACCAAATCCATCATGTGGTTTGGAAAATATTAAAAAACTTTACATTGTGTGGACGCAGACTCGGAGGGGGGTGGGGGTGGGGGGGCTGGGGGGATACCAACACCAGAGGGTCCAGGCAGTGCTTACTGCTGCTCAGCAGGTGATTACATAAAACAGGGGAATAAAGTGTTCTGAACTCTTATTGGTTCACATTATAGGAGGCACAAACTACTTACTTCGGATGCATTGCTAGCTTTGACTTACCATGTTGAGAATATGTTTGTGTTGAGGTTTTACAGCCCAGTCAACCAAATGGGGTTATGTGGAGTGCGATCAGTTTACCTAACCACACTTTTACCAGGCAGGCTTAGTCCTCTAAGCAGTTAACCAGTATAGGGAGAGAATGATCAATCTCCACGAAAGAATGTTGCCGACCAGGCGGGGTCGAACCCGCAAGCTCCTGATCACCAGTCTGACGCGCATTCAGCTGAGCACCAAGGCCAGCTTACCATGTTGAGAAAAATTTTAGCAGACAACATTTTGAAATATTATTTTTCTCAGAAAATAGGCTCTGACATTTCATGCAAATTGTCTCCAAAGGAGACAATTTGCATGAAATGCTGAAGCCTATTTTCTCCAAAAATTAAGAAAAACATCTCATCTGCTGAATTAGCCCAGACAGTGGTAAAGGCTGAAATACCTAATATTTTATTGCTAAAGACTGCCAAATTTTAACCCATATATGCCGAGTAGACTCTTCTGTCACAACTATTTGGACCAGTCTATTTCCAAATAGTGGGTGTCTGGCTAGTTTTTATGATAAGTATGTTTTAGAGAAATTCTTAGGTGTAATGCAAACTGTGTAGACCCTTATAAGACACCGCATTCTGCGGCATCTGATCTGAGTCTACACAGTTTGCCATTGTCCCTTTAAGGGGATGCCTGGCATAAATGGGTCAATCAATTTAATCAATACATAAATAAATTTGGGAACAAAGTAGCAAAAATGAAAATATAAAGAAAAAGAAGGTAATTTGGGAAGGAAGGAGCAAAACTATAACAATGAAATAAAAAAGACAGTAAAACAGAAAGAGCTAGGATTCTCAAGACACTTCAGACCAACATGATACAGTATTTAATGTAAGAAAAGGGCTCTCATGCAATCAGTTAACCCATTACAGACTGAATACTATATACTGGAAGAGTCCAATTTTAATTTTAGGTATGTCAGGCTATGAGATTACGATATTCCAAGAGAAAAATGGCTAAACAATTTACAAACAGTGGAGACCGACCCTTATCAGATGCCGCATTCTGCGGCGTCTGATCAGGATCTGCACTGTTTGCTAATTACCCTTTTAGGGGTCTCCAGACTACAATGGGTTAGGAGACACATCACCTTGCACAGCTACACTGTCTGATCAATGTCTTGAATCTTTTTTTTGTATATTTTACAGTATACGCGGAACCCTCTTTATAAGATGGTCCATGATAAGATGGTTTTGGATATAAGATGGTTTAACCCTTAAACTGCCAATCACAACAACTGTCGTCTGCTTTGTCATCTGTTTGTGCTTTAAAAAGTCATTTTTGCAAACAGTGTGAACCCAGATCAGACTGCTCCTCTAGGAGCAGTCTGATCAGGGTCAACACTGTTTGCCTGTATGCAAAAATAGGTTTGAAAAGTTTGCAAGAATATTCAGCAGATGACATAAACAGACGACATTTTTAGATGCAGGTTTTCTTGGCATTTTAAGGGTTAAAGGTGGACCTAAAAAGGCTGTATCCAAACACAAATGTATATGTAGCGTATATAGAACAAGAGCTGTTGCAGGACAGCATAGCGTGCCTAAGTTGATTTGCACCTTGTCTAGCTATGATATGGCTTAGTGGAAAACTTAAAAAGTGAGTGTGACCTAATTTTTAACCCTTTAGACCCGCTCCAGGATCAAACTCTGTGCTATGGTGTTAGGGAATGTAAGATTATGCTATGATATAATTATGTTCCAAATATGAAGTTCTGTTCAGTGGTTGCTGAGATATGAATGATCAATAAGCTTTGTCGTAAAACTTTAAAGTGAGTGTGACCTAATTTTTTTACCTCTAAACCCGTTCTCAAGGATCTGACCCTTGGGTATGATGTTATAGAATAGAAGGTATACTATGCTATGATTATATTCCAAATATGGAAAGGTTCTAGGCAGTGGTTTCTGAGATATGAATGATCAAAAAAACTTCGTCATAAAACTTTAAAGTGAGTTTGACCTAATTTTTGACCCCTAAGCCCCACCCCAGGGTCTCACCCTGGAGTATGATGTTAGGGAATAGAAGGATATGCTATAATATGATTATATATTCCATATATCAAAGGGTTCTGGCTAGTGGTTGTTGAGATTTGAGGCTTTAAAAAAAATTATTATAAAACTTTAATGACGTGAATGCCAACGTGGACGCTGACACCGACGTCAGGGTGACAATAACAGCTCCCTATACTTTTGTACAGGCAAGCTAATAAAAAAAAATGACCATATTAAATGGCAATTTTTCTATATAATCTATACATTTTTGTTTGGATACAAAATGACTGTTAAGCTAACACGGTGCTTCTTTCGGATCCCAGCAATAGTGTTATAAAGAGGTTGTTATGTACATCTATTATCTAAGCTGGAAATGAAGGCACTGATCAGAGTGGAAATGAAGGCACTGATCAGAGTGGAAATGAAGGCACTGATCAGAGTGGAAATGAAGGCACTGATCAGAGTGCTTGAATGCACAAGGATAATGTGGGCCTTAGTTGTCTATACAGTTGAACTTCAATGACTCAAACACCAATGGCTCGTTTACCGTGGCTGATTCAAACTCGTTTTTGAGTCCCTTGGAAATTCTTCCGATAGCTCAAGAAAACAAATATTTATGGATAATTTAGGGAAATTTTCTTATTTTACCATGTAAATCATGAAATTGTATGTTGTGTGTACTCATTAGAATTGCCTCATCGTGGCAATTCTAATGAGTACACTCAACATACCATTACTTTACAGATGATCAAAAAGATATCCCCAAATTATCCCCTTTCGCCTCCTGACCTGGCGCTATGATTAACCCTCAGCGGCTCAAACTACCCATGTCTAGAACAAATTCCCATGGTTCCAAAAGTGTTTAAGCCATTGCAGTTCGACTGTACATGCCATAATGACCTTGTTTCACATTGCATCACATTACTTTCAAGACTGATTAAAACTGTTAAGGCCCAGAATACCAAATACTAAATCAAATACAAAATCAAATTGGTATCTATTTCAATGTAACAATTTTATTTTACAAAAACATATACACAATGGTTTCCTTAACTCCAGATAAGGCATTTTTTTTTTTGACCAAAAAACTAATGATATTTTTCTTAATTCTACATGAAAACGTATGTTGTTGTACGAGAAATAAGAAAATATTTTTTGGATACCCTCTCATATCTGGAGCTGTGTGTCCCGTTTTAACCCCCCACTCCAACCATCACCACACACATACACTCAATTTCAAAAAGAAAAAAGAAAAAAATCCAAGGCTTGAATCCTCCTACACATACATGTTTCTTTTCAGATTTTAGGTCATTTACCATTCTTGCTTTAGGATGTTTTCACAGCTCTACCTAAATGCTTCCTTTTCTATCTGAACTATGGTTATTATTCTTATTTCTCCATGAAAACATATGTTCAGGGTTCTCAGCTGAAGAGAAAATACTGTATTTACTATAAGTATTAGGACACTATTTACCATACTTCTCCTAAAATTTGGATTACCTTATTTGACCTAATTACCACACTGTGCGCTTAGACTTTTCAAAATTACTGAACAAACTTGTAGTAAAATATCAACCTAATAAAAGCACTCTTTTTAAAGTAAGATCAGCAGAGGACTTAATGAATAGCGTATTAAATGATGCTTTTACAATATTATTTTCTGATTTTCTTCATAAAAACATATGTTGTGGGTACTCACACTTGTCGAGGCAATTCAAATGAGTTCCCACAACATATGTTTTTATAAAGAAGTAGATAAAAGTACACTGACTGTAATCTAAAGGCTCTATGAGCTTCTGGGAGCATGTGTGGTAATTAGGTTGAATACGGTAGTCCATTTTATTACCTGTGGACGTGTTTGAAATATTGCTATACGAGGGGTGTTCAAATATGAATGCAACTGGGTTAATTTTCAGCTCTTAACAAACAATGCCAAACTCTTTATCTCAATCCTTCAAAATACTCGCCACCATGTGATACATAAAGTTTCAGTCTTTTAATCCAATTTTCAAATGCGTTTTCATAATCTTTTCGAGGTATACTGTTCAGACACTGAAAAATAGCCGAACGGAGATTTTTGCGCGTTTGATTTTTTCTTCCAGCGAGGTGTTTTTTTGAGCCTCGGGAATAGGAAAAAGTCACAAGGGGCAAGATCTGGCGAATAAGGAGGGTGCGGAAGCTCGACACACTTTTCCTGTTTCAGATATTCGCGTACAATGGCTGCTTTGTTTCATTAAATATCTCTTTCGCCTGTATACCAAGAATACAGTGGTTCTTGATATAGGACCGTATTTGGTCAGTGAAAGGAGACCTTTTCCCAACCATTTTAGCTTTGCTGTACACAAGTAGACAGTGTTAATCGAGCAATTGTCAAAGCTAGACTGAACAGATTTACACATGTATTGTATCAATGGAGAGCTTACACAACCATCTATACGATACATGTACCTATTTCATGCAAATCATGGTTAAAAGCGAGATATTGGCCTAGTTGCATTCATATTTGAACACCCCTCGTATGTATGGCAAACAGTGTGGACCCTGATATGGGTCTACACTGTTTGCAAAGGCCTATCTGTCCCAATACTTAGGGTTAATCCCGTTATTATCAGAAGAAAAAGTTTGTTTGTGTGGAGGTTCTACGGCCCAGTCAACCCAATACGGGCATGCTGAGCACAGTCAGTTTACCTAACCACACTTTTTTCTGGGCAGGCTCAGTCCTCGGAGCAGTTAACCAGTACTTTTGCTCATTCTTTTGCCAGAAACTGACTACTGCCCTTCTTGAATCAGCAGAAGGGAATGACCGAAGAAAATATTTAATGATCAATCGCCTTGAAAAATGTTGCCGGACCCAGCGGGGATCGAACCCACAAATTCCTGATCACCTGTAGGACGTGGATCAGACTGAGCCACCGAGGCTGGCCATGGTAAGAAAAGTATTTATCTGATTATCTTTCCTATTAGAGCAATGAACTGCAAAGAAAAATTATGAATGATGTGACAGTGCTAATAGAAGGCAGAGTACAATTTTTCTATTACTGTATAGCTCTTAATTTGTTTCTGAAAAGCCATTCTTTTGGTTATTTACCCTTTGAGTGCTTATTAAAAAGTAGAAGTAGACAAATTTATGATTTTTTTTTTTTCTTTTTGAAGCAAAAATAGAACTGACATTTCATGTGAATTGTCTTCAAAGGAGATGGTTCACATGAAATGTCATCCTATTTTCTCTGAGAATATGCAAAATTTAACATAATGTTATGTCTCTTTTGCTAAGCAACATGCCCATTATTAACAACAGGGGCACATTTTAAATTTTATATATTCTCAAAATTCATCTACTCTAAAAAGGAGAATTTGAATTGTAGAATATTAATAATAAGATTATAACAAATGGAACAATTTCATCCCCACCTTCCTACATCCACCCTGGGAACATTTTCTTTCCTTTCAGAGTAGACCATTTTTTGAAGTGCTATAAAACAGTTTAGAAAGAGTTATCTCTATAAGAGTTACCTTTCCTGAAGAGCTTAAGAGCTACACAGTATCATTAACCCTTGTCCTGCTGAATAAATTAAGATGCCAGGCCGTTTTCAAATTTTCAGCCAATCAGATTACTTGATTAGGAATGTTCATATAAATTCACATACTGAATGGCAAACAGTGCAGATCTAGATCAGTTAGCTTCTTCAGAAGCCAACTGATCTGGATCTACACTGTTTGCAATGGCAGGGTATATCTGGATTCAGCAGGACAAGGGTTTTTATAAGCAGTAAGCAAAGTAGCAAATCTAATTGTATTAAAAGTGAAAAGACAGACAACTAGGGAAAAAAGCACTTCAAACTAGCACAAGGGAAATCACTCCAACTACAATACAAAGAAAAGACAACTGCAGCACAGACGAAGACACCTGTATACCTGTGAGACATTTCTATAAGCAATTTGTATAGATTTGCCTAGCTTTTCATCCACTTCCCACACCAACCTCTCTGGTTTATTTATAGATACAGGTAAACCGTTCTCACTTGCTATAAGGTCCTTAGAGTCGACAAGACCGGGAATAATGCCATGTACAGCTCTGAATATAGAGTATATGTAGAACATGAGCCAGTGCACGACAAAACCTACAATAAGACTTGTGAGACCAGCGAAGACTCAGATCAGTCTGTGCATCTGAGCAGTCTGATTAGAGTCTTCACTGATTGCATATGCCTCCTACAGCCTCTGGGCTATACAAAGAGGGATAAATGAGAACCCTTGCCATACTGGGTGGATGTACAGGCTGATCTGAGTCTTTGCTGGTCACACTGGTCTTACTGTAGGTTTTGTCGTGCGCTGGCTCATTTCATATATCGTATCTACCCAAAATATTGGGACACCACGACTTGTAATCTGAGTCTCCTCTGATGTTTTAGTGGCTTTTCTTTGTATTAATAAGTAGTAAACATCAAAATAAAGAAAAGCCACTTAAACTTCAGAGAAGACCCTAGTTCCAGATAAGGTTAGGTTTTTTTTTTTCAACCAAAGAGTTGTTATTTTTCTTGCTTCTCCATGAAAACCTATGTTGTGGGTACCTCTGAATTGTAACCGCTATACTGTAAATGTCCTAAAAGTTTGAACACTTTGTTCCATGCTTTTTAGGTTTAAACTTTGCTTTTTATGCAACTGTCTTTTAAAATGCTTAGCGGATTGGCAAACAGTGTAGACCCCGATCAGACTGCTCCTTAGGCACAGTCTGATCTGAGTCTGCATTGTTTACATAATTATGCCATTGTGTCAGACACTTAGGTGATTGAAATTTTAGGACAAATACCTTACAGGTTTTCATAGAGAAATAAGAAAATATCATATGGATAACCCCTTCTTATCTGGAGCAACCATATTTCTCCTAAAAACAAATTGAGCATTTTATTGTATGTTGATGTGTCTAAAAACTGCTGGTTCAGTGGCAAACAGTATAGGCCCTAATCAAATACCACATTCTGTGGCATCTGATCTGGGTCTACACTGTTCAGGCATCGGATCTGGGTCTACGCTGTTTAGGTCTGTCTGTCCGAATACTTGGGGTTATAAAGGAAATAAACATTGTGATAACCATATAATGGATAATTTTTAGCAATAACCATTGTTTTAGACAAGGTGATAATTTGTTTGAGTTGAGGTTTTATGGTCCAGTCAACCCATTAGGGTCATGTCGAGCGTGGTCATTTTACCTAACCACACCTTTTCCTGCGTACACTTAGTTCTCTAAGCTGTTAACCAGTACTTGTGCACATTCTTTTGCCAGAAACTGACAGCTGCCCTTCCTGAATCAGCCGAAAGGAGAGAATAACTGTGAAAATATTTCATGATCAATCTCCATGAAAGAATGTTGCTGGACCCAGTTGGGATCGAACCAGCGACCACTGATCACCAGTTGGACGTGCATCTGACTGAGCCACCAAGGCCGGTGACTGTGGTGATAATTGGTGATCTGTTTCATTATTATTATTATTTATGTTTCTTTTATTTCTGCACCAAGTATGAACAAATTCCACAACAAAGACCATCTTTGGGATGGCCTAAAAGTAGTCATATTAGTGGGGTTGTCTTAATACTGAATATGGAATATATATTGTGAGTACTTACTTACTCCAAATCTCAGAAATGCTGAAAACAACTAGAAATGTGTCAATATGACACAGATGCCCCCGACATAAGCATTTTGCAAAAAATGAAGTTGAAAAAGAGCAGTAACTCTCATAAATATAGGTGGATTTTATCCTAAATTGAAATTGACCTATATTTTTTTTTATTATATACCTGTGTATAAAATATGAATCCAATACATTAATCTTTTCAAAAGATATCGAATGGAAATCATTTTATGAAGTTGGAAAAGGGCCATAACTCCCACAATAATTGATGGATTTTACCCTAAATCCAACTTTACCTATATTTTATGATGTATACCCGTGCATAAAATATGAATCCAATATACTAATCTATTCAAAAGATATCAAACCATTTTTCAAAGCTGAAAAAGGGCCATAACTCCCATAATAATTGGTGGATTTTACCCTAAATCCAACGTCCTATCTTTTATGATTATATACCTGTGTATAAACTATGAATCCAATACATTAATCTTTTCAAAAGACATCGAACAAAAACCATTTTTCAAAGTGGAAAAGGGCCATAACTCCCACAATAATGGGTGGATTTTACCCTAAATCCAACTTGACCTATATTTTATGATTATATACTCATGTATAAAATATGAATCCAACACACTAATCTATTCAATAGATATCAAACGGAAACCATTTTTTGAAGTTAAAAAAGGGCCATAACTCCCATAATAATTGGTGGATTTTACCCTAAATCGAACTTGACCTATATTTTATGACTATATACCTGTGTATAAAATATGATTCCAATATACTAATCTTTTCAAAAGATATCGAACAGAAACCATTTTTTGTAGTTGAAAAAGGGCCATGACTCCTATCACAATCGGTGGATTTTACCCTAAATCAAACTTGACCAACATTTTATGATTATATACACTAATCTTTTCAAAAGATATCGAGCTGAAAACATTTTTGTTAGGTACAGAGAGATGGGATGGACCGACGAAACAGACATACGTATGGACAGCGGTGATACTATATGCACCCCCACAACCCCTCCCTCCATTGAAAATAGCAAGGCATAAAAACATACGCATTTTACGGTACACATAGGTTAGTAATAGCGTGCATTTGTTTTTCGTTTGTACTGAGGTTTTACGGCCCAGTCAACCCAATGGGGTCATGTCGAGTGCTGTCAGTTTACCTTACCACACATTTACTGGGCAGGCTTAGTCCTCTAAGCAGTTAACCAGTATTGTCACATTCTTTCGCCAGAAATTGACAACTGCCCTTCTTGAATCAGCAGAAGGGAGAGAATGACCATAGAAAGTATTTCCCAATCAACCTCCACTAAAAGAATGTTGCCGACCTCGACAGGGGTCAAACCCGTGACCTCCATGCGCATCCAACTGAGCCACCGAGGCCAGCGTGCATTTGTATACCATATTCACTCTCAGTATTCGGACAGACAGGCCCAAGCAAGCAGCATAGACCCAGATCAGATGCTGCAGAGATACACTATTTGCCACTCAACCAGCAATACTTTAGTCATATCAAAATTCATTAACCCTTGTCCTGCTGAATAAATTAAAATGCCACGCCCATTTTTAATTTTCAGCCAATCAGATAACTCGATCCAGATTGTTGATATAAATTCACATACTTAATGGCAAACACTGCAGATCCAGATCAGTTGGTTTCTTCAGAAGCTTCAGAAGCCAACTGTTCTGGATCTACACTGTTTGCAAAGGCAGGACATATCAGGGTTCAGCAGGACTAGGGTTAAAATTGACTTGTTCAAATATAGGAGAAGTACTGTAAGGAGACAAGAAGTCAGAAAACTAAGGATAAATAAGCTAAGCATTACGTATCAACAAAGTTCAAGAAGATGGCAGAAAGCAGTCTATTACAGCTCATATACCTCATAGTGATCATTAACCATTGTCCTGCTGAATAAATTAAGCTGCCACGCTCATTTCTAATTTTCAGCAATCAGATGACTTGATCCAGATTGTTGATATAAATTCACATACTTAATGGCAAACACTGCAGATCCAGATCAGTTGGCTTCTGAAGATCTACACTGTTTGCAAAGGCAGGGTATATCCGTGTTCAGCAGGACAAGGATTAAGACGAGAATTTGGGATATTTATTGCTGTTTTTGCAACCAAATAGGATGAGAATTTGGGATATTTATTGCTGTTTTTTTGCACTAAATAAGATGAGAATTTGGGATACTGATTGCTGTTTTTCCACTAAATAAGATGAGAATTTGGGATATATATTCTTGTTTTTGCACAAAATCAGATGAGAATTTTGGATATTTATTGCTGTTTTTGCATTAAATAAGATGAGCATTTAGGATATTTATTGTTGTTTTGCATTATCTTAAATGAGAATTTGGTATATTAATTGTTGTTTTTGCACTAAATAAGACTAGAATTTGGGATATCAATTGCTGTTTTTACACTTAATAAGATAATATTTGGGATATCTATTGCTGTCTTTGCACTAAATAAGATGGGAATTGGGATATTTATTGTTATTTTTGCACTAAATAAGACAAGAATTTGGACTATTGTTGTTTTTGCACCAAGACAAGAATTTGGGATATTTACAGTTGTTTTTGCACAAAATAGGTAAGAATTTGGGTTAATTTTTTTTTGTTTTTGCACTAAATAAGATGAGAATAGAATTTTGACTACTTATTGCATTAATATCGATAAGAATTTGGGATATATATTGTTGTTTTGCACTAAATAAGGTAAGAATTTGGGGTATAAGTTGTTGTATGGCATTAAATAAAATGAGGATTTGGGATATGTATTGTTGTTTTTGTACTAAATAAGACAAGAATTTGGACTATTTATTGTTGTTTTTGCACTAAGACAATACTGAGCTATTTACAGTTGTTTTTGGCATATTTTGCATAAAGATGAGAATTAGGGATATTCTTTTTTGTTTTTTTTGCACTACTTAAGACAAGAATTTGGACTATTTATTGCTGTTTTTGCACCAAGACAAGAATTTGGGATATTCATTGCTGTTTTTGCACTAAATCACTAAATAAGATAAGAATTTGGTATATTAATGATTGTTTTGCACTAAATAAGATGAGAATTTGGGATATTCATTGTCTGGCAGCAGTGACAAAAATGATGTTGACCGGTCCTTGATCTTAGCCAGGCTATTTTTAACAAGTAGCAGCTAATTTTAGCAAACATCAGGATTTGCAAAAACCTGTTACACCAGTTTCAGCCAATCAGAGAGGGCCTTTGCTGGCAGTCATATAACAAAATCTGCTGATGAGTCCAAAACTGCTGGATGAGTGACAGATAGTGTAGACACTGATCAGATGCCGTATTATGCATCTCATCTGGGTCTGTTTGCTCAGGTCTGTCTGTATGAATACCGAATGTAAATACAGTAAAATGAAATCTGAAAACATGAAAAAATACAAGAGAGAAATACAGGAACTCATCAAGAATATACTCAGCTTAACCCATTAAAGACTGAATAAACTCTCCCCCACACTATATATTGGAAGAGTCAAATTTCGATTTTAGGTATGTCAGGCTATATGATATAAACATTCTTAAATAAATAAAAATGGTTGAACTATTTGCAAACAGTGGAGACCCAGACATTCTGCGGCGTCTGATCTGGGTCTGCACTGTTTGCAAGTTACTCGTTCAGGGGTTTCCAGTCTTCAATTCATGCTCAGTATGCTGGGTAAATATTTCAACTAGTCATTTTGAAATAATTTGATTTTTACCAGAACAGAGGATTTGACATTTCATGAAAATTGCCTTCTTAGGATCCTGGACAACTTGAATGAGATTTCAAACCCTATTTTCTGATATTTTTTATTAAAATTTCATCAATTTTTCTGCCAAACTTGACTGGATTCTGCTTCAGGTTAACGTTAACCCATTTATGTTGAGTGGACTCTTCTACCACAACTCTTTGGACCAGTCTATTACCAAAAGCAGGGTATCTGGTTAGTTTTTATTATAACTAAGTTTTATAGAAATGCATGTATTTAATGCAAAAAGTGTAGGTCCTGATTAGATGCCGCATTCTGTAACATCTGATCTGGGTCTGCACCATTTGCTGATTGCCCTTCTAGGAGTTTCCAGACTAAAATGGGTTAAAACTAACACAAAATTGATACCAATCAAAATGTCATCTGCAGAATTTGATCAGATTGTGCTGACTATTACGTTAACTATAAACTAGTACAAAACTTACTATGGGAAACTGTCAATTAAGCTTGCAAGCGTTTGTAGGAAAATTATGAGGCAGAACATGTCAAATTCTAATAAAAATGTGAAACGATAATACCCCGCCACTATCCTGTAGCGGGCAGATTAATCTGTCAAAAAATTGATGAAATTTACTCATTAACAATCCCAAACCAGATCTCCACAATATAAATGCACATACCAAGTTTGGTAAAAAACCCATTGGTATTTACTCAAGTTATCAGCCAGAAATGAAAATATGGATGTGTGGCAGGCAGACAACCGTAAAAACTATCAAAATTTGCCCATTAGCAATGCCAAACCAGATCTCGATAATATCCATACACATTTTAAGTTTGGTGAAAATTCATTGATATTTAATCAAGTTATCGTCCAGACAAAAAGATACAGAAGTGTGGCGGGCAGATAACTCAAGTCAAAAAAAGAAATTTGCCCATTTGCAATCCCAAACTAGATCTCCACAAAATCAATACACATACCAAGTTTGGTGAAAATCCATTTTATATTTACTGATGTTTTCATCCTGAAACAAAAGCTGAGAAGGACGTATGACGGACAGACGGACGTCCAACAAAGAACCATAATACCCCGCCACTATCGAGAATTGAACAAAATTGAACAGGTAGCAGATAAGCCTTCTCACCAATATATTAACCCTTGTCATGCTGAGTAAATTTCCACGCCCATTTCTAATTTTCAGCCAATCAGATTACTCGATCCAGATTGTTGATATAAATTCATATACTTGAAGGCAAACAGTGCAGATCCAGATCAGTTGGCCTCTTCAGAAGCCAACTGATCTGGATCTACACTGTTTGCACAGGCAAGATATATCCCGGTTCAGCAGGACTAGGGTTAAAATGTCATAGCTACCAATAATGCATTGTATTGCCATATTATGCCCATTTTCGCTGACCAAGAATGAATGGACGGAAGGATGGACTCACAAGTCAATCATAGGGCAAACTCCGAAAATCAACCTTAGTTGGTCAGTCGACTTTTCTGCCGGTTGTGCAAGAAGCATTCAGTCTTGAAATTTTGGTGACAGTGAAGTTTTGTAGCGCTCCCAAACAACAGTGCAGCTTATTCTCCAACCAGGATTATTTTCAGGATATTTTCAGCAACAAGAGACTGGTTGCTTGTTTTCAAGACTGGTGTATTTTAAAAACAGGCACATTTTTGAGATTTTAGCATTTATATCTAAGTACATCTGTGCAGAAGAAAACCAACATATCACAATGTCTGTAACAGCTTAGACAAGTATTAACCTGCAAAGTCTTCTTCTTATCACCGATACAACATTAAATGATTTCAATTTTGTGGAATCTTAACGTGTTAAGAGAATGTCACATAAACGGTAAAATCAACAGCACACTCAATCTCCAATGAGGTGACACAATTACTCATTTAACATCAGTTTATTTCGACATCAGCAAACCAATCATTACCGCAGCAGAAAACTTTCAAAAATGTTTTTATTTTTCCAAGAAAATAATATGGCTTGACATTTCATGTGAATCTCATTTCGCTTTATTTTCTCTGAAAATTAAAAGAAGACCGAGAATTTTGTCTGCTGCAATTTTGCATGGCACTTTAAGAGAAGAACACAGACAATGATTAACCCATTGTATACTGGGTAGACTCTCCCACACTATATATTGGAAGAGTCCAATTTCAATTTTAGGTACGTCCGGCAATGAGATTTACATATTCCTAGAGAAAAATGGCTAAAGTATTTGCAAACAGTGGAGACTCTAATCAGATGCCGCATTCTGCGGCGTCTGATCTGGGTCTGCATTGTTTGCCAGTTACCCTTTTACAGGTCTCCAGACTACAATGGGTTAAACCATATCTTTGTATTTCTGATTGTAAATTTAAAAAATGAAAAAAAAAAAAAAAAAAAAAAAAAAAAAAAATCCCACTGAGCCAGATGCCACTGTGACTGAACCCTATCAGTAAGATGATGATGATTTGGTGTTACTGTCATAATGAGACGATGGAAGAGTGATAATGAAAGGCTCTGTGCAATGAGGGGCCATACAGCATCACGAAAACATGCCTATATAATACTGGCCCCCTTTAACCCCCCTTCTATATAGTAAAACTGGGTATACATTATTTCTCTTATTTTTGCTTGAAAACATAGATTGTGGGTACTCGTTAGAACTGCCTTGCCAAAGTGGTTCTAATGAGTACCCACAATCTATGTTTTGAGCTTAAATATGAAAAATAACAGAGTTTTTATCTGAAAAAGTTTAGTTTTTGGAAGTGGAATTTTCTATATGTTTAATAGGTGTGTTTTTGTAACGGTCACCAGCACCTCAAACAGATTTGAACATAGGTACTCATGATCCAAAGAAGTGAACCATTTGGCAACCCGAACATTTCCCTATCAGTCAGAAAATGAATCTTCAAGAAATATTACAAGTAAAGTCAAACCGCAATAACTCGAACCCGGATGGCTTGTTTACCATAGCTGATTCAAACTTGTTTTTAAGTCTCTACGAAATTCTTTCGACAGTACAAGAAAACCAATACATGTATTTAGGGATATTTTAGGAATTTTTCATATTTCATCATGAAAATGTATGTTGTGTGTATTCATTAGAATTGCCTCATCAAGGCAATTCTAATAAGTACACTCAACATACCATTATTTATAGAAAATTGAAAAGACATCCATATATTATTCACATTTGTCTCCTGACCTGGCGCTGTGATTATCCATGGCTCGAACTACCCATATCTAGCACAAATTTCCATGGTCCCAAAGATGCTTGAGCCATTGAGGTTCGACTATCTTTTTATAATACCCACTTCAAAATCCTTTCCCAATTTCTAAACTGTCCAGCCCTAGGACAGTAACTCTACATTCTCCTTCTCTTTTCACTCATGAACCCTTAATCTGTTTAATTCAAGGGGTTCACGGGGTGTGTGCAGGTGTGTCTGGGGGGGGGGGGGGGGGGGGGGGGAGGGGGGAGAGGGTTAATATTTGGTAGATTTTGGGACATTTTTAAGGGAAATTTCCTGCTCACTAAGCTCCTTCTGAAAAGCAGTTTCATTCATCCCCTTTAGGGATCTTCTAGAAGATCCCTAACCAGCAGATCCCTACGGGGATGAATTGCCCTGCTACTGCCAGTTTATAATACCCACTTCAAAATCCTTTCCCAATGTCTAATCTGTCTAAAGCCCTAGGACAGTAATTCTCCTTCTCTTTTCACTCATGAACCCTTAATCTGTTTAATTCAAGGGGTTCAAGTGGTGTGTGTGTGGGGGGGGGGGGGGGGGGGATATGGTATGGGAGGTGGGGGAGGGGAATGATATATTTCATAGGATTTGGGACCATTTTCAGAGAAATTTCCAGCTCACTAATCCTACTGAAAAGCAGGGCCATTCATCCCCTTTTCTAGATCCCTGGGAATGAAAGGCCCTGCTACTGCCAGTTTGGTTTTGTACATTTATCATTTGACTGTTTTCAGAATTATGTGGACACATGGACATATGACAAAGGGTGACACTATATGCCCTCCTCAACTTCCTGGCAGGGGCATGAAAAAAATACTCCTACAAGGAGGTAACTGTTGAAATTGTTTTGAGTCCCTTCTGAACAGAGGCCTACTCTTAAAAAGGAAAGGATTTACTTTCTTTATATAGAAAGGTCTGGGTGTGCAAGGAAGGAAATAGGGAGTCAAAAGATTGTCTCCCTTGTGAAAAAAAAAAAAAAAAAAAAGGCAGAATATCTACCAATACACTGACATTCTGAAAAACAAACAGATGGAAGGTAAACTAACACTTGTCATGCTAAGGGCAAATTAAGCAGACTGATATTTTTCTTAATTTTCAAAGAAAATAGGACAAGACACTTCATGCAATTTGTCTCCTTAGGGAAAAATAAGAAAAATATTTCAGAAATGTCATCTGCTGAAATTTTTACCCAGCATGCAAAGTGTTAAAGTCTCCTTTGGAGACCAACATGGAACTAACGTTTGTCGTCTGCTAATCTTGTCAAGAGCATGTGAGAGGTTACACTTGAGCCACACTTTGATTAACGCTAAGCACTCAGCAGACAAATTTTCAGCAGACGATATTTTGAAATATTTTTTTTTATATTTCCCAGAAAACAGGATTTGATATTTCATGCAAACTGTCTCCAATGGAGACAATTTGCAAGAAATATCAAAGCCTATTTTCTGGGAAAAATAAAAAAAAATATCACCAATTTGTCGTCTGCTGATTTAGCCCAGAGAGTGGTCATGGTGAAAATGTCTTAGAGCAGTGCAGATCCAGATCAGTACCACATAATTCTTAAAGCTGATGCCCATCCACAGAAGACTTGTTAAGGAGGAGTACATGTATTTGGTGATAATTCTAGGGTAATTTCCCCCAGCTCTCCATAAAATGTTGTGGGTACTCATTAGAAATGCCTCATCAAGGTGCCTCTAATGAGTGTCCACAACATATGTTTTTTATGGAAGAATAAGAATTAGAAGTTAAGGCACTTCTACTGAGTACACACAGCATGTTTTTATAAAAAGAATCAGAAAAACTATCCCAGAATTGTCATCAAATTTTCTTTTATCAAGACTAATGGGATGCGCAGACTGATCTTGGCTTTCCAAAAGTCACAGCATCACAAGGTGCAGCTCCATTACAATACTGAACAAACCGTAGCTCTAGATAAGTAACCTTTTTTCAACCAATAAGAATTATTCTTATTCTCCATGAAAGAATATGTTGTGGGTACTCACTGGACATCTCACCAAGGTGCTTCTAATTTGTACCCACAACATTTGTTTTCGCGAAATAAGAAAAACTTTTTTTCTTGCACATGAGATAAGGAAATCCTGGATTTTCCTTTGGAATAGAAATTCCTGTTCTACCCAGGTTATCCTTCCCAAGGTAAGATAAAAATCAAGAATTCTCACATGTTTGTTGTGCACTGGTTGTATAGGAAGTCATACATATCACATACGCCATCATTAAGGTTGATGTCACTACATGTAATGATGTCACTAAAGTCACAGTAATGTCATCACAGTATGGCAGACGTCAGCTATCGAAGTGACTGCATTATTAAAAATCCATGTTCAGAAATGAAAGGTATGCAAGAAAAAGAATCTATCATCGGTATGAGGGGTAGACAGAAAATTCTGTCCCTCGGTATCGCAACCTGGTAACCCTCAGCAAGCCTAGTGATACCAGATAATGACCCTCAGGACCGTTATTTCTATCTACCCCTCACAGCTATGATAGATTCTAATAATCGGAATACCCATCTTATCTCGAGCTATGATAAACGCAACACCAAACTATAGCAAAACAAAAACTAACATAACTAAATAAATAAATTAATACATCTCTCGACAAAATAAATAATAAATAAATATAGATAAATTAAATAAATGATAATACACATGTACATTTCGAGCATGCTAACGTTTATGTACATACCCCCTGCACATAGGTATCAGATTAAAAATTAACAGAAAAAAATGAATGTCAAATAAAATTAAAACGAACAGGAAGAGCACCGTGGAACAATCATAGCTCCAGACAAGTGGGGTATCCACAAAATAGTTTTTTTTTTTTTTATTTCTCCATGAAAACATATGCTGTGGGTATTCATTAGAAGCACACTGGTAAGGCACTTCTGTTGAGTACCACAACATATGTTTTCATGGAGAAATAAAAATATCACTTCTTTACAGTTGAAAAAAAAAAAAAGCGTCTTATCTGGAGGTATGAGTCAATGAATAATTTCCCACAATGCAACAGCAAAAAACCAAGATCAGCTGCTCGGTCATGCATCTGAGTGTTGGTTATTTGCCATTCACCTAAGCTCCAGATGATTATTTTTCTTACTTTTCCTCGAAAACATATGTTGGGGGTACTCATCAGAAGCACCTCACTGAGGCGCTTCTAATAAGTACCCACAACATATGTTTTTGTGGAGAAATAAGAAAAAATGGCAACATTTTTTTGGCTGAAGAAAAATACATGATTTCTACAGCAACAGTTTTGATACATGAGGCTGAAATACTACCTTTAGCATGCTGCTGGTAAAAATCAGCAGATAACAAACACATGTTGACTTTTTTTTTTTCTTATTTCTCCAAATAAGACGCAGTTTGAATGAGATAAGAAGCCCTGTTTTCAAAAAATAAATAAATAAAAATACTTTAAAAATGTCCTCTGCTGATATTTTAAATTCAGCAGGTTAAAGGTTAATTTGTTGGTAACAACATTATACCTATATAAAATTTTGTGCTTTTTTGGTCTAAGCTGAAATTAAGAATAGTAGTGGTATTTTAAGCAAAGTTTAGAATACATATTCTTATTATGAATGTGATAATGGTTTTTGAAAAGCTTCAGACTCGTTGAAGTTAGACAGCCCAGTCAACACTATTAAGGTCATGTCAAGCCAGTCAGTTTACTAACCATGTTCTTCCTGGGTATGCTTAGTCCTCTAAGCAGTTGACCAGTACTTGTGCTTATTCTTTCATGAGAAGCTGACCACTGCCCTTGACTCTGTGGAAGGGAAAGAATGAAAGTAGAAAATATTTCCTGATCAATCTCCATGAAATAATGTAGCCAGACCCTCTTGTAATTGAACCCATGACCTGTCAGATGCACATCCAACTGAGCCACCGAGGCAGGCTTCAGCTCCAGATATAAAGGGGTACCCAGAAAAATAGTTTTCTTATTTTTCAAAGAAAATCATAAATGTTGTGGTACTCATTAGAAGTGAAGTGACTCTCCATGTAGTCAGATCAAGGCTTTTGCCATCTGCTTACAGAATACAGATAACCCTCTTTATACTGACACTCAATACAATGACAAAATTCATTATTAAGACAATCTGACTGTCACGAAACCTTCGCTTAACAGGTAACAATTAGTCACAAATTATGCAAGAATATTGTAATTAATAGTTTAAAGAAACACGTTTCAGTGAGGCGATTCTAACAAATATCGAAAACATATGTTCTATAAGCAAAATAAAAAAACAAGACCTTTTTTTCATATCAATCTGCTCCTTAAGTATTCTGTACAACAGCAAATTCATTTTAATGGCAACTTCTTTGGGAACAAATGCTGTTGTTGTAATGAGGGTTCACTGAAGTTGGATATGGTAGAATACATGAAGCGAAAGCAAAGGCCTCATCACTGTGCCTCAGCAAGGTGGTTCCAAATAGTGCCCACAACATATGTTTTCAAAGAAAATAAGAAACTATCAATAATTTTTGGCTGAATTTGAATAGCATTTTAAGAGTTAAAATATTTGCTTATTGCAACCTGCAGAAGAATTTGATTGTGTTGAGGTTTAACGACACGTCGACCCTTGAGGGTCATTTTGTGTCGTCTCCCAGAGAAAGGGAGAAAAGAGATAGAAGAGAGAGTAGAGGAGATGAAAGAGAGGGACAGGTGAGAAAGAGGAACAGGAATGAAAGTGAAGAAACAGAAGAAATAAAAACATTCCCCCTCTTCCCTTACCCACTACAAGGATAGCAGGCCTTGCCCAACTGTAAGCCAATATCAGTTGGACGCCCCAGTGATGTAAGATACACAGCACCTTAGCACCACCCGACCACCCCCTAGCTGCAGAAGAATAAAACCTGCAGAAGAATAAAAGTTACTTTAACCATTACCACTATCTAGGCTAATTCAGCAGACGACAAACTGATAATTTTCTTATTTTATCCAGAAAACGGTATTTGACATTTGAGATTTTTATAAGAAAAAAAGGATTTAACATTTCATGCAAATTGTCTCCGACTGGAGACTTTGGAGACAATTTGCATGAAGGTTTAAATCCTATTTTCTAGAAAAATTACAAAAAAATGTTTCAAAATGTCTTCTGCTGAAACTTTTACCCAGAGTGCTAAGCTTTAATGCTTGTCAAGTTTCAGTAACATGTAGTACCTCTAATTCTGACCTTCACCTTGACTATTTGAAAACAGTGGATGATATTTTAAATACAGTTAGTTTTTGTTTTTTTTTCTTATTAATATGACATGGATTTCTTTGGATCATTCAAGGTGATGATGCCAATGAAACCTTATTTTCAGTAGGAGCAATTTCTCCTCTTTTCCATGATATTTTCAATATATCTCTAACTTCAGGAGTCCTGAGGAGCAATTACTCCTCTTTTCCACGATATTTTCAATATATCTCTAACTTCAGGAGTCAGTTGTGAAATGTGGTTGTTTGATAGATTTTGTCCTCTATTCGGCCAATCTGATACGTTGAGGTACGGATATCTTGAAGTTTTTCAGAGAGTCCCTTAGCCTTTGAGATAACGGGAGATAGTATTTATGTAAAAATATATACTTACTCATGTGTAAGGTTATACTCAAGTACATGAGCAATGACAGGTGCATCAGCATATGAATGCTCACAATGCATGCCCATACGTCCATTCGGGGAGACAAGGATCGTGAAAGATTTATCAAACCATATAGATTTGCCGTCAGCATGAAGTAAATATTTGGCACGGGTGGAAAAACTATCATGTGATTCCGTTCCCAGCACAACCTGTAAATGGAGAAACATAAATAAACTGAAGGATGGCAAAAGAAAACCACACATAAAGTATGATTCGGAATCTTATCTTACACAATTTATAGTTATTTCTTGCCACTTAAAACACCAGTCACAACAACAACAGACAATATTCTAGTTACTTTTTCCTTTTGGAAGAAAATAAGGCTTGAAATTTTATGGGAATCGTCTGCTAGGCAGACAATTCACATGAAATGTTAAGCCATATATTCTCAGTTCAAAATCAAGTAAAAAATATTTTAGAATATTTCCTGAGCTTTAAGAGTTAAAATGTAAGAGAGCTGTACTGAACAATGGAAATAACAGAACAGTCAATTTTGGAAGCTGACTTTCTCCCTCTTCAAGTCTGAAATTCACTAGCATGCAGTGCCCAACAGAGTCATCTTATATCAATCATAATCATAATACATAAGTAACAATTTATTTGGCATGATAACCTGCCTGTATATGTGACCCCAGTAATCAGGCTGATAATCAGAAATGATAATTCTGAATAGACATATGTCATCAGCCTGTTAGTGACCTTATGATGATGTTGCAACAAGAATTATGGATGTAACATTAGGCATTTTAGCGCTGAAATCATTATCAATTTTAGCATCAAATTTGGTGATTTGGGATTTCAAATAGAGTAAGAAGTGGATTTGAATGTGATAAACAGATTATGAAACAGTTTTTAGGTTATCTCCCTCTGGCTCAACCCTTGATAATGGGACAGAAAATGGGATCTCAGACTGATACATCAGGAAATGACCAAAACAGAATACCAACAATCCAGATAACACTTATTCTATACAATGTTACATTGTCTGTGAAATGAGGCCATTTGAGAGTGAAATACCACTTACCAATGAAATACAGTAAAACCTCAATGACTCGAACATCAATGACTCATTTACCGTGACTAATTTGAACTCGTTTTTGAGTCCATTAGAAATTCTTCGGTCGGCTCAAGAAAACAAATAGTTAGGGCTATTTTAGGATTTAATGAAATGAAAATATATGTTGTGTGTTCACTTTAGAACTGCTTCATTGAGGCAATTCTAATGAGTACACTCAACATACCATTGTTTAATAGAAGATCAAAAAAGACATATATATATTATTCCCATTTGTCTCCTAACCTGGTGCTATGATTAATTTTTGTTTGTGTTAAGGTTTTACAGCCCAGTCAACCCAATGGGGTCATGTCGAGCGCGGTCAGTTTACCTAACCACACGTTTACTGGGCAGGCTTAGTCCTCTAAGCGGTTAACCAGTATTGTGCACATTCTTTCGCCAAAAACTGACCTTCTTGAATCAGCGGAAGGGAGAGAATGACCGTTGAAAATATTTCATGATCAATCTCCACTAAAGAATGTTGCCGACCTCGGCGGGGGTTGAACCCGCGACCTCCTATCTCCAGTCGGACGGCGCATCCAACTGAGCCACCGAGGCCGGCGGTGCTATGATTAACCCTCTAGCTCATATTTCAAACAGATTTACATGGTCCCAAAGAGGCTCAAGCCATTTAGGTTCAACTGTATCATTAGTCCGCAGTATTTGTGAAGAAAATCATACCCATGAAATAAAACTACATTACCTGTGAAGGCCCCAGGGCTAATAGGGGTATGATATCATAATCTATTTATCATACATTTTTTTTCTGACAAGTTTGCCTATTTGATATCGTATGCGGCAAGACAGCCGAGTGCTCCAAATGTAGTGATATGGTTTTTTTTGCCTGAGCGAAAAAGCCCTATCTATCACCCATGTGACCTGGTGATACATGTTTTTTGCCCAAGCAAAAAAGCCGTATCACCCACGTGACCCATTATCACATCTTTTGCGCTCCACAAGATTGATATATGCTTGAAAGCCATGTTTGTTTGTTTGTTTGTGTTGAGGTTTTTACTGCCCAGTCAACCCAATGGGGTCATGTCGAGCGCGGTCAGTTTACCTAACCACAAGTTTACTGGGCAGGCTTAGTCCTCTAAGCGGTTAACCAGTATTGTGCATTCTTTTGCCAGAAACTGACAACCAGGGGAAGGGAGAGAATGACAGTAGAAAATATTTCATGATCAAGCTCCACAAAAGAATGTTGGTGACCTCTGCAGGGGTTGAACCCACGACCTCCTGGTCTCCAGTCAGACGCGCATCCAACTGAGCCACTGAGGCCGGCTGAAAGCCATGTTAATATCACATCATTCTTGTATGACTGCCAAAAAAATGCCCTACCTGGCACCCCTCTGCCCTCAAATCCTAGCTGGAGCACTGTACTTACACAAAATAATGCTTTTTCAATGATATGTAAAGATTCCTTGTTGATCCCATGATTAAAATACTGGTTTCGTATTTTGGCCCAAGTTGTCCTGTCGGTACCAGTCAATGCAGGCAGACTTCTCTCATCATCTGAGTAACTGTCTGAAAAAAACAGTACACAAAAAACATTAAAACTGTGTGTTTGTAAAACAACAAACTTGAAAAGGAACTCACAAAATTGAGCCAACTTTTTTTTACAAAATTCAATCAGGCAATTTACTCCTCTGCCTAATTAAGTCTGCCAAAGACAAAATCCATAGCTCAAATACTTTCTGAAATATCTTGTACACAAGGTTAAGTGTGACAAATGAATAAACAAAGCTTAAGTAATATGTCCTTTCAACTTTTTCAAAGTCGGGGACATAAAAAGCATTAACAGAAACATAAAAATTCAGATTTATATACTTATTTTTGGGTTGACTGTTTACAATGGAGCATTAGTGTACAAATGCCAAAATTGCCTTAAGGCAGTTGTTCACGTGATTATCATTGACCAAAATAATCAAACTGCGCGTTACACGAAATCCAGGTAAGTTATTTATAGCCGCGCTATTCTTGTTACTGTTGAGGTCAGAGTGCTGTGGATAGAAGGTTATCTGTAAAACCTGGACTGGGACATTTGGAATATTGGTAAACAGTGCAGAACGCAGCATCTGATCAGGGTCTACATTATTTGCTTAAATTACAGTGGGTTAAGGGTTCAATGAACCAGTCTCAAGTCCCCTTCAGGACCATTTTCACAGCCTACACTCAGAGACAATTGAACCACCAGTGCTGTCAGTGCTTTGACTTCTAGCTGAAACTGTGACCCTTACTACAATTACCCTGAGATTTATGAGGAATGAATACACCACCAAGGGGAATAACTTTAACCTGGAAATATTTGCAAACCTTTTTTGGGGCTACTCTTAAAAGAGGGAGCAAATTGTTGCCTTTAAGAGTAAAGAATGTGTTTGAAAAGGTTTCAAATACTATGGAGATAACTCACTGTCTGCAAAAGTTGTTTTCCTTTATAAAATGGTGGTAAAATCATTCACCTTAGTTTAACCCTTGTCCAGCTGAACCTGTATATGTCCTGCTTTTGCAAACAGTGTAGATATATCCAGATCAGTTGGCTTCTGAAGAATCTGCATAGTTTGTCATTAAGTATGTGAATTTGTGTCAACAACCTTGATCAAGTAATATGATTGGCTAAAAATCCGAAGTGGGCATGGCATCTAAATTTATTCTGATGAGAAGGGTTAAGCTAATTTTGCCTCAGATAAGCAATCTTGTTTTAATTCTCCTCTCTACATTTCTCATAGGTACAGATAACAAGATCACTCACAACAATTTTCATGTTTTCATGTTATTTTTGCACCAAAATATATATTGTGGCAGAATCTGACAGCTGGCAAGACTTCTCCAGTTCATTAAAAACTTACCCTGATGTTTATCCGCATCATGCATAATCCAACATAAGAGTTTCTGTAGATCTCCTGCTGGAATCAGCTTACGGTACTTGTCAAACAAGTCCACTTTGTATAAAATACCTTTTCTGTTTACCACAATATGCTGAAAAAGAAATTTTTTTTTACATCAGTTACAGCAGATTAAATTACATCCAAAAACATGACTTCGTAGACGGACTCCAGATCTTTGGGAAGTGATTGTAGTTTTCTCCTCAGGTATGTTAAGATTAACCCTTAAATTGCCAATCACAACAATTGTCGTCTGCTTTATCATCTGCTTGTGATTTTAAAAGTCATTTTTGCAAACAATGTGGATCCAGATCAGACTGCTCCTCTAGGAGCAGTCTGATCAGGGTCCACACTGTTTGCCTGTATGCAAAAATAGGTTTGAAAAGTTTGCAAGAATATTCAGTAAATGACATAAACAGA
Organism: Anodontia alba; assembly: GCA_964016985.1. Lineage (NCBI taxonomy): Eukaryota > Metazoa > Mollusca > Bivalvia > Lucinida > Lucinidae > Anodontia > Anodontia alba. Next base: position 18,147,071 of record OZ024838.1, on the reverse strand, counting down.
TAACATTTTCAGATGCAGGTTTTCTTGGCATTTTAAGGGTTAAAGAAAATTTGAGTTGCAACATAGAGTCGAACTTCAGTCGCTCAAACATCTTTGGGACCATAGAAAATTGTTTGAGACATGGGTAGTTTGAGCCACTGAGGTTAATCATGGTGCCAGGTCAGGAAACAAATGGCTATAATTCAGGAAACTTTTTGATCTTCTGTACAATAATGACATGTTGAGTGTACTCATTAATATTGCCTCGACAAGGCAATTCTAATAAGTATGCACAACATACAATGTCATGATAAAATAAGAAAATTTCCTTTAATATTCGTTTTCTGGAACTATTGGAAAAATTTTGTAGAATCAGCGATGATAAATGAGCCATAGGTGTTCAAGCTATTGAGGTTCGACTGTATAGAGACTCCTAAAACACATGTACAGCAAACGCACATGCTGGCGGTCTTGCTGTTTATCATTGCATTCTCTTATATCTAAAGACAAGCATAATTTAATCACCCTAGGAGTTGGGACAGACATATCTGAGCAGTCTAGACCCAGATCTGATTATCACAAATGCAGAATGCAGCATATGATCAAAATCTATGCTGTTTGCCACACATCCACTGTTTTTTTGTTTTGTTTTTAACAAAAACAGAATTGTTAAGGAGTATCAGGTGATAATTCTGGGATAATTTTCCTTATTTCTCCTTGGTGAGGCACTTCTAATGAGTACCCACAACATATGTTTTTATGGAGAACTGGAGAAAATTATCTCATAATTATAACCAAATACTCCTTCTTAACAATCCCTCTGCAAACATCAGCAATTAGCATAATACAATTGTTCATATTTTAGAACAAGCATGGAAAGAGTTAAGCTACACAAATACTTAAGGTAAATTTGATAAGGCCAAATAAAAAAATGTGTGTTTAGGGTAACCTGTTAGAAAAAAATAAATAGGGTACTAAGTTGGTATTTTTTTTATTATTATTTTTTTTTTTACATTTTTTATTTCGAATGATACCATGATTGCCAAATATATTTGGACGACACACTAGAATTCACATAAAAATATGACTACCCATCCGTATGTCTAAAGGTACTGAAAGAATGACAAACCAGGTATGCCCTGATCAAACCGGAGCAGTTTGATCTGTGTACCGGTACACTGTTTGCTCAGACTTGCTTGTCCTAATATTTAGCATAAATATTTTATCCCTGTAACATCTATTTTTTTTTAAAGAAAACATGAAAATTTTTTATAAGTTTCACCTGGAAAATTAGGTAGGATAGGTTTACCCTAAACACATATAACTGTTTTATTTGACATACCTTCAGGTGATTAATTCAGTAAACTGACATCAGAAACTGAACACCACAATCACTGAATATAGCCCTCCCAAGGCACCAAAAAAAACAAAAAAAAACTAGGACAACAGCAAACCAATATATAAAATTGATAGGTCGGAAGGATGTTTGTTTGTGTTGAGGTTTTACGGCCCAGTCAACCCAATGGGGTCATGTCGAGCACGGTCAGTTTACCTAATCACACATTTACTGGGCAGGCTTAGTCCTCTAAGCGTTTAAGTAGTATTGTGCACATTCTTTCGCCAGAAACTGACAAATGCCCTTCTTGAATCAGCGGAAGGAAGAGAATGACCGTAGAAAATATTTCATGACCAATCTCCACGAAAGAATGCTGCCGACCTCGGCGGGGGTTGAACCCGTGACCTCCTGGTCTCCAGTCGGACGGCGCATCCAACTGAGCCACCGAGGCCGGCCGGAAAGATGCGTCAATTTGCACTGACTACAGGTCTTGATAAGATTTTTTTTTTTTTTTTCATGCAAGGGTACTGATGTCAATCTTGTTTCTCTACACAAAATATACACTGCGGCTCCTCATCAGAATCACCCAGGTATGTTTTCATTGAGAAATAAGAAAATTACTCATATAGATATATTGAGGATATTTACTCTTTTGAAGTGAATACCAGAAATATTTTCCTTGAGTGTAATGAAAATTTGAATGTTTTTATTACACCAGATGAAAAAAAAAAATGGTATTTACTTCAAAAGAGTCACTTTTCTTTTTATTTTATTGTTTCCATGATAAATTTTTCTGACTTCAAAAATGACGTCGCCAAACTAAATGTAAATGTTATGACATCAACGTTCAGTAGCTACCACATGAAACGTTGGACAGACAAAATCAATTTTTTGTCAAACCAAAATAATTTTCGCACTAAATTGTTCCTCATTTTCTAATTAAGAAAATGAAAACCATACTTTACAGTTTTGTTCAGAAACAGAGAATTCGCAAATAAACTGAAGTGGCCATTTGAATCTGTTCGAGCAACAATGAAGACTACCGACATATTCCAAAGCAAATAGTGAAAATAACATGGACTTGTGACTTTTCACTTGTGAAAATATCATATTCTTTCACTTGTGAAATTACCACTTTTATTTATTTTAGATATGCACTGATTTCACTGCTTAGTATAAAATAAATTCTAGAAACTTTGCAGCTTCAGATAAAAAAGAAGTATTTAGAAAATTATTTTTCTTCTTTTTCTACCAGAACATATATTGTGGGTACTCATTAGAAGCACCTCATCAAGGTGCTTCTAATGAGTACCCACAACATATGTTTATGTGGAGAAATAAAGAAAATATCCACAATTTCTGGCTGAAATCAGGGCCTTTATCTGAAGTTAAGTAAAGTCTCAGCAGACAACACTAACCTTTGTTTGTTTTTTTGCGTTGAGGTTTTATTGCCAAGTTAACCTATTGGGATCATGTAGAGAGCAGTCGGTTTACCTAACCACACTTTTACTGGGCAGGCTTAGTCCTCTATGCGGTTAATCAGTATTGTGCACATTCTTTCCCCAGGAACTAACAAATGCCCTTCTTGAATCAGCAGAAGGGAGAGAATGACCGTAGAAAATATTTCATTATCAATCTTCACGAAAGAATGTTGCCTGACCCTCCAGGGTCACATTTTTGTTTGTTTGTGTTGAGGTTTTACGGCCCAGTCAACCCAATTCCAGGGCCACATTCTGATTTCCAGTTGCATGCACATCTGACTAAGCCACTGAGACTGGCATACTAACCTTTGAAACAGCAGATTCATAGTGCACAAGAGTATCCAATTCTTCACCAGGAACTCTGAAAAAAATATTAATGTTCATAGTGAGTTTATGTTTGCTATATTCAGGGTCGATATAAAGGCATGAAATTACCTGTGAATGTGTTATTTTTATTATATAGGTTTATTAAGGAAAATGAACAAAATTACAAATATTTAGTGTGTCCCAATAATTACAATGTCTAAATTATGACTTCTTACATTATGACTTCTTATATTGTACTCATTAACACTGAAATTTTGTTCACATTATCTGGATAAGCTACTGTTTATCAATGAATGGTATTTTTTGGGATTTAAATGGGAAATAAGGATGGATCTGCCTTCAGAGCAGATGTTTATGTATCCAGACAGGACTTTTTGTTATTTCTCCATGAAAATATGTCATGGACACTCAATGAAGCACTTCTAACGAGTACTCACAACATATATTTTCTTGGAGAAAAACAAAATTACTAATTTAGTTTAGTTAAAAAATGTCTTATATACAGACAGCCTTTGACATACAGGTTGATGGAAAGCGTGGGCCTGGGAGGCCCAAAATGACATGGAAGCAGCTGACAGAGAGGGATTGCAGAGAGTGGAAGCTCTCGGCTATCAACTCTCATGAAAGACGTACCTGGAGATCTGGTGTGAGATCTGCCATGCGTGCAGCAAGCCAGCTATCTGGAAGGGGGCCCACTGATGTGGATGTTGCCCCTGTACCTGCACGTTAATAAAAAATCTGATTATGATATGACAGTCCCGGGCCCAGATGTTCAAAGCATCATTACCTTAATGAGCTCATTAGTGGTCAAACTTAACTGTTCTAGTAAGTATAATATCTAATTCACAGGTACTTTTGCTGAAAAATGTGAGTAGCTTTTGCAAATGCAAAAGCTACTCACATTTTTTCAGCAAAAATATTACTGTATATGCCAAATTTAACTATCAAAATTTTAACGATACATTAACTAACGACAATGTTAGTTTTGAACAACTGGGCCCAGTTGTTCAAAGCTAACGACGTCGTTAGTTAACGATTCGTTAAAATTTACATCGAGTGATACGCAAATATGCTGAAATTTTTTGCTGAAAAAATGTGAGTAGCTTTTGCAGTGCAAAAGCTACTCACATTTTTTCAGCAAAAAATATCAGAATATTGTGTATTGAATCTGCTAAAACAGTTAACGAAATGACCCTTAACGAGCTCGTTAAGCTAACGATGCTTTGAACAACCGGGCCCTGGGCCCTGGAGTATTTTTGGTAGTTTTTACCTGGTAGTAGAGTAGACTTTCTCGTATTGTGCCATACACACAGGAATGGTGTTTCTAATGAGAAGGGGTTCCACTTGTTCTCTGTCTATCATCTGTTTCACTTTCACAAATTGGTAGATAGCACTTGTAGCTCTGTAATTTTAAAACAGGGATACGAATAACATAGCTCTAGAAATATACACATTATTACTGTATTAACTTAATCTGGTGGACAGTATCACATTGAGTGGATGAGCTGATATCATCGGATTCAGGGCTCCGGAAAACTGGAAAAATAGCCGGTCTGTACCGAAATTAAGAATTCTGGACCGATTTCAAACACCCAAAAGCGCTAATAATTCAGTCCAACAGTTTTGTGCCTTGAACCCCATTTTTCCCCAACCAACCAATCTTCACGAATCAATGATGTCTAAAAAATCACAAACGGTCAAGTCTTCCCAAACTGATAACGTCCGCTCACCTTTTAAATGCAATATTATGGTAGTTAAAAGGCTCTAAATGGTCATTTGACATGTATATTGGAGAGACAGATGAATAACGGCAACCTACCGCAGCATAAATTAATTACGTCATTATCCAAACATTGTCAAAAAATCAACCCTTCACTTTTTTTGTGCGGTAAACAAGCGATTAACACGATTCATTAGTAACGGTAGTCTGATAATTAATCCATTTGTGTGACACGTGTGAATACACTGAGACTGCAAAACATCAGGTGCAGTCGGCGTGTCCAAAAGATCGAAGGTCGCTTTAACTGAGAGTGATAAAGAATGCATCGCTTGAATGCACCCTTTTCTTCCTCTTCTTTTTTGTTTTGATCAACACGGTTTGTCGGTCCCAGATTTGATAAATTAATTCCCAAACCGTGTACGTCCTGATCAGATGTCGCATACAACGGTGTCTGATCTGGGTACACTGGAGATCCAATACATCGCGGTCCGTTATTTCGCGATATCCAGTATATCGCGAATCGTCCGTGGACCCCAAATTTACCATGACCATAAAAAAAAAAATAAGTAAATGTTTTTTTTACTTAATTTGAAAAAAAAAAAAAAAAAAAAAAACTGACTGTAATTCGTTGCGGTATTGATTTTTCGCGCATATCCAAACGCGAAATCGCGTCACGCATTATGACCAAACAATCCAATTAGTGTCAATTTCGCGTCACGCATTATGACCAAACAATCCAATTAGTGTCAATCAGTACACAGATTGATAATAATTGGCAATCAATTAATATTAATCGCCGCACTTGTCATAATCAGTGTCATAATTGAGTACATGTTCTCAGTGCTCAATCAATTAACGATGTCCACGCGCCGTCTATTTAACTTGCAATCATGCAGAGCATCCTCATTGTGATCTATCACGCCTTTCAAGTGAAAATGTCAGCTATGAACAAGCCCGAAAATTCAAGAAAGAGGAAGCAGTTCAGCATCAAGGACAAGATCGACATCATCGACCAAGTCAAGAATGGGAAAACACCCAGTTCGTAGCCCTCCCACTTTACACTTTCCCAGCAAGTAATAATTTAACAAATAAAAATAAATAAAGTATGAAAGAATTAAAAAGATCAAAAGATAAATAGAATAGTTTTTGGGCCCGCAGCAGACGAAAGAAGCGAAGGGAAGCAACCCGAATTGCCTCAGCAAAAGTCCGTGATATTCTATTCTATTCTATCCTTAGGATATGCGAGTTGCCCCCCTTCATCCAAAATGGCGTCCTCGCTTGACATTTCCGCGAACAAATGATTTTAAACGTCGTTTATCAGCTAGTCTCGATTAAAGTTAATTGGTAGACATAATCTCCCAGTGTAAATACTGCCATTGAGTAATTCTAAACCTACTATACTGATGTAATGTGGCCGATAGCTTTACTGACAGCCGTTTGGTGTTGATTGATTAGCGGCGTCTCAGCAAACTACCACCCCAGCTTATATCGCGATCCGGGTATATCGCGGTAGCGGAACTTGGACCCCAAGCACCGCGATATATTGGATCTACAGTGTATTATTGTTTGCTTCTTTTTTTGTTGACGGCCGTAATACACGAGTATAATTCAAGGTAGATTTCACGGTAAAAATAAGTAATGCACCACTTGCACTAGACAAGATTGGTCAGTGCTTAAAATTTAAGCAGTCTGGTCAAATCTTGAAACATTAAAAACTGCAAAACCACCCGTGACACAGGCCTTTTTTTTTATTAGACCTAATTAGGTCCATGAAAGTCGTTTTGTTCCGTACACAAGACGGGAATCAGTTGTTTATAAATAGTTATCTAGGAAAACCCTGCGGAGGTGGAAATAACAACAAAATCGTCTTTTTTTTTTTTTTTTCTCTTTCTTTTTACATACCTGACTGTATTTATTGATGACGCCAGCTTTTATCATGCTCGTTACACCCTGACTTCCGTCATATAACGGAGTTGAGGTGTATTATTTAAAAGGAGTTATAGGACTGCCAATTGTCATTAGTTTTCGTGACAGGTGATATTATTTTTTGGGGGGCGGGGGGAATGGGCTCATTGATGACGTCATCGTTATCGGCTGGACCGATTCAGATTTCAGAATTTCCAGAGCCCTGATCAGATCACATGAGACACAAAGCGTCAAGTATGATTCGATAATATAAGCTCATCCATGAAGTGATACAGTATACCAGATCAAGTTACTACAGTAATGATGTTTTTATTATATACCTTATCCCTCATTTTTGTTCACAAATTTACTCATATTACGCCAAAATGCGCAAACTATTGACGTTACATTTCAAATATTGACGTCATTAGTGGCCGATGTCATAGTTTTGGTTCCATTGCATAAAATGAGGTTTAGTAACGTCTCTGCAAAACCAGGGAACCAGCGTAAGCAAGGAGAGTAATACGGAATCCAAAAACGCTACTAGCGTGATACATGAAATTGTATTTTTATGTTGAAAAGATGCTAGTAGGAAGCGGTATTTTTCATAGGTATATAATAAGAGGGAATATCAGGTTATTATTCTTCTTACTTCTCCACAAAAACATATGCTTTACTTGACTTTCAACAATCTTTCAGTCATGGATGTCTGGTGTCCAGTTCCAGGCCTCTTTAATGCAAATAAAATTAGAAATGTCAATCAGGGTTTATACTATTTGCATAAGCACTAAAACTCGTGCTTCTTTCATGGTACAGCAATAATATGTATTTTTTTTTACTATTTCTTCATGAAAAGCCACTCTTCATTCTTCAAAAGTAATAGATCTGTAAGCCAGCATATTTTGAAAGGGAAAACAGCTGATCCAAAAATGAAAACAAAAACATTTTACAGAAGTGTCCAGGTTTGGGATATACACAAAAGTCTTTTACAGGCTAAATTTGAAGCAGACAGTGCTTTTAAAGCATGAAAGAAATGAAAACCTTTGATGAAAACACTATTCTTTGTAATTTTCAATTTTTTTACCTTTTTTTTTTTTTTTATGCGCAGCAAACATAAAACTGTGGGAACTGTTGGGTTTGGCCTTCAATGTTTCAAAACTGCAGGATTGTTGCAAGATTGTACAGAGCCTGGCTCCATCTCTGATTTTTAAAACAGTAAAAGCATGGTTAAGAGTTAACCTGTCCAAATATTAAGTCAAGCCATTTTTTTTTGGCCTGAAATAGCTTGTTTTGGTAAAGAAAGACCAGGCTGGAAGACCTAGTACTGGCTAAGAGCAACTTCAGTGAAGATAGACAAACAATTAGACAAACAAAAATTATTCTGGATTAGTTACCTTACAATCTGGTCACTGGATGGACAAAAAATACCTTGGTCCAAAACATAATAGTTACTATTAATAGGCAGTGGACTTCTTCCCATCAGGTATACATACTTCTCCCTTTTATGGAAAAAAGAAAATAATAATAATAATAATACGATTAATGGTAATACAGTCAACCCTCTTTATACCGACACACGATACAACAACAAAATTCGTTATAATGACAATTTGAAAATCACGAAACCTTCGATCAAGAGGTGACAGTTAATGAGAAATTATGCAAGACTACTGCATTAAAACTTCAAGCAACATATGTTTTGGATATTTGTTAGAATTGCCTCATTGAGGTGATTCTAACAAATATCTGATACATATGTTCTTTGAGGAAATAAGAATAAAACAAGATCCTTTTTACATATCATTCTGTCCATTAAGGATTCTTTACAACAGCAATTCATTTTAATGGCAACATCTTTGGGAACAAATACTGTTGTTGTAATAAGGGTTGACTGTATGTCAGGTGTATCATGACAGCCAGAAACAGTGTACATGTAAATGCATAGCTCTAGATAAGAGGGGATATCCACATACTTTTCTTATTTCTCCATAAACCATGTTTCGGGTACTCATTAGAAGCCCTCTTATTAGTACCTATCGAGGGTTGAGCGCAAGACTGTAGTAAGTCAGATGGTTGTTTTTCCCCAAACTTAATCTCCTCACCGTAAAGGCATTATTAAGATTGCAACATTTCTTTCTGTAAACAATGAAAATTTAGGTGCCATTGCTCGTATGAGCAATGGCACCTAAATTTGCATTGTTTACAAAGGGGTCAAAGTTGCCCCTAAAGAAGGGTTTCAAAAATATGTTTGAGTTATGACAGTCTTGCGCTCAACCCTCGCTATAACATGTTTTCAGGGACAAAAAAGAAAAATATGGGTATTATACCAGTATAGTTCTTATCTTTTTTTCATGCTCAACTCAACTGAGTATGAAATTTTCTCTGCTAATAAATATGAAAATGCCAACTACTTTTGGTGAAAATCCATTAATATTTACGGAAGTTATTGTCTGGAAATAAAAATACAGACAAACAACAGACACCGCTGACTCGTGTCTGACAGATGGATGACGGATGGATGTATGACAGGTGGACAGACACACGAACGACCAACGTGAAACCACAATATCCCGCTACTATTATGTGACCGGATCTAAAAATCAGAGAATGTTATGCTGGAGTCCATTAATTAAAGTTTCATTACCTTGACTTACTGAAACAATCTGCTGTGGTCTGAAATTCATGTTAAAGCAAATGCAAAAAATGTGTTGTAAAAAAAAAAACTTATTTGCACACTTTCCTATGGCCTTCATCCATTGATTATTAATACAGACAACCCTCTTTTAACGGACACTCGATATAATGACAATATGACTGTCACCAAACCTTTACTTAAGAGGTAACAATTAGTCATTAATTATGTAAGAATATTGTATTTAATACTTTGAAGAAACATATGTTTTGGATATTTGTTAGAATCGCCCGAAACAAAACATATGTTCTATGAGGAAATAAGAGCAAAGCAAGACCTTTCTTACATATTAATCTGCTCATTAAGTATTCTGTACAACAGCAAATTCATTTTAATGGCAACGTCTTTGGGAACAAATGTTGTTGTTCTAATGAGGGTTCACTGTATGTGTATATTTTCAAAAATATTTATTCGCCTGTTGTATAGAAAATACAATATCTAATGAAGAAGAGGAATCACCAATAAGGGAGAAGTGCAAGCGATGAGGTAGAGTGATCCTGCTATGAAGAAGAGCAAGAAAATTACTTGTAGTAAATAAGACGCTCAAATAATTGGAGTTGGAAATGCGTCAAGTACTACTTTTGTGTAATCTAATTGCACTCGTAATGATACTCTAAAAGCAGATGTGCATAGACCTCTGAGGGGATGCCACATTTTTCCAGTGCCAGATACAGCTGTTGCAGATTAAACAGTCTTTATAACCATCTCTAACCTATGTACATGACTATTTACAAATACATCCATAATATAATGCACCTGAGCTATATATTACAAAAAAGTGATATTTTTTTCTGCATAAAAAATATATACTGTGGGTACTCACTCGAATTGCTTTTACAGCAGTAGCTTTGGGGAATATAAGAAAATACTTATTAACCCTTGTCTGCTGAACCCGGATGTACCCTGTTTTGCAAACAGTGTAGATCCAGATCAGTTGGCTTCTGAAGAAGCCAACTGATCTGGATCTGCACTGTTTGCCATCAAGTATGCAAATTTATAGCAACAATCTGGATCAAGTAACCTGATTGGCTGAAAATTAGAAGTGGCCATGGCATCTTAATTTATTCAGCACTTATCAATTACATATAGTCTAATTTTAATGGCTTGAACATCTTTGGGATCATGAAAATTTATTCTAGACATGGGTAGTTTCAGCCACTTAGCCCTTAAGACGTCAAACACAACAATTGTCATCTGCTTTGTCCTCTGCCAAATACTTTGAAAGTCATTGTTGCAAACAGTGTGGACCCAGATCAGACTGCTCCTATATGCAAAAGATATGTTTGAAAAGTTTGCAAGAAGATGCAGCAGATGACATAATCAGACGACATTTTCAGATGCAGGTTTTCTTGGCGCTTTAAGGGTTAGGGTTAATCTAAGCGCAAGTAAGAAGGCAAATGGGGATAATTTAGGGATGTCTTTTGGATCTTCTATAAAATAATGGTATGTTGTGTGTATTCATTTGAACCACCTTGATAAGCAATTCTAATGAGTACACTCAACATGAATTTTCATGATAAAATAAGAAAATTTCCCTAAAGTACCTCTAAATTTTGTTTTCTTGATCTACTGGAAGAATTATATAAGGACTCAAACGAGTTCAAAACAGCCACGGTAAGTGAGCCATCAGTTCGAGTCTATTTTTAGACTTGTCTGCTACAATTCTGAATGCCTATTTAAGAGGAAATATCTCACCAAAAATCAGTCACATAGTTCTGAGCCCACCAAGACTTCAGGTATAATATCCGCTGTAGTTTTGGTCCCAGTGTCCTCTGGAATTCTTTTGATTCTGTCTTGAGATCTTGGATAATTTTGGAATCTTCACCATAAAGGGGTTTGAGGGAATGAATTAATCCTTTCAGGGTGTCCTTTAGTGGTGGGACTGGCAGCCTAGAATAAAAGAAAATTGGTTTGCCAATTACCCTTTTAGGGGTCTCCCGACTACAACGGGTTAATCTCTGTTCTTCCTTGTCTGCAGACAAGGAAGAACAGAGATTAACCCATTGTAGTCGGGAGAGACTCCTAAAAGGGTAATTGGCAAACAGTGCAGACCCAGCTCAGATGCCGCAGAATGCAGCATCTGATCATGGTCTCCACTGTTTGCAAATAGTTTAGCCTTTTTTCTCTAGGATTATGTAAACCTCATAGCCAGACATACCTAAAATTGAAATTGGACTCTTCCAATATATAGTCTATTCAGTTTAAAAATGGGTTAAATGGAAATGAATACACTTTCAGGGGAGACAATTCTGTCAAAATCCTTTTTTGACCCACCCACCCTGCCTCCTTCTGATAATGGGTCTACTCTTAAAGGAAAGAGTTTACTTCTAGAAAAGTCTTTCCTTTTAAGGTTAACACCTGTTCAGAAATTGACTGGCATACAAGAAATCAAATCTTAACCCTTGTCCTGCTGAATAAATTAAGATGCCACACCCATTTCTAATTTTCAGCCAATCAGATTACTTGATCCAGATTGTTGATATAAATTCACATAATTAATGACAAACAGTGCATATCCAGATCAGTTGGCTTCTTCAGAAGCCAACTGATCTGGATCTACACTGTTTGCAAAGGCAGGATATATAAGGCCTCAGCAGGACAAGGGTTAAGTCACAAAGTTGTCTCCCTATAAAAATGGCAGAAAACCATAAAACATATAGAAGCTTAGTCCTAAAACTGCTTTTTGCAAAACAATGAAGACCTTGCTCGGAACTGCAGAACTTGGCATCATATCAGGGTCTGCATTGTTTTGTAGAATGCTAGCTGGATTCGTAGCTCCAGATAATTAGAATAATGAAAAGATTATAGACAAAGCAATTTACAATAATGATACCTCTAGATAAGGCATTTTCTTTTTCAAAATTGAATTGCCTCAACAAGTCTAGGCAATTCAAATGAGTACCAACAACATTTGCTTTTAGAAAGAAGAAGAAGAAAGCATACCTACTGTAATCTGAAGATGAAGAAACTGCTTTACTGTGCACTTATGGGGGTATGTGTGGTAATTAGGTCGAATACGGCAACCTGTATAAAATGGACTTGTTCCTACTTTGGAAAGGACTTCATGGGAAAGGCTACACTTGTTAGATTTTCAACCATGTATGATAAGGGAGACAATTTTTATGAGTTCCTGTTTGTCTCCCTGCAAACCAAGCCCTTCGAAATTTTCTTTCCTATTTCAAAAAGGAGCAAAAACAATTTTGACAGAGTTGTCTCCCTCTTTGAAAGTGGATTACACTTTGTAACCAAACTTTCCATCACTTTTAACAAGGGAGGGACTAACTTTTGTGACTACCTGCAAACCAAGTCCCTTCTGAAAATGCCAAATGGTTTACTCTAACAGGTAAGAATTTGCAAACCCCTTTTCAAAAGGGAGCAAAAACAGTTTTGAAAGAGTTTTCTCCCTTGAAAGTGTCCAAATAATCAGTTGATTGATAGATTATAGGTTTTACAGCCAAGCCAAGCCAACCCATTAGGGTCATGTCGAGGTGGTCAGTTTACCTAACCACACTTTTACTGGGCAGGCTTAGTCCTCTAAGCAATTAACCAGTATTTGTGCACATTATTTTGCCAGAAATTGACAACTGCCCTTCTTGATTCAGCGGAAGGAGATAAATAGGGTAAGACAAATTCACATGACAAGTATCTTTTTTAGGAATAAAAGGATAGTAGGCCATCTGAAGTGATAAAACACTTTGATAGTAGCAAAGTGCATAGTAACATAGCTCCAGATAATCGGGGGTAGTGGTGTGGTGGTGGGTTGGGGTGGTGTATACATATTTTCTTAAAAAAAAAAACATGTTGTGGGTGTGCATTAGAAGCACCACCTCACAGAGAAATAAGAAAAATAATACTTCTTTGTTGAAAAAAAAAAAAAAAGCACCTTATCTGGAGCTGTGTGGTCAACTTTATAGTGCTACAGATAAAAGGGGGTATCCACATAATATTTTGCTTATTTTGCCGCAAAAAGATATGTTATGGGTACTCATTAGAAGTGCCTCACTGAGGCACTTCTAATGAGTGCCCACAACATATGTTTTCATGGTGATATAAGAAAAGTATCAGAAATTTTTATTTGAAAACAATACCATATCTGGAGCTCTTAGTCATATTGATTGTGCATAAGCTATCTGAATGGATAAAACTGATAACTAAAACAGTGCAATGTCCTATTAAATGACCAAATCAGAATTCACCTGAAGCTCTGCCTACTTTTAATTTTGGCCCCCTTAAGCCCCACTTTTATACAGTAAAACTGGGGTTTACATTATTTTTCTTATTTCTGCTCAAAAACATAGACTGTGGGTACTCATTAGAACCGCCTTGGCAAGGCAGTTCTAATGAGTACCCACAATCTATGTTTTGAGCAGAAATATGAAAAATATCACAAATTTTATCTGAAAACTTTCAGTTTTTGGTGGTTAAATTTTCAATATATTTAAATAGGCGTTTTTTCATAATGTGATTTCATATAGGAGAAATTGCACATACATTTGTTTGTCTGAGGTTTGACAGTTAGATTTACAGTATTGTACCATTTTGATCAGTATAAAATGTCAATCAGTTTCATGGTAAAGTCTACTGTACACAGCTATATTTTCAGGTCAAGTGCATAGTTGATGCACAGTGCTTAGAAGTCCTGGATACTGACCTGGACTGATCACACTGACAGGATATAACTAGTTTTGAATAAACCTTTGTCAAAGCTCCAGATAAGAGGGGGTATCCAGAATACATTATTCTTATTTCTGCACGAAAACATATGTTGTGGGTACTCATTAGAAGTGCCTCCCCAAGGCACTTCTAATGAGTATCCACAACATATGTTTTTGTGCAGATATAAGAAAAATTCTGATAGGTTTTTAGTTGAAAAAGGATTCTTATCTGGAGCTGTGCTTTGTTCAAAGTGTCAGATGTCATATCCCCTGATAAAAGTGAGTATTGACAAAATTTATTTATTTCTCCATGAAAACGTACATTGTTGGTACTCATTAGAAGGACTTCAGTGAGTTTGTTTGTTTGTCTTGAGGTTTTACGGCCCAGTAACCCAATGGGGTCATGTCGAGTGTGGTCAGTTTACCTAACCATACTTCTACTGGGCTCTTTTACTTAGTCCTCTAAGCGGTTAACCAGTATAGTGCACATTCTTTTGCCAGAAACTGACAACTGCCCTTCTTGAATCAGCAGAAGGGAGAGAATGACCGTAGAAAATTTTTCATGATCAACCTCCAGTAAAAGAATGTTGCCTACCCTGCGGAGGTCGAACCCGCAACCAGCTGATTACCGGTCGGATGCACATGCAACTGAGGCCGGCAACTTTAGTGAGACACTTCTACTGATTTCAGTAATACACTTCTAATGACTTCAGTGAGACAATGAGTTCTACCGTAATGATTCGGCTATAAGTCGATTCGGATATAAGTCGGGGGCCCTTTTTTGGAGATTCTAACCTGGTATTTTGCTTATACTCCTTTATAAGACAGGTCAGATTTTTGCCATGTCTGTTGGGGTCCTCTGCTACCGCCAGATGCGGTCTAGATACATGAAAATTGGTCCAAAATTTCACAAACCTGAGCGAGACAGTAACTGTTCAGTCACACAAGTGGATTTTCCTTGAGTTTCTTCGACAAGTCATTGAAGCAGTACTTGTATGATTAAGCAATTTAATCATACCTACCTCAGGTTTTCTGACAGGCCGATGTATCCATGTCTTTTTTTTTTTTTTTTCATTCGAAACTTTCCACGTACATGGTTTGTTTATATCTGCTCTTCCGGCAGTTTCAAAGAGAGACAACTCCTACTGAAACTGAATCTGGATAACTGTATGTGCTATGCAGTGGAAAAAAGGTGATAATATACGGAACATTTTTTTAATATTTTATCTTGAAAGAATAATACATTTCTGTGAAAAAAATATTTATTGGAGCTTCTCTAAACAACAGAAATTTATTATCAGCAAACACAATACTTAGATATTCAGATTCAGAACATTTCAGTACATTTGCAGCACTTCGCCACCAGGGCCTGACAAATCCATTGCCCGGCCGCCCGGGACGTCCTAAATCCTGCCGGGCAAGTCTGTTCCGTCTTTACGACGCCCGGTCGGGCAAGTGTCAAAAAATCGCCAGGACAGTTAAAAGTGCGAGTATTTACGGTAAAAAAGTCTGATCAAAAGATGTCAATAAATATTGATAATTAATTGCCCAGCTGTCCTGATTAATGCAGACAACCCATGAATAACGGTTTTCATTATCACACTACCGTTAATCCAATTGATCAGTTGTTTACCTTCCGGCGCGTGCCTTTAATCTTCCGTCGTAACAGCTGATCAATAATTGTATCTAAACATGGCTTCTGTGTAGTATGAACCAAGTAAGGTCGGCAATTATTGGTTTTTGATATTCTCGTATTTCATTGGCTATGCGACTGGGCATACACCAATGAAATAAGTCGTTGCTTACGACGTGTTTGGCTATGAAAACGAAAGTACAAAATGACACAATATAAAAACACAGGTAAGAAATTGAGTTTTTGTTTGGAAAAAAAAAAGAAAAAAAAAAGCGTGATACCATTACGATCTCGCCTGTTTGCAAAACCTTTGTTATTTCCCTCTCGAAATCTGGATTTACTTAGTGTTCATCAAATAATAATGAATTTGTAAGACTAAAAATACTGTGTGTCAAAGTCATTTATGAAAAATTTATTCTCTGTTGATATTACTGATAACGTGTTAGGATGAAAAACAAAATATGAACACTGATGGCTTACACAACTGACTAGTGCTTGATGACTTATGTGCTCCTAAAACCAGAAAGACTTGATGAGCACTGATATACAATACCACACAGAATAATATTCAGTTCTTTCCAATTTCTTGGAGGTTGTTCTCTGTTCTTGGGATAAATGAATACACCATTTTCAAAATGGCTTCTTTGATAAAAAATGAAGTCTTTTAATTATGAATTGTCCTATAGTTTGTAGGCAGTTCTTCAATCAAGTTAATTTCCTTGCAGGTGTATACATTTACCTTAAGAATTTTTTTTTTTTTTTTTTTTTTTTTACAAACACATGAGTATTTATTCAAGGCTTCAAGTAAATACAAATAAAATTCTTTTTCAATATGCTCTCTTTTCATCCCTTTGGTATTTTCTGATGTGAAATTATGATACTTTTCTTATTTCCATTGCAAACTTAGATTGTGGGGTCTGAAACTACCTCACTGAGTGCCCATTATCTATGTTTTTGAGCCAAAAAAAAGGAGTAAACTTATGTACGCCATTTAAAACCTCGCTTTTCTGTATATTAACTGGGATTTACAAGAGTATTGCTTTCATAGACTTGTTAACGCAATGTTAAAAGTGGGACTTCTATTTCTGTTTGCAAATCTTGGGCATATAGGAAATTGAGCCGCACAAATCTTGTGCAAGTAGGAATTTGAGCTGGGCAAGTGAAAAAAAAATTTACTTGCCCAGTGGGCAAGTGGATTTTTTTTTGATTTGTCAGGCCCTGCGCCACTGTTTATTTTTGGCCTTGTTTGGTGACTGAACACAGTTTGTGAAAGTACAAACATTACTGTCAGAGCATTTTGGCGACACCGTAACTGCAAATTACAATATACTGTCATAATTAGTTGTTACGGTGAATAGATACAGTCTTGCCTTGCGGCCAAAATGATCAGACTTCATTTGTTTGTACCTAGAATAAAGTGAACAAAAGAAAATAAAAGTGTTTGTTTTTTATTTTATTTCCATTTTTAACATATTAAACAAAGAATTTTACAAAGGTTTGAGCTACGCTCAAGCCTTACACTCAACAAAAGTAAAAACTACACGCCATGCTTTGATTGTTTTTACGGTGATTTACTTGATTAAACATGACCTCAAAACCACGCCCCGGTAATTAGAAATCCAATCAGTTCAATACATGACATACCTTGATTATGATTGGTGTATATCCTTCAGTGATCAGTAATTTAAGACACGCTTTAATTGAATATAAATTGGTCACGTGTTTATCAGTGACGACAACCATAAACGGTTCAATTACACATGAGCCGGCAAAGATCAAACGTAGTTATAATGGCTGTTTGTGTTGCTCAGTAAGATTTAATGCCAATTAGAGGAGTACAACTGTGTAATTTATTGCTAATGTTGGCAACACTTAAAATTAAAGTGAATGCAGGATTAAAGGATCAACAGCTTGTTTACTTTGCTCAAGGTCTAATTGCATTAAGAAATTGGCATATCGATAAGTACAAAGCCTTTAATTACGATCATAGAGCATCATGCCGACCATGATTATTTTTTTTTCTTTTCAAAAGCATCATCGATCGGCTTTTTCCATATGTCTTGCCTTTGCCGGACATTGCCGGAAAAAGGGCTGCAGCCCATGACCTCGGTGGTAAGATGGGGTCATTTTTTGGGGCTCATTTTTTGAGGGAAAAATCCTCGACTTATAGCCGAATCATTACGGTACATTTTTCATAGAGAAATAAGATATAATATAAATACTTTTCAGTTGTAAAAACTGTTTTTTATGGAGCTATAGGAAATTTTTGTTTTTAAGTCTTTCTTCAGGCAAACATTTGACAGGTGAGACATAGCTCCAGATAAGGCACATTTTCCAACCCCAAAGTAAAGATATTTTTTCTTATTTCTCAATAAAAACATACACTGTGGGTACTCATTAGAAGCGCCTCGACGAGGCTCTTCTAATGAGTACCCACAATATATGTTTTTATTGAGAGGTAAGAGAATTATTATGTGGAAACCCAGGAGCTTATCTGGAGGTATGTGAGAGAAATGGTGAGATATCGCTCATCTTCAAAACATGGTCAGAAGCTCATGGAGAGGTATGAAAAGTGGCAGACTCCTACTAAACTTTTGGGATTACACAGTTAAAGGCTCTATAGTCCTCAAAAATAGACATTTTATTATCCAAGAAAGATCTAATAAATTGATATATCGTATTAATACAATCATAAAATGTGGCTGTCAGTTAGTCTCTTGTTCTTGAAATGAAATGATTTTTTTATCGTATCTCTGAATTAATGCTGCCAACATTAATTCAGAGATATGATAAAAAATCATTTCATTTTTGATCCAGTCCAAAAACAAGAGACTAAATGAAATTCTACAGGCTGTTGGATGCCACATTTTATGATCGTATTAATACTATATATCAATTTATTAAACCTTTCTTGGATATAAAAAAATGTCTATTTTTGTGGAATATGGAGCCTTTAATTATGGGACATTAAATAAAGCTCATTAACACTTACCATGCTATGGGCAAATTCAGCAGACAACATACTAATGATTTTTTTTTTCTCAGAAAACAGGATCCGACATTTCATGCAAATTGTCTCCACTGCAGACAATCTGCATGAAATGTCAAATCCTATTTTCTACGAAAATAAAGAAAAATATTTCAAAATGTTCTATGCTGAAATTTTTACCCAGCATGCAAAAAGTTGATAAGAGATCTATAGAGAACCATATCTGTAACATGTTTTCGTGAAGAAATAAGAAAAATATTTTTCATGTGGATTTTCTTCTTATCTGGAGCTATAAAACGTAGACAGACAGACAGACAGAAAGACATGAATCTCACCTTGGTAGACTAAGTTGACATGCATACAAAGCTGGATGACTTCCACTGACTAGTTTCACAAGGAGGCCCCATATCACAGTCATAATGCCCTGTGTCTTCGGCTGTTCATCTGTATCAAAATAAAGTTATGAAAAAATTATACATATCATGGGCTGCTTAACGAAAAAATAGCTCTTCAGATTTTCTGTCGAATCAATCTTTTAGTGCGCATGCCTGGCCCCTTAGAAGGGACATGTCTAATTCTTTGGCTGAAGCTTCACCATTGGCCTTCCACTTACGTGAGTGAATAGCATAAGTTCTGCAGAATAGTATCTGATAATACACAGAATACTTGCTTGTATCATAGCACTTCTTTTCGTTTTCTGTTTTGTTGATGTTTTTACATAGAAAAACAAAACAAAACGGAAAAATCTGTGTATCTGAGATATGTCTTCATTGTATTTCAACTCATCATACATATACATGTGTAAGATGTTAAAGCAGATGAGGTATTTGTAAAGAAATAAGAAAAAATATTACATAAATGGTGATGGTTTGGTGTTTTATTCTCTATCAACATTATTTAACCCTTATCTTGCTGTTCACGACAACCCCTACCTTTGCAAACAGTGTAGATCCAGATCAGATGGCTTCTGATGAAGCCATCTGACCACGATCTACACTTTTGTCATTCAGTTTGTGAATTTGAACTAAAGCATTATATGATGTAATCTGATTGGCTGATAGTCAGAAATGGGTGTGGCTAATTAAATTATTCAGCAGGTTAAGGGTTAAGGAAGATTATGAAAGGTCCTATGCAATAAAGTGCTGTACAATCACAATAAACTGAATTCTGCCTCAAGTGGGAAATATCATATAGATACCGTACCCGCTTTTATCTGGAGATATGCTTATTGGTTAGAAAAAAGAAATATAGAATATTACACGGTTGTTTTCATCTCTACCCGCGTCTCTGCCCAAGTTGCCTGTCAAAGCCTGAGCCTGAACGGCGAGGGCTGAGACAGACTGAGGGAAGAGACCAGGGCCGAGATCAAAACAACTGTGTTATATTCTATTTATCATATATTTATTTGCGTAAAAATATTTAAGGGTAAAAGAAAAATCTTCTTAAAAGCAAGTTTATTTCTTAGAATTACTTGTAACTAAAGCTGGCACACTCTAACATTAACGTTTTCCCTAAGCACATTAAGGAAACATTATTGTGATCAAACTACACTACAATCTCTTTATTACACGGTTCGCTATAACATGGTTTTGGATATAACACGGTTCAAAGATGGATCCCAAAAATGTATAGATTATATTGAAAAAAAATGACCATAAATGGTCATTTTTCAATATAATCTATACATTTTTGTTTAGATATAACACGATTGTGTAACTAGCACAGTTTATGCTATGGACCCTGTCAACAGTGTTATAAAGAGGTTGTGGTGTTCAATAATTCATGTCAACACAGTGCATGCAAAAGGGCGCGTTTGATGACTTTGCATGTAAATATCTACTTCTATTGACGTCCACTGCAAAAGGGTTCTTTGGAAGCATTGCAACTATGTCAATTTTCCTTTAGGTATCATGTTAGAATCAAAAAGCTATTTTTAATGCTTCTCCAGCTTTTTATTACTGTCAGTTTAACATTTTTATGCCATTTCTCGGCGACTATTTTTACAGGGCCGATAGGTTGTCTCAAAGGTGGGACCGACTTCTGTCCTGGCCCTGGAGACAGCACTATGGACTGTATAGGCAAGTTGACAGCTACTAACAGGGTGAGAATAGGGGACCAAATCTGTTGTCTCAAGGGCAATACAAGCAATAAGTACATGATAATGTCTTATCTCAGTGCCTTAGATAAGATTTTAAGCCATTGGGTATTTTTGGCTACTTTTACCCACCCATTTCTCATTGAATTGGGTATCAGGATTTTTCTTTTGGAACCCTGTTTTATTTATTTGTTTGTGTTGAGGTTTTACAACCAGGTCAACCCATTGGGGTCATGTCAAGCGCAGTCAATTTACCTTCCACACTTTTACTGGGCAGGCTTAGTCCTCTAAGCAGTTAACCAGTATTGTGCATATCCTTTCGCTAGAAATTGCCCTTCTTGAATCAGCAGAAGGGAGAGAATGACCGTAGAATATATTTCTTGATAAATCCCCATGAAAGAATGTTGCTGACCCGGCCCGGGTTGAGCCCGCAACCTCCTGATCATGTAGGATGCAGATCCAACTGAGCCACCAAAGCCGGCACCCTGTTTTGTTAACGCTTTAACCCTTGTCCAGCTGAATAAATCAAGATGCCACACCCACTTCTAATTTTCAGCCAATCAGGTTACTTTATCCAGATTGTTGCTATAAATTTGCATACTTAATGCCAAACAGCCAGATCAGTTGGCTTCTTCAGAAGCCAACTGATCTGGATCTACACTGTTTGCAAAACAGGGTATATCCGGGTTCAGTAGGACAAGGGTTAATAGGTTCAAGAATTACATATATTTGGGTAACTGCCCCATAAATTTAATTTGAATTACTTTTCTCAGAAATTTAATTGGTTGAATACCCCTAAAAGCAGCTTATCTAGGAACTGCTTATCTCCACCAATTCTCTGCTATATTCTTTCTTTCTTCTTTGTAATGTCCCCATGATGACTTTACGTGGCACCGTCTCAACTTGGTTAAGATGTAAAAGTTCACAGTTTGTCGTATAATAAAAATTCAGCACAATAAGATCTTTTCACAGTTATTTACATAAGGTACAAAAGCATTATGCTCTCTGGTTATTTAAGTCAATTAGTTAAAGCTTGGTTCTATTCACATGTAGCTTGTATATTAGTTCCTGGGCCCAGTTGTTCAAAACTAACGATGTCGTTAGTTAACGATTCGTTAAAATTTTTAATCGATATGCAAATATGCTGAAATTTTTTTGCTGAAAAAATGTGAGTAGCTTTTTCAGTGCAAAAGCTACTCACATTTTTTCAGCAAAAAATATCAGAATATTGTATATTGAATCCGCTAAAACAGTTAACAAAATGACCTTTAACGAGCTCGTTAAGCTAACGGCGCTTTGAACAACTGGGCCCAGATTGTACAGTTCTAAACTAGTCAATAACACTGAAAACTTACACATCCAGCCTCTGTACGACAACAGAACACGTAGTAAATACCGTCGTATATGCAGAAGAACGAGGAAGAAGAAGAACCCTGTGAGTCCAGAAATTATGAGACTTCTAACTAACAACGGCCAAGCTGAAAGAAAAATAAAATGTCTATTCAATTGTGTACATAACCATAACTGTAGGAGAGCTTTAGAAATGGAAAAACCTATGTTGTGGATGCCTTGCCTCCAAGAAAACTAAGAGAAGCGCTTCGCACAAGTATCGTGAACATATAAATAAAATAGCAATACTTTTTTGTTGAAAAAATTGCCTTATCTTGAGCTATGCTATGAAAAGCTGTGTTAATGAATTTGTGGAACACATGAAATTATGTGGCACTCTTGGAAGAACAGTTTTGTCCAGTTTTGTACTAGGCTTGAAGCCGGCCCTGGTGGCTCAGTTGGATGCGCCGTCCGACTGGAGACCAGAAGGTCGCGGGTTCAACCCCCGCCGAGGTCGGCAACATTCTTTCGTGGAGATTGATCATGAAATATTTTCTACGGTCATTCTCTCCCTTCCGCTGATTCAAGAAGGGCAGTTGTCAGTTTCTGGCGAAAGAATGTGCACAATACTGGTTAACCACTTAGAGGACTAAGCCTGCCCAGTAAACGTGTAGTTAGGTAAACTGACCGCGCTCGACATGACCCCACTGGGTTGCCTGGGCCGTAAAACCTCAACACAAACAAACTAGGCTTGAAGAGGAATTGTCAAGGCATTTCTGATATTAATTCTGGAATATTTTTTCCTGTTCATCATATAACGAGAATTCGGCAGAAGTGGACGTCGCATCTGCATTGGGCAAAGTCACTGGAGCTCAAAATCTATAAGACAATTACTGTGCAAGGTTTGACACTCACAGCTATCACTGCTACACAAAAACACACTTGAATGCTAGACTCAAGGTAAAACCATGACAAAGTCACTAGAGTGCAAAATCTAGGTCAAGGGCACCGGGTTATAGTGGGTACTTGAAGAGTATGTCCAGGACAATTACTATGCATGGTTTGACACTCACAGCTATCACCACTTCACAGAAATAAACTTTGATGCTAGACTTGATGTAAAACCATAACAAAATCATTCAAGGGTTTAATCTAGGTCATGGGCACCGTGTCATAGCGCATGCTTGAAGAGTATGTCAAGGACAATTATTATGCAAGGTCTGACGCTCGCAGATATCACCACTACACAGTAACAAACTTTAATGCTAGACTCGCCGTAAAATCATGACAAAGTCAATCAAGTGTGAAATCTAGGTCAAGGGCACCGGGTCCTAGTGGGTGCCAGAACAGTATGTCAAGGACAATTACTATGCAAGGTATGACACTTCCAGATATCATTGCTGAAGAGAAACCCACTTTAATGCTAGACTCAAAGTAAAATCATGACAAAGCCATTGGAGTGTGCAATCAAGGTTACAGGCACCGGGTCTTAGTGCATGTTTGAAGATGATGCTGAGGACAATTACTATGCAAGGTTTGACACTCGCAGCTAAGGCACTTTAATGCTGGACTCGACAAAGTCACAGACGTGGGATATCTAAACCAAAGGCACCAAGCCATAGTGCGTGCTTGAAGAGTATGTCGAGGACAATATCTGTGCAAGGTTTGACACTCGCAGCTATCACCACTTCAGAGAAACGCACTTAAATGTTAGACTCAGCGTAAAATCATGACAAAGCCACTGGAGTGTGAAACCTAGGTCAAGGGCAATGGGTCATAGTGCGTGCTTGAAGATGATGTCAAGGACAATTACTATTCAAGGTTTGACCATGACAGCTGTCACCGTTACAGAAAAACACTCTTAAATGCTTGACAATTTAAAATCATCACAAAGTCACTCGAGTGCGAAATCTAGGTCAAGGGCACCAGGACATACTGACTGCTTGAAGAGTATGTCGAGGACAATTACTATGCAAGGTTTGACACTTGCACCTATAATCGCTTTAGAAAACGCATTTTTAGCTAGACTTGACGTAAATAATGCTAGACTTGATGTTAAATCACAACAAAGTCACTCAAGCGCAAAATCAGGTCAAGGGCACCAGGTCATAACGCATGCAGAGTATATCAAGGACAATGCAAGGTTTGAAACTGGCTGCTATCACCATTACAGAGAAATCCATTTAAAGGCAAGACTCAACATAAATTGTTGACAGACAAACCGGACAAACAGATGGACGAATGTACGGAGATTCCAACTCCTATGTTGCACCTTGCTACAAGCAGGTGCGACAAAAACTAAAGTTGCGGGTACACATCTGAGCCAGTTTTAATTATTAACATACTATTATGGAGAAATAAAAAAGAATTTCACAGAATTATCATCAGTTTTAAGAATTTCCCAAGGGGAGCGAATTCTTACCTTTTAGAGTAGATACCTTTTAGGAAAGGAGCAAAAAAAAAAAAGAAACATTTTTTTTTTTTTTCAAAACCGTGTGTGCTAAAATAGAGTTTAAGCTAGAGTTGATGGTAGGATGAACAAAGGACAGACGAAAAAGCAGACCCCTGTGTCAAACTGGCTCATTAAAACTGGCTGACAAAAATGAAGCCACTAGCATACTACACTCATATCACTGATTATGAAAACTTACACCGTGGTATATGGAGAAGATCTTCAAGCCTGTCTAATCGTCCCGTCACCGGCTTCGCAAACTCCCAGTCCCCAATCAGTAACACCGACAGAAGAAGAACCAATACTCCAAGATTCCATAGTGATGTTGGCCACATGCCATTTTTAATCAAATTTCTGTAACAGAAGATATTTTTTGTTTTTGCATTTTTAAACCTTGGTCCTGGATATGCCCTGTCTTTGCAAACAGTGCAGATCGGGACCAGTTGGCTTCTTCAACTGGTCTGGATCTGCACTGTTTGTCATTCAGTATGTGAATTTGTATCAATGACCCTGATGAAGTAATCTGACTGGCTGACATTTATAAGTGGGTATGGTATCTTAATTTATTCAGCATGACAAGGGTTAATCCTAAGATTTTTCCTTTTTCAAGACTGTTCTTTTTTTTTTTTTTTTCTTTTTAACAAATGAACAATTTCCCAAATTTCCTATTATGGGAAAATTTTACTAAAAAACTGGGAAAAATAAGGCCACTTTTTGATTGGGACACATCTATATAAAAATGTAAAATGGGCAAAATAGACCAGTATTTTGAAAGATATGGTCTTTCAAATCCTTCAGAATGGCTGCCTTCATGCCTAACATTTGAAGGCTACCATGACTCTGAATTTACTATCATGTGACCAAACTTTAAAAATGCCAATTAACTGTAGCAATGGCATTCTTGACCCTAGTCCTGCTGAACCTGGATATGTCCTGCCTTTGCAAACTGTGCAGATCCAGATCAGTTGGCTTCTGAAGAAGCCAACTGATCTGGATCTACACTGTTTGTCATTAAGTATGTGAACTTGTATCAAAAACCTGGATCAAGTAATCTGATTGGCTGACAATTAGAAGTGGGCATGGCATCTTAATTTAGTCAGCATGACAAGGGTTATTACTTAGCATGCTGGGTAAAATTTCAGCAGATGACATACTGAAATTCTACACTGTTTATCATTAAGTATATGAATTTGTATCAAAAACCTGGATCAAGTAATCTGATTGGCTGACAATTAAAAGTGGGCATGGCATCTTAATTTATTCAGCATGACAAGGGTTAGCATGCTGGGTAAAATTTCAGCAGATGACATACTGAATTTTTTTCCTATTTTTTCCAGAAAACACGATTAGACATTTCATCAAATTTAATTGCATCCACTGGAGACAACTTGTATGGAAGGTCAAATCCTGTTTTCTGGGGAAAAATAAGAAAAATATAACCAATGTGTCATCTGCTGGAGGTTTAGCTCTTTGCATGCTGAGTAATTTTGCATGCTTTTTTGTCTGACATCTGTGGAATTTTTTTTTAAATTAACTTTTTCAAATAAAAAAACTTTCAGGAATATCATCAATGTGTCAAACTGTTTGGATCCAGATCAGGCCCAACGTTTTGTCCGGCCTGATCTGGGTCCAAACTGTTTGCAAAGGTTATCAGCAGACGACAAAAGTTGCCACTAGCGAGGAAAGAGATAAGACTGTTTATGGTGTATTTTCATTGCATTTGATACAAAGAATGATAGGTTTTATTTTTCTTGTGCATAATTTTGGGAAGTATTTCATAACATCGCTTATGCACGGTCTGGTTCCCAACCCAGAGTTCTAAAATTTAAACATACCATTCATTACTTTTATATCTGGTGAACAATTTTTATAACAATTTCAGCAAATTGTAGTATTGGATATTGGTCAGAATTTCATATTGAATCATTGGTTTTTCAAAACCAACTGATCATCGACTAATAATCAACTTATAGAAAATACATTAATCCTTATTTTAGCCCTCTTCCAGGTACTCATTCATAGCTCCAAATCGATAAGAGTGGTATCCACATAATATTTTTCTTGTTCTCCATGAAAACATGTGTTGTGGTAACTCATTAGAAGCGCCTCACCAAGGCACTTCTAATGAATTCCCACAACATAGGTTTTAATGGAGAAATTGGACAAATAACAGTATTTTTTGGTTGAAAAAAGTGCCATATTTCAGGCTACTTTATCAAATATCTTCTCTTTTATTGACCACAAATCTAAAATAACCAAAAGACGCAGTTAGTAGTTCATTTTTTTTACAGCTTGCCTAAAATAACAAGGTGGGCCATCATGGTCCTGTATCACTCACCTGAGCATCATAGCACTTAGAGAACCTGACCTAGAAATGATCAAGGCAAACATTCTGACCAAGATTCATCATGATTATATTAACAAGTAAGACAATGTAGCATGCCTAATGGGCCGTTAAATACAGGTCAAGGTCAAATATGGATGACTCAAGAGGTAATGCTAAGATGTATGCACATGCCAAGTATCACTGACTGTAGGACCAATAGTTACTGAGAAACTGACTTAAAATGCAAAAACTGAACAAAGTCAGTGGACCGTGAAATATAGGTCAAATATGAATGACTGCATTCAATAGGCCATGCTAAAATGTATGTAAGTGCAAAGTATCACTGCTGTAAGTAAGTAAGTAAGTAAGTAAGTAAATTCTTTATTTTGAGAGGGTAACCCAATTGGCTGGTAGCCAATCTTCCTTGGGGCCCTCTTTAGCAACAAATACACAAACAGTACAAGCGTAAACAAATATGCATGGGCATAATATATAAAAAATACATCAAACTGAGGTGTGAAGATTAACATACATATATGTATATTTACAAAGATAAAACTTATTGGAGAATGAATCAATAACAATTGAAATGAATTCATGGCAACAAAACAGCGATAAGAGAGAGAGAGAGAGAGAGATGTGCAATATCAATATTTAATTATTTACAGGCCTCCTAGTGGCCCACTTTGAAAATATAGGTTTTTATATAGGTTCTTCTTACTCAAAATATAGGTTATTTACAGGTTTTTCAATAAAAATACAGGTTAAAAAAAGAGTCTTCCAAACTCACATAAACATTTAAAACTGAAGAAAAAATATTTGATGAATTTGTGTGCCACAATTATTCAGATAAAGTTGATCTGAATTTTACAAAGTCCGAGCGAGCGAAGCGAGCGAGGAAAAAAATTACAATTTCTTGACAGTTTTCATCACTTTTTATGGGATTAAAAAGTAAAAAAATAGTAGTGCATTTTGAAGAAAAGTTAGGGTTGTCGCAAGAAGGTTCAAAAAGTGAAAAATATAGGTTTTTTCATGAAAATACAGGCTTTTTATAGGTTTTATGAACAAAATAAAGGTTTTATAGGTTTAACACAAAATTATAGGTTATTATAGGTTTTATAGGTTTCGCTAGGAGGCCTGTATTTAATTATGGCGGTGGAGGTATATATAATGTTAAATTGCAAATATAATAGAAAATATATATATTAATGTTTAATCCAATAAGTACACCTTTTTACAAAAACATCTAACGACTGTGAGTTCTTTATATTAACAGGAATACTGTTCCAGACAATTACGCCAGAGAATGAAAGACTACCCTTGAATAAGTTGCATTTAGCCTGTGGTAATATATAATTCCTCCTAGACACCGATCGTAAGTTTGATGCAGTGTTGTCATGGTTAACATCTCTCATTTGGAAAAGCTCTTGCAAATAAGTGGGCGCTAGATTGTTATACACTTTATACATAATTTTTGCTTTATTTAGGAAAACAATTTGATCAAAAGACAAAATATCAAGATGTTTTAAAGATTCTTGCAGACCATTATATTCCTGTGCCAGTATTAATTTACATGCGCGTCGTTGCAATGTATTGAATTTGTTTATGTTACTTCTTGATGTGTTACTCCATATTACACTACAATACTCAAAATGAGGTTTAATATAAGCTTTGTAGAATAACAATCTATGTTCAATGGATAAAAATGATCTTATTTTGCTCAATAGCCATAAATATGAGGATACTTTTTTATATACTTGCTGACATTGGCTATTCCAAATAAGATTTTCGTCTACTTGTATACCCAGAATCTTATCACAAGTTGTCATTTTAATATTGATGTCATTATAACGTAGAGCTAAAGTTGGATTTTGTAAGCAATTTCGCTTCTGTTTGCTTGTTATTCTACTTGTATACCCAGAATCTTATCACAAGTTGTCATTTTAATATTGATGTCATTATAACGTAGAGCTAAAGTTGGATTTTGTAAGCAATTTCGCTTCTGTTTGCTTGTTATTAGCATAACTTTAGTCTTGTCAGCATTTAGAACCATACCATTTTGTTTGCACCACTTGTGCAGTGATTCCAGCGAAGACTGTAGGTTGTTTTTAAGTTGGTTAATGTCATTTTGGAAGTCATAAAAAGTTGTATCATCCGCATATAAATCAACAACAGAGGAACTTTGAAGAAATAATGGAAGATCATTTATGAAAACTAAAAATAATAAAGGACCTAAATAGAACCTTGTGGAACGCCACATGTCACATTTGCAGGCTCAGACAGATTATTACCCAAGGAAACTCTCTGTATTCTGTTTGTTAAATAAGATTCAAACCATTTAAGACAGGCTTCGCTGCACTTGTAGCATTCTAATTTCTTCAGAAGAATGTTATGATCTACCAGATCAAACACTTTGCGGAAATCAACTAATACACAGCCTATAATTTTTCCAACATTTACAGCTCTTAACCATGAATCGATCATATGGATAAGTGCAGTTTCCGTGGAGTGCTTAGGTCTAAACCCACTTTGAGACTTGTGAAGCAAATTAAAATTATTCAAATATACCAAAAATTGACTGTCAACCCATTTTTCGATGAGTTTAGACACAGTTGGGAGAATAGAGATATTGTAAGACCAATAGTTACTGAGAAACTGACCTAAATGGAGATACTTAAGTCATTGAACCATGAAATATAAGTCATAAGTGGCCCAGTTTCCAACCTGACCCAGAAATCATAAAGACAAATATTTTGAGCAAGATTCATGATGACCCAATCAAAAATGTGACCTCTGAAGTGTTAGCAAGTTTTCCTTTGATTTGGCCTGGTGACCTAATTTTTAACCCCAAATGACCCAATTTTGAACTTACCAAGAAATCATCAAAACAAACATTTTGAGCAAGAATCATGATGATAACTTAAAAACTGTGACCTCTAGAGTATTAACGAGGTTTTCCTTTGATTTGGTCTGGTGACCTAGTTTTTGACCCCAAGTGACCAAGTTTCAAACTTGACCTAGAAATCATTAAGGCAAACATATTGAGCAATACTCATGATGATTTATTACAAAATGTGAGCTCTGGGGTGTTAATAAGGTTTTCCTTCAATTCAACCTGGTGACCTAGTTTTTGACCAAGTGACCCAGTTTAAACTTTGACCTAGAAATCATCAAGACAAACATTTTGAACAAGATTCATAATGATTTCTTAAAAAATGTGACCTCTAGAGTGTTAAGTTTTCATTTGATTTGACCTGGTGACCATAGTGACCCAGTTTCAAACCTGACCTAGATTCCAAAGGGGCAAACATTCTGAGCAAGTTTCGTTAAAACTAGGTCAAAACTGTGACCTCTATAATGTTAACAAACTAATTGTTAATGACAAATGACGCATGACGATGGACAGACAGTGATCACAATAGCTCACCCTGAGTATTTGCTCAGGTGAGCTAAAAAGTGAGAAAATCTGTTTCTAAAATTAGACTGTTCTGATTAGTCAACTATGAAAATTCTTTTTGATCATCAGTTTTAAGATGTAAATATGACATGATCAATTATAATCGATCATTGATCAATTATAATTGATCACTGACATGACTGATTATAATCGATCATCTGTGGTAATGCTACTAAAATTGGTCTTCCAATTACTTTTGATTGAGATATATGGATGATTGTATGTTGAAGTGCACCGACCTTTACTGTATCTCCTATCAATTATTGGACAGGCAGCTCTCATCAGGGTCTATACAGTCTGCCACTTATAGTTGTTGTGATATTTAATTTATAATTATTAAATCATGCGAAATTTTTCTGGTTTTATGTTGTTTATTTGGTTTCATCTACTGTAATAACCCTAGCTCTTGGGACAGATAGGCATTAGCAAACAGTGTAGACCCAGGTCAGACACCCAGAATGTGGCATCTGACCAGGGTCTACACTGTTTACCATAATTATACACCAACATTTAAGACACATCAATGAGTAGTAGAATGGACTACTTAAAATTCTAGGAAAAGTGTGGTAGGTAGATAAGGTCCCAATATTTAGGGTAAATACTGTAATACAATGCCTTTCTCATTTCAAAGATATTAATGAATTCAATCAATTCTTTTTGAAGTAACAAAACAGAAAGACAACGTAATTCAGTCTGAAACACATGACCTACCATATTCGCATGCGTGAGATAATACGTATGTTTTCATTAAACTCGATGAAAATATTTATGGTATTCACAGCAAAAGATTAAGTATCCTCTTACCCTCTATTTAACCAACTGCACAGGAGAGTTAACCCGAGTTACCTGAACTTACTCCTCTTCCTCATGTTCTTTGGCAGTCAAACGAATATGATAATATATAGGACGGATACCGAACTGTGTATTTGAAACAATGAATAACAAACTGACTGACATGAAAACATTATTACAGGAGGTTATAACACTGAATACGCCAGCTTGGTGGCTCCGTTGGATGCACGTTCGACTGGTGATAATGAGGTTGCAGTTTCTACCTACACCAGTTCAGCAACATTCTTTTGTGGAGAGTTGATTATAAATTGGTTTCTACAGTCATTCTCTCCCTTCCACTGATTCACAAAGGGCAGTTGTCATCTGGCGAAAGAGTGTGCACAATACTGATTAACAGCATCGAGGACTAAGCCTATCCAGTATAAGTGTCGTTAGGCAAACTGAAAGCATTCTAAATAACTCCATTGGGTTGACTAGGCCTCAACACAACAAACTTTTTTGGTATTGAATATTTTTTTTAGATAAATATAAATTATCGAAGGTGAGTCAGGGAAAACCTTGATAAACTTCAGTAACAGGTGTTAAAAATATGCAGGATGATCTGTTCTGAAAATAATTTCGGATCAGTAATTTTTTTTGTTTGGCTCTATTCCAAGACAATGTTATGAAAGACTGTCTTTGAATTCCTGCACTAAAATAGTAGCTAACCCATTGTAGTCGGGAGACCCGTAAAAGGGTAATTGGCAAACAGTGCAGACCTAGATCAGATGCCGCAGAAAGTGGCGTCTGATCAGGGTCTCTACTGTTTGCAAATAGTTTAGCCATTTTTCTTTAGGCATATGTAAATCTCATAGCCGGACGTACCTAAAATTGAAACTGGACTCTTCCAATATATAGTGTGGGAGAATCTATTCAGTATACAATTGGCTAAACAATACATCTCTTCATGATAAAATGCCAGGGTGGATGCACTGGATATAGGGCTCAAACATGGTTTTTCATGCATTAACATTCGTCAGGTCCCATGGGAGGGCCGAAGGCCGTGGTTTTCAACACCTCCCAAGGGACCTGGCGAAAGTTAATGCATTGAAAAACCATGTTTGATTGCTATTATTGCAAAAAAATGAAAACATTTGCTACATTTCGCGTTATTTCTTGCACTATTTTCTTTCGCCTTTTTACAGATGTCTCGCGAACATAATTTTCACTGACTATGCTCCTTCTAGGGCCAGGCAGTACACATCTCGTAACGGCAGCAAATCTGTAGCACCGGTATGATCATATTGAAAGTTGCATAGCCGTGCATTAACAGCGCGTGAATTGCCTTGTTAATACACGGCTTTTCGCCGGTTAATGCACGGCTGTTAATAACGTGTAACACTGCTTTTTATGCAATAATATCTGGACAAGGGTGGTGTTTGGTGTTTGTAAACATATATGTGTTGAGAGGTTTGGTCCAATGAGGAAAGTGCTGAGGTACATGCGAGGCACATTGTGACTGGTTACTCAGTACACTTAAATCTCTTTGTAAGATGGTTTGGGGTATAAAACAGTTTAAATGTGGACCCCAAAAGTGTTGTATCCAAGCAACATAGTATTGATTATATAGCAAATAAAAATGTTAAACCATAATACCCCGCCATTATCATGTTGTGGGCAGATAACTCTGTCAAACATTGACAAAATTTGCCCACAAGCAATCCCAAACCAGAGCTCATTCATATCAATGCCTGTACCAAGTTTGGTTAGAATACCTCGACATTTACTCAAGTTATCGTCGGGAAAACAAAAATGTCTCCGGCAGATAACTCCATCAAAATTTGATGAAATTTGCCCATTAGCAATCCCAAACCAGATCTTCACACTATCAATGCACATATACCATTGCTGTTTACTCAAGTTATCATCCGGAAATGAAAATATGGGCATGTCTCAGGCAGATAACTACATAAAAATTTGATGAAATTTGCCCATTAGCAATTGAATCCCAAACCAGAGCTCCACAATATCAATGCACATACCAAATTTGGTGAAAATCCATTGATGTTTACTCAAGTTATCATCCAGAAACGAAAAACGGACGGACAAACGGATGCCCAATGTGAAACCATAATACCCCGCCACTATCATGTGGCGGGGTATAAAAATGACCATTTATGGTCATCTTTATATACACTGTATAACCTACATATTTTTGAGAGGATACAACATGGTTTTCAGCTTACATATTTAAATTTTTTTTTTTTTTTTTGCTTTGGACTCAGGCAAAAATGTTATAAAGAAGAAGCCAACTGATCTGGATCTGCAATGTTTGTCATTAAGTATGCAAATTTGTATCCACAACCTGGATCAAGCAATCTGATTGGCTAAAAATTAGAAGTGGGTGTGGCATTTTAATTTATTCAGCATGACAAGGGTTAACCGGTATTTTCTTTGAATGAAATATCTATCCAATTATGTTTCAGAATAAGACAGTGACCAATCTCATATAGTATTCAACAAATATAGCAGCATATAACCTTCCAAATAACATTCTAGTTGAAAAGGAGTGTTTAAATTTTTCATGAAAATACATACAGTCGACTCTCGTTATCTCAACCTCGCTTATCTCGAATAACCGCTTATCTCGAAGTGAAAATCTTGTCCCTGTTTTAACATGTAAATCTAACAATAGGTAACAAAATATTGTGGAAAAGAGGAGAAATTGCTCCTAAAGAGCAATTTCTCCCGAGCAATTTCTCCTCTTTTCCACAATATTTTCAATATATCTCTAACTTCAGGAGTCAAATTACATATTCATTTGTTAACTGGCTGTTCGATTTATTGTTTTCCTCAATTCCACAAATCTGATATGTTGAGGTATGGATATCTCGAAGTGTTTCAAAGAGTCCCTTGGACTTCGAGATAACGAGAGTCAACTGTAATATGTAGATGGCAAATGTCAGTTTTGCTTCACAGTATTTTTTCCACATATCTTTCAGTATAATTACACCGTAACCCTTGTCCTGCTGAATAAATTAAGATGCCACTCCCCCTTCTAATTTTCAGCCAATCAGATTGCTTGATCTGAATTGCTGCTATAAATTCAAATACTTAATGGCAAACAGTGCAGATCCAGATCATTTGGCTTCAGAAGCCAACTGATCTGGATCTACTCTGTTTACAAAGGCAGGGTATATCCGGGTTCAGCAGGACAAGGGTTAAGATGAAATGATTAGTGAAAACTACCAGAATCAGCAGATGTACAGAATTCACCTGCATGGCTGTATGTCATCAGCTCAATTCAGTTTGACATGAGATGTAAATTAACCTAACTGCAAACAATGTAAATGAATTGCACAGACATTATCACTTGTCGAGTCCAGTAATCAGACCTGGGGTAATCGTATTCTGTATTCTTATTTGAATACTATTCGAATACATTTTCTGAGTAATCGTGAAGTATTCTGTATTCGTGGATTTTTTAGAATAAAAGTATTTGTATTTGTATTCGAATACATTGCAAAAGTCATGTATTCATGAATAGTTTTACAAATACATTATGATTACTTTTGCAATTTTAAGGAAACATTGATGAAAAAATACATAAATGTTTTAATTGATGTGACTGAAGTCCTGGAATGCTAATGTAGGAACTTCTGAAACTACATTAAAAAGATAAATACAATGCATAACAAAGATCAAAGAACACTAATTGATTCATTTGATTGCTTTGATATAATTAAAAAGCTTTTAACTTGACAAACATTTCATTACTATAAGTATATCACTTTTAAGGTGATTTTCATTATAATTTGTTGACTGAGAGGTGTGAAAAACAGAAGAAAATATATATACAGCATACTTCAATTGTTCTTCATTAGATCTTTGTTTGTTCAGAGACACTTGTGCTATCAAAAATTCTGATCTTTGGAATATTAGTGAAAAGTGATTTAAAATGCCTGCGAAAGTGTTTGAACATTTTGAGATGCCACCAAATGCTACTGGAAATGTGAAAGTTAAGTGTAAACATTGTGGTTCAGTGATATCAGGAGCAGTACAGACTACATCCAACTTTGTGGCTCATCTGAGGGTATGTACACTAGCATTAGAATGCCATAATTATGAACTTCTTTCTTTTCATTCTTTCATTTATATTCCTTTCTTTCTTTCTTGGAGAATTTTGTTGCAAATTATGCTAATTATCTCAAATATTGAAATCTTATGACCATGAACATTAGCAACCCCTGGGGTACCAAGGATGCCGTAAAGCTACTTTCTTTTACTATGTGTACCTCAATTTACTTTATTTACATGGTTCTTCTTTATTTGTCCATATATTGCATGTATATGAAAACAGAAAAGTAATTAATGATGCAGCCTTTGACCCTTCTGATTTGTTTGCGTATGATTTACATGTATTTATGTCTGCAACAAAGTTTTCTGAAAATTATAAAGAAAAAAAAAAATACATGTAACCATGACAAAATAATTCAGTTTTTTTGGTTGAAAACCCAAGCAGCCAGTGAAATTCAATTACAAATAACTCATAATCGTGACCCACCACTGTGGCACATGGCTATTTCTAGTCTGTTTTTACAAATTTGTCCATTTGTGAATATATGATGTTTTAGGCTAATTTGTGCTGATTGCATAAAATAATTTCTGCTTAACCCATTTATGTCAAATGAACTCTTCCATTTCTATTATAAGTCAGGTCCATTTCAGTTTAAGAGGTGTCTGTTTTATTTTCATTACTTTTTGCAAAATTTTATTAGCAAGAATTGTAGACCATGATCAGATACTGTATTCTATGACATATGATCTTAATCTACACTGTTTGCCAAGGTCCCTTTTATGGGACTGTAGGCACTTATGTGTTAATCTTTGAAGTTAGCAAATACAATACCTGTATGTCATCTTTCAATAGATTGCCTCAGGATAGAAAGATAGGGGCAAGACACAGAGTTTGACAACTAAGCCATGCCATAGCAAAAACTACAAATTACCAACAAAATACTGGTAAACTTATGAGCTTTGATTGATAAGAACATTCTTCCTGTTGATAACATTTTAAAGGAATCATAAACAAAAATGTCCATTTAGGTAGTAAAACTGAAATCCTCAGAGTTGAATAGAATGCATTGGGCAAACAGTGTTTATTTTATTATGTGCTGGCCATCTTTGACACTTGTTTCTCACAAGGTACAGAACACAATAACAATCCTTATTTTAATTTCAGCAGTACATGAATTGAAGATGTAAATTAATAAATTTTTAACTTTTGATTGATAAGTGCTCCAGACATTTACTTAATTTGAAAAAGTGATAAGTATGTAAATCACTACAAATGCCCCATCTCATACAAAATCCTGCACACCTTCATTCATTGTGTCTTGTTTCAGAGAAAACACCGAGATGTGTATCTGTCTATGACCCAAACAACACTACAGTCTCCAGCATCACCAAAATCTAAATCTAATCAGCCTTCCATGACAGACTTCATTAGACCAGCCTCCAAGTACAGCTCGACAGATCATCGCCAAGTAGAAATCACAGACGCCCTTGTTTTGTACATAGCTGGAGACCTTGTTCCATTGTCAGTTGTGGAGAGTCATTATTTTTCCAACCTATTGAAAAGACTGAACCCTAGATACCAGCTTCCCAGTAGAAAACATTTATCTACCAAGCTCCTTGAAGAAAAGTCAAGCTCAATACAAAATGATGTGAGAAGAAGCCTACAGAATGCTCCTAGTGTATGTCTTACCATTGATCTCTGGTCAAATCGACAGATGAAAGGGTTTATGGGCATTACTGGACACTTCATTCTAGACTGGACAATGCAATCTTTCATGATAGCTTGTAAGCGATTTAAAGGTAGACACACAGCTGAAAACATCCAACTTGAATATGAAGAGACTGTGTCATCGTATGAGATATCAGAGAAGATAATGACTGTTGTTACAGACAATGCCTCCAACATGACGAAGGCCTTTGACTTCTCACTTCCAGGCTATACAACAGACAAAGATGATGAAAGCGACTCTGATGATGAAGACTTGGCTGACCCTAGTGAAGATGCTACCTCCTCAGAAGGCCCACTAACTGAGTACCTGCCAACCCACAGTCGTTGCTACGCCCACAGTCTCCAACTGGTAGTCAAGGATGGTCTGAAAGATGCTAGTCAGCACCTAAAGAATGTCATTGCCAAGGCATCCAATACCGTAAACCACGTCAGGAAGTCCATCTACGCAACTGACATACTAGAAGGAGAAAAACGCCTGCAAGCTGCTAATGCAACACGATGGAATTCTCAGCTGCGTATGATCAGATCTGTGCTAGGTGCTCCAGAAGAGAAACTAAAACAACTAGATATTCAGCAGCTCACTGCCTATGAAAGAAAACTCCTACAAGAACTGTGCTCTGTACTGTCTCCATTTGAACCAGCGACAAACATGGTTCAGCAAGAGAACAATGTGTCAGCCAGCTTGACTGTGCCAGTAACACTAGGTCTAAAGCATCAGCTACAGCAGATTTCAACAACATACAACAAGATGGTGACAACTCTCAAATCATCCATACAAGAGAGACTCTCCCACTATGAAGATGATGACTCTTACTTGACTGCAGCTGCGCTGGACCCAAGATTCAAGTTAAGGTGGTGTGATGCAGAAAAACGAAATAAGATGCAGACAGCTCTCACTAACAAGGCATCCAGTGTCAGCCTGTCATCAGCTGAAGAAAAGATCAAGTCCCCTCTAGCCAAGGCTCCAAAGTTAGATGATGACTTTTTCAGTTTCATGGGCTCTGACTCCAGTGCTGTCTCCTCAAACGCAACAGGGGTTGAATCAGAGATAAAAGACTATCTGAAACAACCATGTACTGACATGACCAGCAACCCACTAGAATACTGGAAAGGACTACAGTCAAACTACCCTATGTTATCAACCTTGGCTTCAAGATATCTAACGATTCCGGCTAGCTCTGCTCCAGTGGAGAGACTTTTCAGCATTGCCGGAAAGATCTTCCGTCCAGACAGATGCTCAATGAAGGACCAGACTTTTGAGCGACTAATGATGATTAAGTGTAATGCCAAACTGACAGATGTTGAGTGACTCTCAGTATATGACTGACCAAACTGGTCAGGCCATGGCCTAGTGCGCTGAGAGTGGTGTATAATATGTGACTTTTAGCAGTGCTTGTTCATTATATAGTGCAGTGCTATTTTTAGACAAATCTTGATCAGTTATGTGTATGACAGAACACACAAGGAGTTAAAAACGGAAAATTAAAATGCTATTAAATTGAACTGACCATTCTTGAATGTGCTAAAACTGCTATTATTTCCTGTGTCTAACTGAAACATATGAATGTTTGACTACCTTAGAGGCTACAAGACATTTGAGGCACTCTAACAATTTTCTACATTTTCACCATCAATGCTTGTTTAGACCAGTACAATATTGCATATCTATATATACATGTGCTGATTTAATTTTAGTATATTATGCTTATTATAGTTTGAAATAACAAATAGTAACTGGTGTGATCGCAGGTGTTTTTTGTTATGTATAATTCCTCCATTTATTATATATACTTTCCATTTTGATTGAAATGTATTCAAAAGTATTCGAATACATTTGCAAAGTATTTGTATTTTCATTCGAATACATTCATAAAAAATGTATTTGTATTTGTATTCTGTATTCGTGAAATTGCAAAGTATTTGTATTTGTATTCGAATACTTTTGAAAGTATTCGACCCCAGGTCTGCCAGTAATATTGACCATCAACTGGCCTATTACACTAATACAAAAATTTGTCCTGTACTGTATACAAAAATCTAATGTTGATTTTTCTACGAACAGAATGACAGCCAAAGCCGCAATTTTAGCAATTTTTGACCCCAAAAAAAAGATAATGATAATGGTTTGGTGTTTTACGTCTCTTGCAACATTTATAAAGTCATATCTGTACAATAGAAGGATGATAATCAAAGGCTCTGTGCAATGAAGTGCCATACAGTCATGAGATGAATTCTGCCACCAGTGGGATTCAAAAAGGGATCTTGTGATCTGAAATCAGGAGCGTTAACCACTTTGCTACTGGGACGCTTCTACTAAAAATAAGACATAATGAAAAAATGTCCATGAATCTATTTCGCCAAAAAAAAAAAAAGTGAAATGATTCTACCTTGCCACTATCTTGTAGCAGACAGAAAATTGTCAAAAATTGACAAAATTTGCCCATTAGCAATCCCAAATCAGACCTCCATAATATCAGTGCACATACCAATTTTGATGAAAATACACTAATTTTTACTTGTTATCATTTGGAAAGAAAAATACGAACATATGGCGGGCAGATAACTCAGTCAAAAATCAATGAAATTTGCCCATTAACAATCCCAAAGCCCTCACCTTGATATACATGTGTACGCAAAATTTGAATAAAATCCATCAGATTTATATTCAAGTTAGAGAGTGGAGACCAAGATCTGACAGACAGAAAAAATAATACCCTGTCACTTAGTGTGGCGGGTATAAAAATATGGATCAAAATGCCAATAGAATAGATCTCCTCTGCATGTGTTTTAATAAACGCCTGTTTTTGAAGTACACGACTTTTGTATAATAATAATGATAATAGTAACAATGACACAATTCATTATAATAATAATAGAAATCACTACAACAGCACAGACGTATAATAAATATTAATTTTCATGTTAGAACCTACAAAAGAAATCTGTATCAGGGGCCTCTTGGTTACATTTCGCCAGGGATTATCCACTGGATGCAAAGACCAAAGTCCATAGTTTTCTATGTAAGTATTTTCATTATGATATACTCTAGGGATCAAAAAACAAATATAGAATATATACACAAAGAAATTCAGATAAAATCTGCACTTGTTTTGTCTGTCACCTTTCTGAGACACAAAACTTTTCCTTGGGGCATTAACCCTTGTCCTGCTGAATAAATTCAGATGCCACGCCCATTTCTAATTTTCAGCCAATCCGATTTCTTGATCTGGATTGTTGCTTTAAATTTACATACTTAATGGCAAACAGTGTAGATCCAGATCAGTTGGCTTCTTTATGAATGGTTCATCTGTCATTACTGACAATGACCAATCCTAATCAACTGTGTGATGTGTTATTATTTGTGTGTTCTAAGATGGCTGATGAGACCAATCTTAGCTCTAAACTGCCTGTTGCAGATAGAACAAGAGAGGTCTGAGGAAGAAAGCTCTGTTGGTGATGCCACGTTTCTGCTCGGCTTCGCTGATTCTTTTTGCTTCCTATTCACCAGCTTACCTTTTTATGAGGCCTCGCCACTTTGTACGATCTTGTGCATTCTGTTCCCATGACTCTGTTGGTATGCTGAAGTCTTTAAGGGAGGCTTTGAGGGTGTCCTTGGATCGCTTCTTCTGACCACCATGGGAGCGTTTTCCTACTTGAAGTTCTCCACAGAGGATTTTCTTTGGCAAACGTTCAGGCATTCTGGTAACATGGCCTGTCCATCTTAACTGTGCCAATTTCAGAAGAGTATGTATACTCTGCATCCCTGCCCTTTTCAGGACTTCTGTGTCTGGAATCCTGTCTTGCCACTTGATCTTTAGAAGTTTTCTAAGACAGCTTGTATGGAAGTGGTTCGGTCTTTTGGCATGCCGTTGGTAAACTGTCCAAGTTTCGCATGCGTATAATAGTGTTGGCAGCACTACCGATCTATATACTTGTTTGACCGCTAAGTGCGATTCCCGCTGAATGCGGTTAACCAGCCAGGAGTTTTGAAGCAGGCAACTGTTTAGGGCACCTTTTCTAGCCCCTTCCCCATGCTACAAGGTGAGCAGAGCGATCCTAAAAAGGTCTGCTCAGTTGCTCAGTTCCGCTGCTGAATTCCCCATACTGCTTCACTCTAAAGGAAAGCGACCATATAGAACCAAGCCGCCTCTGTGCAGGTCCGCAACTACAGCTTCCAGTGTTTCCTCACCTGCTGTTTTGCCCCTCGCCCATTGCCACAAGGCTTTTGTATGATTTTCATATATTTGCTTGCTGTGACTGTGTGTTGCTGATTAAGATGACATGCGCTGTGAATTGGATTATAGTGAGGGAGAGGCGCACAGAGTCAACCTCACTCTCTCATCCTGACCCAGCTGGATCCAGAGGCAAGACAGTGTCAGGACATCTGGAGCTAAGCCCGGATGCAGTGGATGACCATGACTTCTTTTGTGCCTTGTCATGCTCTCCATGCTCCACAACATGCTGCTGCATCGCCATTTGGGCCGTTGAATCATAGTAATGAT
Source organism: Anodontia alba (assembly GCA_964016985.1). NCBI lineage: Eukaryota > Metazoa > Mollusca > Bivalvia > Lucinida > Lucinidae > Anodontia > Anodontia alba. Next base: position 18,105,616 of record OZ024838.1, on the reverse strand, counting down.
TTCTTCCGCCCCAGCTGCCGAAGCAGACTTTACATAACTGGAACAGGCAAATCCAGGTATGCAGGCTTTTGTTTGGAGTTGCCAACTCCTAGACGGATTGCCGACCAGGGCTTGAGAGCCCCATCTACCCTAGATATTGCTACACAGATTCTGTTAACAGCTACATTTTGTATATAGAAGCAGTAACTTAACTGTCTTATGTAGCAAGATCTGGATCTACACTGTTTGCAAAGGCAGGGTATATCCGGGCTCAGCAGGACAAGCATTAAAATCCAAAAAGCCCATGCAGAAAAAAAAAAAAAAAATGTTACTGCAGTCATCAGTAATTTATTCATCTACTATGTTAGCTAGTTCTTTGGAACAGATAACCAGCCGACTTTCATCCAGGTCCCAATTTCTTTTTTAAATCAGGAGTCAGTCTGATCAGTTACTCCCTCCCCTAATCATATATGCTGTTATAAACCTGAACTCTCCACTAACACTAACTCTTTCATCTTTTCTTTTCCCTCACCTTTAACTTCTTTTCAGCACTTTTGTCTTTTTACACCATGCATTCAAATTCCAATAATACTCAAAAGAGGGTTTAGGATTATATGAAGATACAGTTAGATAAAATGGCCAGAAGGAAGGCAGACATTATTATTTTTTTAAATATGCGTTTTCTGTTTTAATCCAGTAGTTAGTTTGAGATTATTTGACATCTGCTCTTTGGAGTTGCTATTTTCATGCCATTTTTAGCTCCCCTGTACCTCAGTATACAAAAAGTATATGAATGACCCAATTTTTCTTGATTGGTATATGCCACACTTTTTCTGACATCCGGGTATAGATGCACATATTCTTCACTCAGAAATTTTTGAGGCTGCTTGTTCTCTTGGTATTCAATGAACTGACTGCAATATTTGTCTAACTACCAACAATAAATGGGTACAAAAAAATCAACTGGCAGTATATGAATGGGTAAACATTTCAGACGATCTAGTATATGAATGGGTCCGTTTTTTCCAAAGGCCAGGTATATGAATGGGATAGGTTTCAAAATACTGGCTCGCACACTCGTACCAAAATTATCCCAAAGTTACCCCGCCCCACCCCCCGATTATTATTGGTATGAATATAGATGTTGGTCCAAACTTTTCTTGGGCACTATCCACACCCCTGCTCATGACTTAGAGGTCAAGGTCACAGACTTAAAAATTTTATGTTAAAGCTTTGCATCTAAGTTTTTAAGATCTCTTAATTTCTAAATCCTTGTATCGACTCACAGCATATTTGGCATGATATTAGATATTGGTCCAAAATTTTATTTGGCACTATCCCCACCCCTGCAATTGACCTAGAACTTAGAAGTCAAGGTCACAGAAATTTTATGTTAGTTTTATGTCAAAGTTTTAAGATCTCTTAATTTCTGAATTCCTGTATGGATTTACTTTATATTTGGCATGATTATAGATATTGGTCGAAAATTTTATTCAGCACTATCCCCACCCCTGCTTATGACCTACAGGTCGAGGTCATGTACTTAGAAATTTATGTTAAAGTTTTGCGTCTAAGTTTTTAAGATATTTTAATTTCTTAATCCTTGTATGGCATGATTATAGATATTGGTCCAGAATTTTAATCGGCACTATCCCCATCCCTACTTATGACTTAGAGGTCAAGGTCACGGACTTAGAAATTAATGTTAAAGTTTTGCATCAGTTTTTAAGATGTTTTCATTTCTAAATCCTTGCATGAATTTACTTTATATTCAAACACAGAGCTGTGGAACTACCATGCCCGATTTGTACCATTTCCCTGAGGACAAGTAAGAAATTTCAATTTACTCGTCCTGGGACAAGTAATTCATAGCTCTGGCAAAAGAGTATCCAGATTATGAGGCGTTTTTAATGAGTACCCACAACATGTTTTCTTCGAGAAATAAGATAAAATGTCAATTTTCGGGCAAGTAAATCTTTGGCAAGTGGATTTTGACCATTTACTTTTATGTGGACATCCCATCATCAAAACTGGATTTTTGATTAACATGCAGGTACAGGGGCAACATCCACACCAGTGGGCCCCCTTCCAGATAGCTGGCTTGCTGCACGCATGGCAGATCTCACACCAGATCTCCAGGTATGTCTATTATGAGGGTTGATGTCCGAGAGCTTCCACTCTCTGCAATCCCTCTCTGTCAGCTCCATGTCATCTCGGGCCTCCCAGGCCCAAGCTTTCCATCAACCTGTATGTCAAAGTCTGTCTTGATTGCACCATTGGAGCGTTCCACATGTCCATACCATCTGGATCGGAGTCTTCTCTCCTTCAGAATGAGGTCCAGATCCTCAATTCCAAGCCGCACAAGTAGCTCATTGGACCTGGTGGTGACAATGTCTTGCGGTCTGACATTGCAGATCTGTCTGATCATTGCCCTGTCATTTCGCTGCAGACGCTGGAGGTTTGGCTTTGTCAGTGGCCAAGTCTCGCTGGCATGGAGCATTGCGCTCGGCACACAAGAGATGTATACAGGGCCACTTGTCTTTAAAGAGAGCTGGCGTGAAGAGAGAAATGGTAACAGATCCTTGAACTTCTTCCAGGCGTTTTTCACACATGTTGTGGTTGAAAGGCCACAGCCACCTGCTCTGAGAGCATGTCTCCTAGGTAGCAAAAGGAAGCTACCACCTCAAGCTTATCAGGTCCGACCTGAACTTCCTTCTGGGGTCTGCCATCCAAGGGGCGTGCAGTTCTCTGGCATGGTGTACATCTGTAATCAGGGTCTTTTTTCAAGCGCTTGAGCCCACTGCATTTCTTGTGCACCCAGTGCTTGCAGCCATTGCATGAGATGCTGTTGCTGCCCACTCCAGTGCGACAGACGGCGCAAGGAAACTCGCCTGAACTCATAGTAAAATTTGATAATTCCACATCCCTGTTCAAACATGTCATAAGTGGAGTTCCACCTTGCCGGACAGTCAAGAAACAGTGAATTTTCAGGCAGATTCATTTGTTTTTGCCTCTTGCTGAATTCATTATTGACTTTGACAGAAGTGATTAACAAGACTTTTTGCTGCAACAATGCATAGCTACAGATAAGAGAGGTATCCACATATTTTTCTTATTTTTTTCTTATTTCTCAATGAAAACATACATTGTGGTACTCATTAGAAGCGCTTCGCTGAGGCACTTCTAATGAGTACCCACAACATATGTTTTTGTTGAGAAATAAGAAAGATATCAGCGTTTTTTTGGACGAAAAAAGCGCCTTATCTGTTGCTATGACCAATGGTGCAGGTAATCATAGGGAAATTATCAAAAGAGTATCTGACTGCTAACTGCAAAGTATGTCCATATCATCTTACATGGGTTACATTATCAGGAAGTAAAAACTCACAAGACACCATGTTTGAGGCATTGCCAGTAACTAGAGTTATAATGTTCAGGTCTTGTATACTCTTTGCACACACTGTAAGCACGAATATTCTCGCCTTTGTGTTTCATAGTGGTTCTGCGAGTGACAAGGAGACAGTTATGTTTTTTAAGCTTGTCGTCAACAAAGTGACCAGTGACCGTTATGTACAATGTATCTTTCTGTAGCGAGACTTGTCCAGTGATCAGTTGTGACTTGTGAGAGAAACCTCAGGTTGAGATGAGAGAGTTTTGATGAGGTCAGACTTCATATGATAGTATGACATATTGATAGCAATACATATTTCAAAATTGTTGCCCTATATCAAACTTCGTAAGACAGGTTTAATTCATTGCAGAAGTCTCTGAAACCAACCCTTCCACAATATTCAGAGGGCGCAGATTACGTGCACACATTCAGCAAGTTCAGTGGTACATTTCTGCCATTTGAGTTACTCATCTGTGTTACTACTGAAGATCGAAAGGCAGTGAAGGGGAGCTGTTTTTTACTTTTAGTGATTTGTGGATGTGTTTCAAGTGATTTAACATAGTCCTGGTTTTGTTTGTGTTGAGGTTTTACGGCCCAGTCCACCCAATGGGTCATGTCGAGCGCGGTCAGTTTACCTAACCACACGTTTACTGGGCAGGCTTAGTCCTCTAAGCGGTTAACCAGTATTGTGCACATTCTTTTGCCAGAAACTGACAACTGCCCTTCTTGAATCAGCGGAAGGGAGAGAATGACCGTAGAAAATATTTCATGATCAATCTCCACGAAAGAATACATAGTCCTGGTGCTGCCTTTCAAGTATAAAACCTGTTTGCACAGATTGCACTTCGCTTTTTTCTTGAGGCCAGGCACCTGATTCTTAACAACAGTAAAATACTGCAAAAACTGAGGATCAGAGAATTTTTCAGCCATGTCAGATGGTGAAAGAGAGCAAAAACAAAGGAAAGAGACCATTATTATGATGTAAAACTTTAATGCAGTCACTTTTCTGGGCCAGTCAATTTTGTAAACATTTACTACACAGACACTAAACACTCCCATTTACACTGTTGAATGTGATAGCCCTTTTCACCACTGCATTTTAGCTCTTTCCCTTTCACTGCTTAACATGATTTATATAATTAAACCCTGTGACTGGCTGAAACACTGTTTTGGCACACCACTCACCTAATAAAACACACACACATTGAATGTAATTCTTTTTCCAGTGCTCCAGCTAGGTTTTTAGGGCAGAGGGGTGCCGGGTAGGGCACTTTCTGCGGGGTCATACAAGACTGAGGGCACCATGTGTCATGTGATATGCTAAGTATCATGACATGTTACAAAATATAATCCCATTCTGCAATAAATGCCTCAGACTAGAATACACAAAACTGACCTTTACACATTGATAACTTTTTAAATTTTTGTCCGATTTTCATGAATTTTTTCAGCAAAATGTAGTGTTTTATGTCTGGAGTTGAAATAAGGCAGAGCGGCAGCAGGAGAGGGCAAGAGGGGAGGCCCGCCCCTCTACTTAGGGCTAGCTGGAGCACTGGTAATTCTTTTTCATACATTCTAATCCGAATCTTTTCTGATGTTTTAGTTGCTTTTCTTTGTATTGATATTTGCCACTAACATCAGAGAAGCTCCTATTATAAAAATCTGGAATTTTCCTGTCCTGTCTAAAATGAGGGTTTTCACCAAAAAAGAGGTATGGAAGTTAGTGTGTAAATTTTTAATGTAGATAGCCACTAAAGATTATCAAACTAATATTATATGACTGAAAAAAAAATGATAATACTTGAATTTCGTAATGAATAATTGACATTTTGGGGTAACAAATTGGCTTTTACTGTGTACAGTCTAGGCAACGTGGGTAGATTTTGACAGGTATGCTGGTTATGCAAGTTGAAACAAATTTATTGGAAAATGGTTTCTTTTATTTATTCTAAAATTTAACGTTGCTACTTGCTGGATGATATTCAGAATTTTCCTTTGAAAGTGCCTAGCCAAGACTGGCTGGGGAAATTCTGCATTTTCGATAGCTAAGTTGCTCTGACGGTAAGTGGTAAATATCAAAATAAAGAAAAGCCACATAAATGTCTGAGAAGGCTAGGACTACATATATTCTAAACCAGTCACATCTGAATATAACCTCATAGGATAATGTAGTTTGATGGTGGGGTAACATTCGGGTAATAACCCAAACTAGAATATGCCTCTCCCATATGCAGGGTGGCCACACATTTTTTTAGCAATCAAATTCCCTGATTTTTCCCTGACTTGATTTGATTTTCCCGATTAAAAACCTTAATATTATCGCAATGGCCCCTACTTTTAAAAGTCATATACTGATTCAAATGCTGTCAAGTTACATGTTTATACACAATGCTGTCACAATATTCTTAATTAAATGAAAATTTATCTAAAATATGATGTACATGTGCTAATTTACTTTCATGGTAGTCAAAATCAAAACTGGTAAAATATATGGCAGCTATAAAATTTGAATATTTTAACCTTACAAAGATAAGATTTTTTGAAATTCCCTGATTTTTCCCTGATTTTCAGCAAAATTTCAAATTCCCTGATTTTTTCCTACAGGGAATTTTTTTCACCATTTTCCCTGTTTTCCAGAGTGTGTGGCCACCCTGCATATGGGACCCTCATACAAAGGATAAGATTTCCCAAATAGAAAAAGTTCAGCGCCAAGCCGCACAATGGACCACCAGTAACTACGACTATAGGTCCAGTGTCACATCCATGATAGAAAACTTAGGATGGCGGACCCTCGAACAAAGAAGGTCAGACGCCCGCTTATGCCTGTTTTACCGGATTGTCTATGGGCTCGTGGCAGTTCCCATCCCTGACTATATCCAACCGAAAACTTGGACTTAAAAGAATAGCCACTCAATGACTTTCTGTCAGATTCACACCCACAGGAACTTCTATAAATATTCATTCTTTCCACTAGCCATAGTCCAGTGGAATGCCCTCCCTGAATCGGTCGCATGTTTGCCAACCCTTGATGCGTTCAAGGAAGAAGTTGGTAAACTGCACCACTCCCGCCCCTAGGTCCCAAAGGGGATGTTTTTAATTTTTGTTTTTAAGCCTTCTACCTCACCAACAATTTTAACCCTATCACCTTTTATACTTCACTATCCCCTCTTTATTCTTTTGTCTATATTTTCCTTCTTCTTTCAGCACGACAGCGTCCACCTGCCTTGAATGCCTGCGAGGGCGTGAGGCATTATACGGAGAAAGAAAAAAAGTTGTACAGGTTCTGGGAAATACACCCTGTGAAACCACAGCAACCTTACCATTCAAACATCACCGCGTCCTTATGTCCCCAACTTGACAAACCTATGTGACAGTGTTGCAACTACTCTACTTTCAACATCTTCAGAAAGTCGGGTTTATAATGGAATGAGAGACACGTCAATATGCGCTTTGCGTAGACCGATTTTTTTAGGAAAGCTAATACTTGTCGAATATCATATATTAGGTTTCATTACAAACCTTGTTCGAAAAAATCTGCGAATGATTGATGCACGAAATCCAATGAAAAAATCATGTTGTGCGCTTCTCCCTTCCTCAATCCGACCAACGTGAGGCTCGTGAACAGCGCTTCTTGCTTCCGCCATATCTTAAACAGCCTTAGCACATCGTTGCTACAAAATAATCTTAAGCCGACGACTTTTGTGGTCTGGAGATCATCCGGAATGTCAACAGAGAAACGGAAATCGTAGAATATTGGATTTCTATCCGAACGAAACGAAATCCGTAGCATTTGAGCAGAATAGAATAGAACCATGGTAATTTCACGTGCCATATGCTAGAACTGATATTTACAAATATAGTTTCTTCCCAGACACCGTTAGGGATTGGAATCACTTCCAGCATCTATAATATCCTCTGCTGAAAGTCCTGAGGACCCTGTCGCTAGATTCACATCATTTGTGAGATCTAGAGACAATTAAGTCTTCGCAATCGTTGGCACTTGCGATTGAATGTCTATTGATGTTTCACCAGTCAAATATTTTGATTCTGAACCATACTTACATGCGTGCGTGGTGCGTCCGTCCACACGCACGCACACACGCAGCCCCCCCCCTCCCGCATACATATATACATACATACATACATACATACATACATACATACATACATACATACATACATACATACATACATACATACATACATACATACATACATACATACATACATACATACAAACATTGATCAGATGTATGATCATGAATGCTAAAATTGCAGAAATTAAATTAGGGATCTGGGCTTCTCTGTGGTCTCTTCAGCAACCACAGCAGGAGGCAATCCATTTCAAAGAGGAATTTTCCGGTAAAAATATTGCAATTCAGTTCAGTTCATGTCGCAGTTTTTCCCGTTGGTTTATCGGGGTACAATCATATGGTGGGATCGTTATATTTAATGAGCTCTTAAAGTTTATAAAGTTCATAAACTGATGAAGATTATGTACAGCTTGTGGTATAACTACAAATGTTGCAAGACTTTATAGACTTGTTACACTGGAAGAGGATTGCGAAGCTCACTCAGATTTCACCAGTGTTAAAGACTATACAGGTAACACTGTGAAAGCTGGTTGAGCGTCGCAATCCTCTTCCTGTGGATCTGCGCTATATACTCTCTTGAGTACAGTTCGTTCAATGATCTCTAGGTCTTCTTTCTATGACACATAGACTGAAGCATCTAAGATGAGCTGAGTAAACTGTTCTGGGTTCGTAAGTCATGCTTAATTTCATCAGGGAGGACTTGGTTACTTCGCAGTTTCTCTGTGTACTTCTCTCTTTCAGTCATGTAAGCCAAGCACTCTGCAATGAAGTGCTGCTGAATTTCTGGAGCAGCTAAACTCAGTTTACATGTAGCGTCAACTGCGTAGTTACAGCCCTGTTGCTATGCAACTTGTTTACCTTGACCTACATCAAGAATCAGGGTGAGGCTTGTAAAACTAGGTTTAACCCATTTATGCCCAGCCTCCCATAAAAGGGACAATGGAAAACTGTGTAGACACAGATCAGACGCCGCAGATCCGGCGTCTAATCAGGACCTACACTTTTTGCATTACACATAGGAAATTCTAGAAAACAATTACTTATCATAAAAACTAGCCAGACATCCTCTTTTTGGAAATAGACTGGTTCAGAAAGTCATGGTAGAAGAGTCCACTCTGCATAAATGGGTTAAGCTCCTAAGCCCCCGACAGCTTTACTGTTGCTCGTTTCAAAGTGGAATTCTGTTGCAGGCAGTTCCTAACGCGGTTCTGTTTTCGTTAGAGGTTGTTTTTTTTTCGTTAGAGTGTTGTTTTTATGATATGGTGTCGTGTCATTCACATCACGAAAACATGCCTATAGAATTTTGACCTCCTTAAACCCCACTTTTATATAGTAAAACTGGGGTTTACAGGGGTATACATTATTTTTCTTATGCTGCTAAAAACATAGATTGTGAATACTCGTTAGAACCGCCTCGCCTAGGCGGTTCTAACGAGTACCCACAATCTTTGTTTTGAGCAGAAGTATGAAAAATATCAGAGTTTTTATCTGAAAATTTTCAAGTTTTGGAGGTGAAATTTTCAGTATATTTGAATAGGCGTGTTTTCGTAATGAGTCCTTATATATCCGGCAACTTGGGAAATCTGTGTTCCGTAACTGTGGCCTTTCCTGCAGAAATTATCTTATGCTTCATTAGGTTAGGACAAGACATAATGTTTTTGGGAAGCGTCCGTAAACCAGAAAAAGGAAAGTCTATTAACTTTAAAAGCATTTGTGAATCCATTCATAAATTTGACAGTGAAAATATTACTTCTGTTGGTGATTTTAATACTCCTGCAAAGGACGGGAATCTTGAGTTTGTCGTCAACGGAAATGGATAATATATTTCTGACAAGATTGGAAAAAAAATGCTTTGAATAGTTAGTAATTGTACCAATACGGGACAACAATATATTGGACTGATATGAATCTCAAATCAAGCCTCCAGTAGTTTTCTTACCGACCGTTTCAAGGCGGTTTCTCTGATGTAGTCCTTCTGTCTTTGTGCGTCTGTGCATTTCGCACGCTTGTTCGATTTGCACTTGTTTGGTTTTGTCTGTTTCCTCTTCCTCTTGGTGTCTGGGAAGGGCTGCGGTTTGTGATTGTGGCACTCCCTGGACTTTTCTTTTACCTTTTTTCAGATGTGACGATGGTGTTGTCCTTATTTGTTCTTCATCTCTCCTTTTTGGGGGCCTTGGGAGGACTATGCTTCATGATTGCAGCATTTCCTGGGTATCTTCATTTGTTTTTGACAGAAGATATCTCATCACGTAAACACGCCTTTATAATTTTGATCCCTTAAACCCCACTTTTATATAGTAAAACTGAGTTTTATGCGAACCGAATTTTTATGTTTTTCTGTATTAAGAGTAGCATCGGGACCCAGGGTGAAGTTAGCTAGCTGTAAAAGTGCTTTAAACCCCCTGGTGGTTTACTCTACCGACCGTTCTAAGGCGGTGGTCCCGGTGCTAGTCTTACTCTTTGTTGCTTTGTGGTTTATTCTACGAGGTGATTTGTTGTATGTCTTTCCGTGTGTCATTTTGTTCTTGTGTTTTTCAGTCCTTTTAGTATTGCGATTACCTCGCTTGGGGAAGAGAGAGCTAATCTTAGTGCTTTTCATACGTTTGTTTGGTTTGTGCTTGTTTAGATTTGTCGGTTTCCTCTTCCTCTTGGGGTCTGGGAAGGGCTTCGGTTTGTGATTGTGGCACTCCCTGGACTGTTCTCTTACCTTTTTTACAGGTGTCTTATTTAAAAAGAATAGATTGTAGGTACTCGTTAGAACAGCCTCACCGAAAAGGCATACAGTAGAATTAGCCATGAGTACTCGTCTTTGTTTATTATAGTGATTAATTTGATTTTTTATGTTTTCACTTTGATGCATTGACTGAGTTGGGAGCCTTTGTGCGAACCGATTTTTTTGTATGTATTTCTGTATTAAGAGTAGCATCGGGACCCAGGGCGAAGTTAGTTAGCTGTAAAAGTGCTTTAAACCCCCCGGTGGTTTACTCTACTGGCCGTTCTAAGGCGGTGGTCCCGGTATTAGTCTTACTCTTTGTTGTTTTGTGGTTTATTCTACGAGGCGATTTGTTTTGTCTTACCTTGTGTCATTTTGTTCTTGTGTTTTTCAGTCCTTTTAGCATTGCTATTACCTCGCTTGGGGAAGAGAGAGCTAATCTTATTGCTTTTCGTACGATTGTTACATTTGTGCTTGTTTAGATTTGTCGGTTTCCTCTACCTCTTGGTGTATGGGAAGGGCTGGACTTTTCTCTTACCTTTTTTTTACGGTAATCTTTTTCTGCCTTTTATGGGCTCATCTCATTTATCTATGGTGTGATTTGCAAATAAAATTAAGTTTAAATGATTTGATAAAAATCGGATAAAAACTAGGGAAGTTAAAGATGTTTAAAGAGCCCGAAACCATTATCAAGGACGCCGCCATTTTGAATACTTAATGAAATTCTAAACATTTCAAAATATGGAATATTTTTTTTTCTTATATAAATTAATGCGGTTTTCAAAATCAATTAAGTATCTAGAGAAGACGCTATATGTACAAATACAGAAATAAAATATTGTTGCAATCTTTACTTATTTGTTTACATTTTTCATATTTAATTAAGGCTTTATGACATCATAAAACCTCATTTAATATTCAAAATGGTGGCATACATAAAAGCAGTTATGATATCTTCTTCAATATTAGTGAACAAAACTAGTGCCTCTGATACAGAGGTCCCGTTTCTGTATTGAAAGATCATCCGATTTTTTTTTTTTTTATCAAATTTGCTTGTTGCTTTGTGGTTTATTCTACGAGGCGATTTGTTGTATGTCTTTCCGTGTGTCATTCTGTTCTTGTGTTTTTCAGTCCTTTTAGTATTGCGATTACCTCGCTTGGGGAAGAGAGAGATAATCTTAATGCTTTTCGTACGTTTGTTCGGTTTGTGCTTGTTTAGACTTGTCGGTTTCCTCTTCCTCTTGGGGTCTGGGAAGGGCTGCGGTTTGTGATTGTGGCACTCCCTGGACTTTTCTTCTATTTTTTTTTTTTTTTTTTTTTTTTTTTTTTTTTTGCATCAAAATGCACAGTGTCAAGATCTTGCATCTCTGATATATTTTTCACCAACGCTGCTTTTTTTTTTTTTTTTTTTTTTTTTTTTACCTTTAAAGTCACTTGACTAGATGCTCTGGTGAAACAAATATACTGACAAAGATACACAATAATAGGATGCAGCACGAGAGAGGCCTTCGTAAAAAACATGAAAATCAAAGTCATCCCGCTTGTCATAAATTTTAGTAGAGAGTATATCTATCGTTAGATAATTGATTAATTTAAATACAAAAACGGGGCCTCTGTATCAGAGGCATTAGTTTTGTTAAGCTGACGTCCTTTTTGATATACTTCATCTACCATTTGGTCCAACTGTTGGTTTCTTTTATTTCAGCATTTCAATCATTTCTTACTGTCGAGTCCTCATCGTTGCTTCATCTCTGTATTGGTTTGAATTTTTTTATGTTCTTGGAGATGTTGCACTCATGAGTTAGGAACCCTTCACGCGGATTGAACAAATGTCTTGTGTATACCACAACAGAACTAAGGGCGAGGGTTGTGGCTACGTAAAATCAATTTAATATTTTTACTGACCATTCCAAGGCCGTTCCAAGGCGGTGCTTCTGCTGTGGTTTACTATTTCTGTCATTTTATGTCTTTGCATGTATGTCTTGGTGATTTTTTTTTTATCTTGGATAGCCGTTTGGCCATTTGTTTTGGAAAGAAATTGTCCTTTTGGCTTTCTGCTTGTAGTTTTTTTTGTTTTTTTTTTTTTTGTTGTTTTTTTTTAAGTGTGGCGCCTTCTTTTCCTCTGGTGTCTTGGACACAAGGTGTTAGGTAATTGTATCGATTCATGGTCATTGTCTTCCTTTCTAATTTCATAAGTAGTAAAGTTGACTTGTAAAAGAGAAGTATAAGTTAAGTAGTGTGAATATTTAGGTAAAATATGATATCCAAATTTTATCCAAAACTTCCTATGAAAAATGGAAGCTTGAGTCAAAAGGTGGTTCGACAGAACCCCACAAACCACCTCCAAATCGGCGCCTGTTACGCCATCTAATATCGGGAAGTTGAATTGAATATTATTGAATTGTCCAGTACTTTGAGATTATTGGGCTCATGCATTGTACATGAAAGCAGAATTTGGCTCAAAGGTGCTAAAGGGCGTGAGGGACGTTGCCAGTTTTATTGTTCCTCATGAACAGACTCAATAAAACAGAACATAAGAAAACACGTCTATTCCAATATATAGAAAATTTCACTTCCAAAAACTGAAAATTTTCAAATAAAAAAAATCTCTGATTTTTTTTTTCGTATTTCTGCTCAAAGCATAGATTGTGGGTACTCGTTAGAACCACCTCGCTCTAACGAATACCCACAATCCATGTGTTTGAGCAGAAATAAGAAAATAATGTATACCCCTGTAAACCCTAGTTTTACTAAATAAAAGTGGGGTTTAAGGGGGTCAAAATTATATAGGCATGCAGTGCTTGCACTAACTGTCAAAATCAGGAAGTCCCAGGACTTACTAGCACCAATATCTGGAAGTCCTGGTGATCAAATGTTTTCACTCACTTTCAGAAATTCCACCTCAATATTCTAAAACACTCATTTACGGAGTAAAACTGCCATTCTTAAGCTAAATAACACATAAATTCATTCTAAATTTTTGTTATAAATGACTGAATATCTTTAAAAGTTGGGAGTCCCAGACTTCCTGGCATTAATTTTTGGAAGTCCCAGGGCAGTTTTTTGGAAGTCTCTGACTCCCAGACTTCCCTTAATACAAGCACTGGGCATGTTTTCGTGATGATCTGATAAGTTCTGATTTTGGTTTTCTCTGTATTTCGAAAGGCTGCTACTTCTAAATATTTTGTGATCACAACAGCTCTCGTTAAGTGCCAACCATGGATATGGTTTACTGGAATTTTGTTTAACTGGATCATAATACCGAAGTAGCGAATATGTGTCTGTAAGACGAAGAATCCCACGTCAGTGGCGAGTTTTTTGTTAAACATTAATCAGGGAGAAAATGGGAAGCATTGTACCCACTTTTACAGAAACTATGAAGATTCAAGGGTTGCCTCAGTTACCAAATTAAACTAACATCGGTGTCTCCATATTTTATTTTTACAAATACCTTCAGTCTAGAAGTAATGAAAATTTGATATTGGAAATTAATTAATGAAATCTTATAATGTTGAGAATTGCAAGAACTTTACAAAAGATAAATAAAGAAATGAATAATTTTGGATTTTCATTAAGATAGCGTGGAAAGGGACATGCTGTTGTTTATAGGTATTATGTATCTTCCTTCGGATTTACTGTACATTTTGAGTGTGTTAACAGCGTAACTTTTTTTTTTTTTTTTTTTTTTTTGAAGTATTACAATTGTTCGTTGGAAAATAAATCCAACATAATTATATAACCAGTTAGGAGACGATAGCCGCAAACCCAAACAAAACTAGTGATAATCTAAAATCCAAAAATAAAAATAAATATAGTTTTAAAAATATTAGAGTCTGTTTGCTTGACTGATATTTTTTACTAATCTTACATTCATCGATGTCATAATATGATGTATTTGTTTAATTCTATATAAAAGCATTTATCCGAATCGATACCACCTTGGTTCGCGCATTGACAGTCACGTGACTAGCATTTAATGGGAGATATGAGATGGGAGAGAAAGATGATGGTCGAAAAAGAATGCAAATAACTTGAGTGTCAGTGGACGGAATCTAATAAACTATATGTCTTAAGAATCAGAAAGAATTAGGTAATAAGACGGCGAAAGATCCATATTTCCTTTTACCGAAATCAGTATGAAAACTCAGCTTGAATTTCGAGTAATAATTGCGGTAGCCATTCTTTTCAGTGACCTCGCCGCCAAATAAATATGTTAGTGAACTAAAAAATATGGAATATCATTAAGCCAATACAAGTGTACAGGAAAATAAAAGAAACCAAATGAACGGATTATACACATCTCGCTCGGTTACAGAAGCGCGTTTGAAGTGTTTATTCTCAAAAATAATAAATGTTGGATTTTTCAGGAATTTAGTGAAACTGCGCATGCGCGGATTGAGAAATCACCAGTTTTGCATTTGTGCACAAATAATCAAACTCCAGGTCAGAAAAAGCTATGCTGTTCTTTGTGACATGTATTTTGTCAAAATTGCTACAGATTAAACGTTTTCTAAACAACCAAACCTTTAATTGATGTTGGTGAATTCTATCAGCCTTGACCCTTATAACAGGACACATATTATTATTAAGTACATGTACTACGGCACACATGTACTACACCAGTAGTCTTTATATAGTCTATAACTGGTGTTCAGCCCAGAGGTGCTGTGGGGTCATTTTGCACAAGGGTTTATGGTTCTGTTGTCCGCGAGAACTTTTTTCTTCATATTCCGTTACTGAAACTCACAAAACCATTGTTGCGAAAACAAATTGCCATTTATTATCCTTCAGCCTTACATTAGTGTAGAAAACATGGACAGTTTGCATGGACCGGCTTGAGAATGTCTCCGAATGATTCTGAACATGTTTTGGTAGTGATAAGCAAATATTTAACATGCCTTCAACATTACTTTGATATTGTATTATTATCACAACTGTCAAGTAGGTGCTTTATACGTGTCTTATTTTCCATCGGTCCAGCAACATTCGTGTCAACCCTAAGTTTAACAGTCCATTGCCAAATGACTGTTACACTTAATCATTTTATCTGGCATACTTTCTTCCTAGCAAGGACTCAAACAATTCCATGTTATTGCATGACGATGACCTATTTTTCATGGTCTAGTGACATTGCCATTTTTATGTCAACCCTAGCATTTAGCACTATTTCTGATTAACGCTGTTGTACCTGCCTGCAGTCATCTAACATAACGTGCTTCCTCAACAACTTGACCCCAACACTACAATATTTTTTATGTTTTATGACCTTGACCTACACAATGTATATTTCATGGTTGCATGACTTCATCATTTTATACATTAATCCTAGCATTTAGCACCAGTTCTGATTAAATTTATATGACCTGCTAGCTTCAAACCTGACACACGCTTCCTTTGTGACAGACCCAAACAAACACTGGTATATTTTATGACCTGGACCTACATTTCGTAGTAGAATGGCTCATTTTTGGTGTCGGCCCTAACACTTAGCTCCAACAGTCATCAGAACTGGCACACACTTCCCCCCTAACAGGGACTCCATCACTGCAGTATCATTTTTACGAGCCTGGCATAAACATGTTGGTTCCACAGACTTAGTCATTTTTTACACTAGCCTTAGCATGTAGCCCAAGTTCTGATTAACCATAAGACCTACAGTTTTAATAGCTCCAGATAAGGCTCTTTTTTTCAACAGAAATATTGATGTTTTTTTTTTTTATGCCCCCCGGCTGCTGAAGTCATATAGCATTTCACCGTAATGTTTCGTCCGTATGTGTATATGTCACGTTTGTAACCAGGTTCAAGTTTGCCTGCAAGTTTAGGTGCAATTTTACATCCGCGTATCTTGCAGCTTATAACTTTCATACCTTTTTGGCTAGAAAGTTGAAACTTGGTATGGTACTTACCTATAGCAAGACCTTTCAATGCATGGTACCATTACCCCAGGGTCATGTCCCTGGGTGGGGCTAGGAGTCAGAATGTGTAACCAAGAAAACATACAAAAATGTGACTAAAAATATCACTATGGTATCATTGGTGAGGCTGAAGAGTTAAAATTTAGCACAATAATATCACAGAGGAAAGCTGTTTAGTTGTTGATGAAAAGGCAAGTTTTAGGCCACTGATTCTGGATCGGGGTGGGGCTACTGGGTGGGAACAAAGACAGGACCAAGTTTACCAGCAAGTTTAGATGCAATTTTACGTCCGCATTTCTCAGGCAGCTTATAACTTTCATACCTTTTGGGCTAGAAAGTTGAAACTTGGTATGATACTTACCTAGAGCAAGACCTTTCAATGTATGGTACCATTGCCCCAGGGTCATGCCCCTGGGCGGGTCTAGGGGTCAAAATATATAACAGGTCACCAAGAAAACAAACAAAAATGTGACAAAAAATATCACTAAGGTATCATTGGTGAGGCTGTAGAGTTAAAATTTAGCACAATAATATCACAGAGGAAAGCTGTTTAGTTGTTGATGAAAAAGCAAGTTTTAGGCCACGGATTCTGGATCGGGGTGGGGCTACTGGGTGGGGCCAAAGAAAATGTAAAAGTATTAAATATGTAATATCTCGGAAACTGTTCAGATCCCAACCCCTAAACCTATATATTGTTCCTTATGATGAGATGCATTCAATGTCACATATCTTGCGACCCCTGGGATCATGCCCCACCCTGCCCTGCCCCTTTCATTTCATCAAAAGCCAAATATCTCAAAAACTGTTCAGATCCCCACCCCTAAACCATATATATTATTTTTCATTATGATGATATGTATTCAATGACACATACCTTGTGTCCCTCAGGGGTCACATTGTTTCAACTCCATATTTTGCAAAATGCCTGCGTGTGGATAAGGATGGCCCTTGGCGGGGGCATCCGTGTCATCTTGACACATTTCTAGTTTATTTATTCTATTTTTATTTTTTTATTCATTTATTTATTTTTGTTGCTAGAATTATTCCATTCCGACAGTCCTGATTGGTGGCATGGCGGCCATCTTGAAATTCTTCAAATGACACCTCACAAAGCATATATTAATCAGTTTAGGCCAAAACTTGATGGGAGGCATCCAGACATGGGGTAATTGTAATCTGTAATCATGATTGAATAACAGAACAAAACTAATGTATCTTAAATTAATAATATACAGTTCTGTTACTATATTACAATTATAAAAAGAATTTATTGTTGCTGAAAGGAAGTGTCTGCTGACAACCAGTTGTCAGCAGACTTTTTGGTCTGGTGACAACCGGTTGTCAGTAGACCAAAAAGTCTGGTGACAACCAGCTAAACATTTTTCCAATAAATTGCTCATTTCTATTTTTCTGTTCTATTTTGCCATTCTTAGATTTGTAAATATTTATGAATATTTTTTAAGTTTCTCTATACTTGGCTATATACATCATTCAACAGACTGTAGAAATCATTCAGTGTAATCAGTATTTAAAAGATGTGAAAAAAATGGCATTATCAAACTTTGGTAAGTATATTTTATAGCAACAAATGAGGTCATTGGATTACCATTTCTCAAGGATGTATATATCTGATACAATGTATATGGATCCTTCAGACATTGAAGTAATTACATTTGTAATTGACATTTGAAAAACTTGAAAAACTTTGAAATTTTACAGCTTTTGAAATGAATTCAAACTATTCCTTACATACAATACAAATGTACTATGAAAGTGGCACATTCTTAACACAAAACGAGGCACCCCGCCATCATATGAAAGTATCAAGAGGACATCATTGATGTGAGAACATAATTACCAACGTTCATGATGTCATGTTTAAAAACGGATTTTGAAAAAAAGTTCAAATGCTCATATCTTCTTCATCAATTAAGATAACCCCATTAAATTTTCAGGAAATGTTTATGAAAGCCAGTTCTTTCTTTCAAATAACTTGATTTTGAATTTTATAGCCTAAAGTCCCTTTAATAAAATCCTAGCCCATATGTGTATAACATGAAAAGCTTAAACAAACAAATGTCTTGTTTCCAGAGTGTCTTCAAAATTGTTAGTTTAGGTAGGTTGGCATTTTCCTTCTGAAATTTGTTTTTGTATAGAAAATGCATAAAAACTGTATGAAAATAAAATACCAAAAACAGACATAAAAATCCCCAGTGCCCCCCAAAAAGTTTTAGTAGGCTCCAAAAAGATTTGGTGCATTTTTGGAAATAAATGCTTTATTTTTTTGCCTCATCAGATGTTAGTGTATCACTATATTGCAGTAATTTCTTTCATGCAGTGAAGTCCTTAGAAAGGTTTTCCTTCCCTTAGAATATGACACTTGGACCCATTTTGCTTTAAATGTCCCATAGAATAAGTGTGGATGTGTGATCCCTAAATTGAAATTCAGAGGGAAGACCATGGGTCATGGACAATCCAAGTATTTTACTGACTCAAGCTTGCACTTGACCTTCACAGAATGTTTTTTTAATCAGTGACCTTCACAGCTAGGTCATGGAACTGGAATGAATAAAAGTGCATATCACTGCTTATCATCGTGCAAAATATAAACTAAAATGATTAAAGATGTCTAAAATTATCTGCTCTTAAAGGCTTTAATGTAAAAATAATAGGATCATGTGCAGGAAAGTTGAAACCAGAAAAGGATGAATGAGATGATTTGTAAGATTTAGAGGAGGTGATAGTATCATGATGCATTCTGATGTTAGACCCTCGATATTAATAGAATTTACATGTGAAAAGGGAATCCTCAGGATTATAGTGATAAAGTAATGATTCCGCTATAAGTTGCGGATTTTTCCCTCCAATGTGAGCCCCCAAAAATGACCCTGTCTCATAACCGAGGTCATGGGCTGCAGCCCTTTTTCTGGCAATGTCCAGTGAATAAATAACAAGGGATTTTAACCAAACTTGCTACATGTAAATGCATTGACATTAAGGAGGTCTGTTTTGGAATTGATAATAGGCAAATTTCGTCGAATTTGTTCGGAATTATCTGCCCAAGACACGCCCATATTTTCGTTTCCAGACAGTAACTTGAGTAAATAACAAGGTCTTTTAACCAGACTTGTTATATGCATTGATATTATCAAGATCTGGTTTAGGATTGTTATCTGTCCTTCCGTCATTTTCTTTCCAGACATTTTCGCAACGACAACTTTAATATATAAATAATTGCTGTGGCGGGGTATTATGCTTGCGGTACTTTTATTTACCGTTTATTACCAAATATTACGTTTAGATAAAGGGCAGGTTTTGCCTAAAATATTGGATAGGAGCAAAGTGCAAAAATCAGGATATTCTTAACGCTTAGCACTCTGGGTAAAATTTTCAGCAGACGACATTTTGAAATATTTTTTCTTATTTTTCCCAGAAAACAGGACATGACATTTCATGCAAATTGTCTCCAAAGGAGGAGACAATTTGCATGAAATGTCAAATCCTGTTTTCTGGAAAAAATAAGAAAAATATCATCAATTTGTCGTCTGCTGACATTTATCCATATGGGCCACATGAAAACCCTTAAAAGTTAAATTTTAAACTAGATATGAGAAAAGTGACCAACAGCTCTACCTAACTTCAAACAAATAATTATAAGCTGATAAGCCTGTTTGCTTGGATGATTATTATGATGAAAGACTTCAGTAAAAATATTGTAATCATAGGACAGTTCTATTTCCATATTTTCATAATTCATATAGACTGGGCCGACAAACACTGCAGACTCAAGCCCACAACCATCTGTTTTCTTACACTCAATTTCAATGGAAAAATTGGCATGTATTTTCAAAGGATTATACTAAGACTCATTCGTCTAGATTTATTATGGTAATTGTAATAAACAGTGCAGATTCTACAAGAAAAAGACAAGGCACAAAGTTTTTTTTTTTTTCTCTCCTTTATACATGTATATTCATTTGCTATGCTAAATATTATTTAAACAATTCTATCATTTTTGGACCATTTTAAGAACTATCATATTTATTTTAAGAAACACTCCAACTCTAATGGTCAAAATGCATCTAAAAATTGACTTGTCCAATAAAATATCTTTGACCCAATTTCATCTCAGGAAAATAACATTTTAGGATTCTTGAATAGCAACAACCAGGCGTATTTATTCAAGTAACTGTAGAAAGACTTACTTTTTAATAATTCAAACGCATTCAAAGAGTAAGATATTTAAAACAGATAAATTACTCCTACTATTTATTGGAAAAAATATAGCCGGTTGTCACTAGACTTTTAGGTCTGCTGACAACCAGTTGTCACCAGACCAAAAAGTCTGCTGACAACCGGTTGTCACCAGACCTCACCTTGCTGAAAAGCAGGTTGTATTTCACTGCATAGTAGATGAAAGGAAAAATTAAGCACCAATTTGTTTTTCATAAAGACCGAACAGGAAATTAACTTGTTTCTTTATCCCTAGCAAACAATTAAATTGATACCCAATTATTCATTGAATATTGGTTGTATCTTCTTTAGCTATTTCCAAAACTTCAGAGATCTTATCATGTCAGAAAATTCACTGCTGTGCAGGCTGATCAGTAATTTTTTTTATTTACACATCAGTTTGTTTGTGTGCCTGGATGGACTACCACATATATGTGCAAACCGTGAAGTAGGCTGCCAAAATAGTCTTTAATTAGAGATTAGATATCTTTTTAAGAAGAAATGCATTCATCACAATCATTTTAACTCTTAAACATTGGTCTAACATAATGCCTATAATATATTTACAGCATATTATGCTGTAAATTCATTTTCAGTGTATACTGTTTATCTTATATTCCCTAGAATTATCGCATAAGTATCCCAACATTTTAGGGAAATAAGGGTCCTTATGACTCAGCGGTCATCCTAGAGGGCGATTTGAGAAAAAAAGTCTCCCTAAGCCGGTTGATTTCTCCCTATCTTGAACTGAGGGAAAAGTGAGGGAGAATGTATAGAGAAATCCAAAATTTGGACCAAAACTTCTCCCTGAAATCCTGAAATTGATTCAAATCTTCTCCCTCTCTGAAAGCTCTAGGATGACCCCTGAATTGACTGAGCCAACACATAAGGAAAAAGTTTCGCATGGCAGATTTATTATTCTTAAAATGTCCCTGCAGAGTCACTCTAGCACTGGGACTTATAGAAAAATCAAATTGACCCTTTAAAGATAATTGCTCAGTATTTTTCAATAATTACATAATGCCTGAAAGGCATACATCACATTAACAAATCTGTGCAAAGGATACCCAAGGAAGCCCCTTGCTTACATGTGGAAAAAAAAGGTTTAAAAATGGTCCATATTATTTTTATTTTTCCTGCTCCATTACAAAGCATCAAAAATGCATGTTTTGAGCAGAAATAAGAAACAAGAAAAGTAATCTCGTTCCATCTAAAATGTCATCTAGATAGCTGTTGGTATTTCATTGCAAAGGCATATCTGTAAGCTTGACACTTGAAATTTTTTCATTATTCGGAAGAAAATAAATACATGTAGATGCGCTTCCTCTGGAATATGAAGAGCCAATTATCTTTTGTGTCTGTGAATCCTAGAACAGTGTTATTGATGACTAAGTCTTAGTTATACCATGCTTCGTACGCATGTACGATGGGATAATGCACAAGCGTGAGCGAGTGCATTATCGCACGTACATGCGCAGAACCATGGTATAACTGATTTATCACATTTTCATGCATGTAGATCAGCTACATTGCGAGATATTTCATGCTGAATGTTTGGACTTTAGGCTACTATGTGATAAATAATGTTTATGCTAATATACTGAACCAAAAAAGAAACTTTCGCAAAGTAGGTCTTAAACTTATAAGTGTATATGTAATAGTTTACACTGACGTCCTACTTTGGGAAATCGGTCAGATAATCACCTCATGTCGAACGATATCGTCTGTTTTGACAAAACGTCCATTTTCACGTGCACGCACGGGGTGGACATATCTGGTTTACATGTGTTAACTTTTTTCACTGCAAATTATTGCACTTGACAACTACAGTCATAAAAATACCTAAACACTTTTATATCGATACAATTTGGGCAAAATTCCGATGCCTCGAATTGCGAAACATTTAAGAGAGAGAGAGCCGTTGGGATGCTGGAGGCAGGAGCTTCAACGGAAGATGTTGCTGCGCAAGTTGGATCATCTGTGTAGGCAGTTAGAAGTCTGAGACGGCGGTTTGTGCAGACCGGAAGCACGGAAGATCTTCCATGTAGCGGTAGACCACATGTGACCACGTGTGACCACGCTGGCGCAAGACCGCTATATTTTGAACCAACATTTACAAAATCGTTTTTTAACTGCGACAGCTACAGCATCTGTCACCCCAGGTACTCATAAACCCAGGATTTCCGCTCAAACCATACGAAATCGTTTGGCTGAGAACAATTTACGTACACGTCGTCCCTACGTCGGAACAGTATTAACGGATCATCATCGCCGTGACAGGCTTCATTGGGCTGATAGACACATCAACTGGACAAGGCAAGACTGGCGGACGATTCTTTTTTCAGATGAATCCAGGTTTGCATTGTCCAATAGTGATGATCGGATCAGGGTCTACCGACATAGGAATGAACGTTACGCTGACTGTTGCGTTCTTCAGCGGGATCGTTTTAGCGGTGTGGGTTCCGTGATGGTCTGGGCCGAAATAAGTTATGGGTATCATACCCAGTTAGTGGTCATTGATGGCAATTTGAACACTCAAAAGTATAGAGACCGTGTCCTTGCCCCACACGTTGTTCCTCTCTTACAAAATCACGGCGTTATTTCTGTGTTTCAGCAAGACAACGCCAGACCTCATGTCGCCCGTGACAATATCCAGTTCTTGCGAAACAACAATATTGATTTCATAGACGACTGGCTCTCAAAAAGCCCGGATCTAAATCCCATCGAGCACCTTTGGGATAATCTTGACACACATGTATGGCAATGTCAAAATCCGCCTGGTAACGTCAATGAGCTCCGTGACGCTTTGCTAGAAGAGTGGAATAATATACCCCAGGCTCAAATTAATAATCTCATCCACTCAATGCGTCGTCACTGCCAAGCTCTTAGCAATGCTCGCGATGGGCATACTCGTTACTAAAGCCAAAAAAAATTGAATCAACACCTTCCTCAAATGAAATTGAAAAATCCAATGAAATTGATAATTTTCAGACTGTAAATGAACTTTGATGAATTGATTTTAAATTATTGTGCAATAACAAATACGAATAAAAACTGTTAATATACACATATGTGGAAACAGTCCCATTGAAGTCTCGCGAAAGTTTCTTTTTTTGGTCAGGATTGTTATATATTCTCCAACAAGAAATAAGGTTACCCAGGGAAAGTAATCCTAAGTCATCATAAAGTAATCATGATTTCTTTTGTAAAGTAATTGTAAGTATAATCAGTTGCATTCACTTCAGATGTAATTGTAATCTGTAATCATGAAATTCAAAAGTAATTGTAATTGATTGCATTTGAAAGTAATTGACCTCAGGTCTGGAGGCATCAAAGAGATTCAGATCCATGGCAGCCATCTTGAAGTTCTTCAAATGACATCTCCCAAACCATAGGTCGGATTGAACTGAAACTAGATGGAAGGCATCAGAGTGACATAGAGATTCAGAATTGCTAAAATCGTTCCATTCCGATTTCCAAGATGGCTGCCATGACTGCCATTTTCAAATTCTTCAAAAGACATCTCCCAAACTGTAGGTCAGATTGAGCTGAAATTTGATGGAAGGCATCAGAGAAAAATTGATATATAGAATTGCTAAAATCATTCCATTCCGATTTTCAAGATAGCCGTCATGGCTGCCATCTTTAAATTCTTCAGATGACATCTCCTCCCGAACCGTAAGTTGGATTGAGCCGAAACTTGATGGGAAGCATCGGAGCGACATAGAGATTTAGAATTGCTAAATCCATTCTGTTCCAATATCCAATATGGCCACTTATAAATCTTGAAATAACATCTGCTCCCAAACAGTAGGTCGGATTAAGCTGAAACTTGGTGGGCGACACTGGGGAGACATTGAGAGTCAGAACTGCTAAATTTTTTCCATTCTGATGTCCAAGATGGCAGCCATGGTGGCTATCTTGAAATTCTTCAAACGACATCTCCCAAACAGTAACGCGGATGGAGGCTAAACTTGATTGGAGACATCAGAGCAACATGGAGATTCAGATTGCTAAAAATCTTTCTGTTCCGATATCTATGATTGCCCCCAAGGTAAACATCTTGAAAATCTTCAAACCTCATCTGCCCCAGAATGGTAAGTCAGATTGAGCCAAAACATGATGGGAGGCATGAGGACGACATGGGGATTCAGAATAGTTAAATCATTTTGTTATGATATCCACATCAGCAGCCATCTTGCTTTGCTCCAGGTCAGCTTATGCTTTGGTGTGTTGACCATGGTCTGTCTGTAATCCGTAAAACCGTCAGTAAATTTTCTCATTTTCGACATCTCCATCAGAATCGTGTTGCGGCCATGTTGAAAGTTAACAATTGTTATCTGCTCCCCAACTGTAAGTCGGATGGAGCGGGAACTTGATGGAAGGTGGCTGGGCAACATGGAGAATAAGTTTTAAATATGGCGATAGATTTGGTTGCAAAAACGTGGAATTCTGGCGAATCATACATGTGATGTCTCATGATTTTGTCGTGTTCTCCTGATTGTACGATCTCCTGATCAGGAAGCAAAATCTCTTGACGAGAAAGTTTTTCAATGGTATTTCTCCCCAACTGATCATTTCTACTTATTGACATTTTTTACGTAAGTACGGGTACTGCTGGGGCGTGGTCGGGTGGAAGGTGTCCTGTACCTCACGGCACCGGGGCGTCCAATTGATATTGGCTTACAGTTGGGCAAGGCCTGCTATCCTTGTAGCAGGTAAGGGTAGAAGGGGAATGTTTTTATTTTTTCTGTTTCTTCACTTTCACTTTTGTTCCTCTTTCTTCTTTCTTCCCTGTCCTCTCTTTCATCTCTTCTACTATCTCTTCTATCTCTTTTCTCCCTTTCTCTGGGAGACGACACAAAATGACCCACAAGGGTTGACGTGTCGTTAAACCCCAACACAACGGGTACTGCTCCTATGTTCTGGTTTTTATCAAAAAGTCTTAAGGTTTGCCAGTTGGCAAGTTCCGCCAATATCCGTTCGAGGTGTACTGGATTCCTGTTGCTAATGCACTTCACTGTAAATTGCGTCTGGTCAGACAACCAGTCGATTTCTACTTTCATTTTAGAATCCAGATTAAAAAACGTTGAAAATAGCAACCGGTTGTCAGCAGACTTTTTGGTCTGGTGACAACTGGTTGTCAGCAGACCAAAAAGTCTGGTGACAACCAGCTAAATATTTTTCCAATAAATGGCGCAGGAACTGGTTTGTATGTAAAATGTTAATTATGGTCATTTCAAAATACTGGTACTGTTAAACCAGTGTTTTAAAGGTAGTTCTAATTGGTCTTATGGCGACTACTCATGTTTATTTTATTCATATATATATGTATTATAGTAATGTATAGAAGATAAAATGTGATCTTACTTCATGACAAGTATTCTGCCATTCTTAGATTTGTAAATATTTATGAATGTTTTTTTTAAATCTTCTCTTGCTAAACACGACATTCCCCATCTTAGCAAACAGTGTAGATCCAGATCAGTTGGCTTCTGAAGAAGCCAACTGATCTGGATCTGCACTGTTTGTCATTCAGTATGTGAATTTATTATCAGTAATCTGGATCAATGAATCTGATTGGCTGACAATTAGAACTGGGCGTGTCATCTTAATTTATTCAGCATGACAAGGGTTAAGCTTCTCTATACTTGGCTATATACAATGTACATCATCCAACAGACTGTAGAAATCATTCAGTGTCTATAAATATTCCATATTAACACTCTAATGACCAATTAGTGAAATATGCAGATAACAGGTCATACTTCTGTGGTGACCTATGGACCTCAAACAGGTAGGGGCCACATATGGGGAAATCAGTTTTGGGCAGAAGATAAATGGCTAGTATAAAAAAAAATATTCATTTATGCATTCGAAACTATTTTGATAAAGTATAGAATTTGAAGATTAAAACGTTTCATAAACAAGTGTAACTTAATTTATTTAAAATTGCTTAGATATGTGTTTTTTTATCTATTTATTTATTTATTATTATTTTTATTCAGAAATTAAACATTTAATCCACCATTACACACAGTACATCATAGCTGTGCAAAAACTTTTAGGAATAAACTTGCTTTCATTATCCAGTGAAACTTAACTTCTTTAAAAGCATTTTGATTAATGTAAGTTCATTCAAAAAGTGATAAAATTTATTAGGTATCTGAGATGTATACATATTATTTTGTTCTTAATTTAAAACTTGTGATAATAGATTTGGTAAATAAAACAATGTCTGGCGTTTCTTCGTTGTTAAATCATTAATGAAGAACACAGATTTAGAAAACAAAACATTTTATAGCTTCAAATTAAGCTCAAAATGTTTTGTTTTATGACAAGTCTGATAACAATTTTGATCTTTTGAATTGTTCATCTTTTACCTAATATCATCATATCATCATAATCAGATTTTTGATTAATGTGCAGGTACAGGGGCAACATCCACATCAAATGGCTCCAGTCCAGATAGCTGGCTTGCTGCACGCATGGCAGATCTCACACCAGATCTCCACATATTTCTAGCATGAGGGTTGATAGCTGAGAGCTTCCACTCTCTGCAATCCCTCTCTGTCAGCTGCTTCCATGTCATCTTCCATGTCATCTTGGGCCTCCCAGGCCCAAACTTTCCATCAGCCTGTATGTCAAAGGCTGTCTTGACTGCACCATTGAAGCGTTCCACATGTCCATACCAGAGGAGCCTTCTCTCCTTCAGATCCTCAATGCCAAGCCACACAAGTAGCTCATAGGACCTGGTTGTGACAACGTCTTGCGGCCTGACATTGCAGATCTGTCTGATCATTGTCCTGTCATTCCGCTGCAGATGTTGGAGGTTTGGTTTTGTCATTGGCCAAGTCTCACTGGCGAGGAGCATTGTGCTCCGCACAAAAGAGCTGTACACATGGCCACGTGTCTTGAAAGAGAGGTGGCGTGAAGAGAGAACTGGTAGCAGCTCCTTGAACTTCCAGCGGTTTTCACACATGATGTGGTTGAAAGTTCACAGCCACCTGCTGCTGAGAGCATGTCTCCTAGGTAGCAAAAGGAAGCTACCACCTCCAGCTTGTCAGGTCTGACTTGGACTTCCCTCTATGATCTGCCATCTAAGGGGCGTGCAGTTCCCTGGCACCATGTACATCTGTAGTCAGGGTCCTTTGTCAAGCGCTTGAGCCCACTGCTTCTCTTGTGCACCCAGTGCTTGCAGCTGTTGCAGAAGGTGCTGTTGCTGCCCTCTCCAGTGCGACAGACTGTGCATGGAAATTAGCCTGAACTCTGCAGGAGGTCCAGTCCCGTACCGCAGATCATGAGCTTCGTCTTTCCTACATTTACTCTCAGTCCTTTCTTTTCCATTGCTTCTTTCCAAGTCAAGAGCCTCCTGACACATTCCTCAAGCGATTCACCATTGATAACAAGGTCATCGGCATAGAGGTCCTCCCAAGGGACCCCAGAGCTGATCTCTCGTGATAAGGCTTCAAGCACAAGATGAAGAGAAGTGGGCTGAGTACTGAGCCCAGGTGAACACCGACCTTCACTTCAAACTCTTTGCTGTACCCTCACCAACAGGGACACAGCTCCGCGCATTTGCATACATCCCCTGCACCAGTCACACAATCTACTCCTCTACACCAAGTTTTCTCAGCGCCCACCAGATGACCTTCCAAGAAGGTACTCGATCAAAAGCTTTCTTTGGGTCTACGAAAGCCATGTAGAGTCTCTTGTTAGCAGCTAGATACTTCTCTTGCAGCTGCCTGACAACAAAGATTGCGTCTGTTGTGCCTCTGCAAATTAGTAAATAAAATTAAATGAAGAAATAAGAAAAATCATTCTGTCTTATTATTATTTTTCTTTTTTTGACAACTCTGAAAACTAAGAATTCATCTATTCACTTTATGATTCTATAAGAATACATCAAAGTAAAAAAAAAAAAAAAAATGCATAATTGAATTCAGGTATTTCTTATAAAAAATAATCAATAAAATTTATGATTAAATTAAAATATTCATATACAATGTAGTTCAGGTAAAACAATGAACACTTTATTAGATTATATTCATTTTCCTCCTTTCTGGCCCCACCTAACAGACTTTGGACAGTGTTAATCTCCTCATAATCACTTAGATAAGGCCAGCCTATGATGTGAGCCACTACTCTCAGGGCTGTATATTGCGTGCACTCATGATGGACCACCCCAGCCAAGAGGCAGAAAATATGTGTCTTTAAAAGATGTGAAAAAAATAAATAACCAAACTTTGATAAGGATATTTTACAGCAACAAACGAGGACATTGGATTACCATATCTCAAGGGTGTATATATCTGATATAAGGGTCCTTTGGGCATTGAAGTAATTACATTTGTAATTGACATTTGAAAAAACTTGATGAACTGTGAAATTTTAAAGCTTTTAAAATGGATTCAAACTATTCCTTACATATGATACTATGATTGAAAGTGGCACATTCTTGACACAAAACAAGTTACCCCACCATCATATGAAAGAAGTATCAAAAGGACATTGCTGATGTGAGAACATAATTACCAACGTTCATGATGTCATGTTTAAAAATGGATTTTGAACAAAAGTGCAAATGCTCATATCTTCTTTATCAATAAAGATAACCCCATCAAATTTTCAGGAAATGTTTATGAAAGCCATTTCTTTCCTTTAAATGATTTTGAATTTTATAGCCCAAAGTCCCTTTAATTAAATCCTAGCCCATATGTACATGTATATAATATGATTTAATTTTTCAGTAGCATTATAAAGTAGGGCTGCTCCAATATAAAGCTTAAACAAACAAAATGTCTTGTTTCCAGAATGTTTTCAAAATCCATAACCACTGAAGTGATATATTTGGCAGTTATGATTATCTGATGATTGCCTACTCCGTTTATGTGTTTGATTACCAATAGCCATTTTGTTTGGTTGCCATGGCAACATTAAATTTCAAACAAGAGGACCATGATGGTCCTATATCGCTCACCTGACCAAACAGATTTGCATATTTACTGTTGAAGTTTCAGCCAAGTTCACTGCTCTAGGATTTTTGTATAAACTTTATAGCACTAACCACCCCCACCCCCCTCCACCACACCCCTGGCCATGTTTTTTTACAAATCTTGACGACTTGAACTGAATCTTAAAAGAGGGTCACCAAAGAAACATTTCTGCCAAGTTATATTGAAATTGGTCCAGTGGTTTAAAAAGTTTTTTTAGAGCTATAAAGCCCTATGCCCTAACGGCCATGTTTTTTGACGAATCATGACAGCTTGAATAAACTTGGTAGAGGGTCACCAAAGGAACATTCCTACCAAGTTATATTGAAATCTGTTCAGTGGTTTCTGACAAGAAGATTTTTAAAGTTTTCTATTTAGATATATAGGGAGAACAAGCCCCACCCCATGGCAGCCATGTTTTTTGACGAATCATGATTGCTTGTACAATCTTGATAGAGGTTCACCAAAGCAACATTCCAGCCAAGTAATATTGAAATCGGTCATGGGGTATGTGACAAGAAGAATTTTAAAATTTTCTATGCAGATATATATGAAAAATAAGCCCCACCCCCTTGGGGGCCATGGTTTTTGACGTATCATGAAGGCTTGAACAATCTTGGTAGAAGGTCACCAAAGCAACATTCCTGCCAAGTTACATTGAACTCGGTCCAACTGTTTCTTACGAGAAGATTTTTAAAGTTTTCTATATAGATATATAGGGAAAATAAGCCCCGCCCCCTAGCGGCCATGTTTTTTGATGAATCATGACGGCCTGAACAATCTTTGTAGAGGGTCACCAAAGAAACATTCCTGCCAAGTTGTATTGAAATCGGTCCATTGGTTTCTGAAAAGAAGATTTTTAAAGTTTTATATATAGATATATAGGGAAAATAAGCCCTGCCCCCGGCAGGCATGTTTTTTGACGAATCATGATAACTTGAACAATCTTAGTAGAGGGTCACCAAGGAAAAATTTCTGCAGTTATAATGAAATCGGTTCAGTGGTTTCTAACAAGAAGAGTTTTAAAGTTTTCTATATAGATATATAAGGAAAATAAGCCCCGACTCCTGGCGGCCATGTTTTTTGACGAATCATGACGGCTTGAACAGTCTTGATAGAGGGTTAATAATAATAATAATAATCGACCTTATTTATTGAGGGTAACACATTTAGTAATCTAGTACTAATCTTCCATGTGGCCCTCTTTTTTTCCTGGGTAGAAACCAGTACTATGCAATGTGGATAAAGTTTCTTGCTCAAGGAAACAACTTTTAAGAAACATTCCTGCAAAGTTACATTGAAATCGGTCAAGTGCTTTCTGAAAAGACTATTAAATTTTTCTATATAGATATATAGGGAAAATAAGCCCCGCCCCCTAGCGGCCATGTGTTTTGACAAATCATAACGGCTTGAACAATCTTGGTAAAGGGTCACCAAGGAAACATTTCTGCGAAGTTATAATGAAATCAGTCCTGTAGTTTCTGACGACAAGATTTTTTCAAGTTTTCTATATAGAATTATATCGAAAAAAGCCCCGCACCCCCTAGCGGCCATGTTTTTTGACAAATCATGTCGGCTTGAACAATCTTGATAGAGGGTCACTAAGGAAACATTTCTGCCAAGTTATATTGAAATCGGTCCAGTCGTTTATGACAAGAAGATTTTTAAAGTTTTCTATATAGATATATAGGGAAAATTAACCCCGCCCCCTAGCGGCCATGTTTTTTAACGAATCATGGCGGCTTGAACAATCTTGCAACAGGATCACCAAAGGAACATTTCTGCAAAATCATATGGAAATCGGTCCAGTGGTTTCTGACAAGAAGATTTTTAAAGTTTTCCATATAGATATATAAGGAAAATAAGCCCCGCCCCCCCTGGCGGCCATGTTTTTTGACAAATCCAAATGGCTTGAACAATCTTGCAACAGGATCACCAAAGGAACATTTCTTCAAAAATCATATGGAAATCGGTCCAGTGGTTTCTGACAAGAAGATTTTTAAAGTTTTCTATACAGATATACAGTGAAAATAAGCCCCGCCCCCTGGTGGCCATGTTTTTTGACAAATCCACATGGCTTGAACAATCTTGGTACAGGATCACCAAAGGAACATTTCTGCAAAATTATATGGAAATCGGTCCAGTGGTTTCGGACAAGGAAGATTTTTAAAGTTTTCTATATAGATATATAGGGAAAATAAGCCCCGCCCCCTAGTGGCCATGTTTTTTGAGGAATCCAAATGGCTTGAACAATCTTGGTAGAGGATCACCAAAGGAACATTTTTTATAAAATTATATTGAAATCGGTCCAGTGGTTTCTGACAAGAAGATTTTTAAAGTTTTCTATATAGATTATATAGGGAAAATAAGCCCCGCCCCCTGGCGGCCATGTTTTTTGAAGAATCCAAATGTCTTGAACAATCTTGGTAGAGGATCACCAAAGGAACATTTCTGCAAAATTATATTGAAATCGGTCCAGTGGTTTCTGACAAGAAGATTTTTAAAGTTTTCTATATAGATATATAGGGAAAATAAGCCCCGCCCTCTGGCGGCCATGTTTTTTGACGAATCCAAATGGCTTGAACAATCTTGGTAGAGGATCACCAAAGGAACATTTCTGCAAAATTATATTGAAATCAGTCCAGTGGTTTCGGACAAGAAGATTTTTAAAGTTTTCTATATAGATATATGGGGAAAATAAGCCCCGCCCCCTGGCGGCCATGTTTTTTGACGAATCCAAATGGTTTGAACAATCTTGCAACAGGATCACCAAAGGAACATTTCTGCAAAATTATATTGAAAGCTGTCCAGTGGTTTCTGACAAGAAGATTTTTAAAGTTTTCTATATAGATATAAGCCCCGCCCCCTGGTGGCCATGTTTTTTGACGAATCCGAATGGCTTGAACAATCTTGGTAGAGGATCACCAAAGGAACATTTCTGCAAAATTATATTGAAATCGGTCCAGTGGTTTCTGACAAGAAGATTTTTTAAGTTTTTAGTTAAAAAAACTATTTTTAGCTCCTGTGACCTAGATATGCAATGGACCGGAACCATTTGAACAACTTTGAAAGAGGACCAACCAAGGATCATTCCTGTGAAGTTTGGTCAAAATCCAATCAGTGGTTTAGGAGGAGATGTTGTTTAAAAATTGTGGACGGACATACGGACGACGACGACGGACGGTGAGTGATCACAAAAGCTCACCTTGAGCCTTCAGCTCAGGTGAGCTAAAAAGGAATTTTTTAAATGACAACTCCTTCAAAACTACTGGAGTATGGCTCTTATTTGGTTCAAATGTTGTTTGGATAAGGGCAATTCAAAATAGCTAAAATTATGGTGATCTGCCTTTTGGTTTAGTTGCCATGGCAACTGAAAACTCCCATAGACTTACGATGGGAAAAGGGTTAAATTGTATTTTCTCCATAAAGCAGTAAAGTGACGTGAACCGTATTTGGCATTTATGATTATTTGATGATTGTCTACTCAGATTATGTGTTTTATGACCAGCAGCCATTTTGTTTGGTTGCCATGGCAACATTAAATTTTAAAAAAGGATTTTTTTTTAAATGAAAACTCTTTCAAACCACTGAAACAGTATGGTTCTTATCCGGTACAAATGTTGCTTGAGTTGGGGGCAATTTAAAATAGCTAAAATTGTGATGATCTGCCTCTTGGTTTGGTTGCCATGGCAACAGAAAGCTGCCATAGACGTATAATGGGAAAATGGTTAAATTGCATTTTCTCCATAAACAGTGAAGTGATGTGAACCACATTTGGCAATTATGATCATTTGATGATTGTCTACCCAATTTATGTGTTTGATGACCAGTAGCAATTTTTATACCCCGCCACACAATAGTGGCGGGGTATTATGGTTTCAAGTTGGACGTCCGTGTGTCTGTCCGTCCATCCGTTTTTCATTACCGGATGATAACTTGAGTAAACATTAATGGATTTTCACTAAACTTGGTATATGCATTGATATTGTGGAGATCTGGTTTGGGATTGCTAATGGGCAAATTTCATCAAATTTTTACGGAGTTATCTGCCCAAGACATGCCGATATTTTCGTTTCCGGACGATAACTTGAGTAAATAACAAGGGAATTTAACCAAACTTGCCATATGCATTGACATTTAGGAGATCTGGTTTGGGATTGCTAATGGGCAAATTTAGTCAAATTTTTTCGGAGTTATCTGCCCGAGACATGCCCATATTTTCGTTTCCGGACGATAACTTGAGTAAATAACAAGGGATTTTAACCAAACTTGCTATATATATTGACATTAAGGAGGTCTGGTATGAAATTGCTAATGGGTAAATTTCGTCAAATTTTTATGGAGTTGGTTTTATGCCAATAATTTTGTTTCCAGATGATAACTTGAGTAAATAACAAGGGATTTTAACCAAACTTGCTATATGCATTGACCTTAAGGAGATCTGTTTTGGAATTTTCAATGGACAAATTTCGTCAAATTTTTATGGAGTTATCTGCCCAAGACAGACCCATATTTTCGTGTCTGGACGATAACTTGAGTAAATAACAAGGCGTTTTAACCAAACTTGCTATATGCATTGATATTATCAAGATCTGGTTTAGGATTGTTATCTGTCCATTGATATTATCAAGATCTGGTTAAGGATAATCTCTATCTCCGTCATTTTCTTTCCACACATTTTCGCAACAATAACTTTAATGCATAAACAAATAATTGCTATGGCGGGATATTATGCTTGCGCTGCTTTTATTTTTTGTTGCCATGGCAACATTAAATTAAAAAAAAATGAATTATTTAAATGGCAGCTCGTCCAAACCACTGAAGCAGTAGGACTCTTATTTGGCACAAATGTTGCTTGGTTAAGGACAATTTCAAAAATCAAAAAGTTTGGTGGTCTGCCTCTTGGTTTGGTTGCCATGGCAACAGAAAGCTTCCGTAGACATAATGGGAAAATGGTTCAGTTGCACTTTCTGTATAATCAGTGAAGTGATGCGAGCCGATATTTGGCAGTTATGATCATCTGATGATTGTCTACCTAGTTTATATGTTTTATGACCGATGGCTATTTTGTTTGGTTGCCACGGCAAAAAAAGTGGCAAGTGTATTATACCATACGAAATTTGGAGTATTTGTCTGTCTGTCTGGGTGAACATCCAAGGTTTAGGGGCTATGTTTGGGCTATTTTAGACATAATTATGAAGTATACTAGCGGAAAAAAGAAACTGTGCATGTATAAAAAATAAATTTTCTATAATTCTAAAATCAATTTATGCTTGAAACTTTACACAAACATGATGTGTATACTCCTTAACAATATTGATTGGTAAATAAGGTCCTTGCACGTGCATTGCGTTGTCCTTGTGCACGTGCAGGATTAAGCATATTCGTGGCTAGCAATTAAATGTGAATGTCTTTACAATCTTTTTGACTCTTGTGTAAAAGCGTTTTATCCAAGTGAAACAGAAAACAAATTTATTCCTCCTGAATGTGTTGGTAAGCAATGCCTAGACTCAACGAAGCTCAGCACAACCAAGCGGTTGGCATGATTCGGGCTGGTGTATCCCAAAATGAGGTTAGCAGACGGTTTGGCGTGCATAGGAACACGATTTCTGCTTTATGGAGACGTTATCAGCAATCTGGTAACACAGGGACCGTCGCAGATTGGGACGTCCACGTGTGACGTCATTACGTCAAGACACTTACATCCGTGTGATGCATCTTCGTAACCGATTTCAAACTGCTGCGTTGACGGCTAGAAGCATTCCTGGCTTGAGGAACATTAGTCCAAGAACCATGAGAAAACGCTTGTGTGAACGCAACATTCACCCTCAGCGTCAAGCAATCCGTCCAGTCCTACAGCGACGTCACTGTGTTGCTCGCCTTGCATGGTGCAGGGCCCATCTTCGCTTTACTAGACAAGATTGGGCGCGTATCCTGTTCTCAGACAAGTCACGTTTCCACTTGGATAGCAGTGATGGTCGTTCCAGGGTATACCGTCGAGTTGGAGAACGGTACCAGGATAACTGTGTTGTTGAATAAACTCATCAGCAAGTAGTAAAATGGACCCGTTCATTTTTAGCTCAGCTGTTTTCGAAGAAAACGACGAGGTATTGTCATAGCTCTGGAGTTGTCTGCATCATCATCGTGGTGCAAAAACTTGGGACATTTTGTAATATCTCTGTCATTACTGAAGATATTTACTTGAAACTCGGACTAGTTGATCATTATGAAAAGGGTAACTCATACCAATAGGGGAGGTAACCCTCAAAATATATTTGGCACAGTTATGCCCCTTTTTCGACTTAGAATTTTTGTTGAAAAATGGTTTCACTGCGATTTCTCAAGATCTGATGGATGAATTCTGATCATGTTTGGTATTTAGCATAATTGGGAGGGTCTCCATTGCAGAAAGGAATTCGGTGACCGTGACCTATTTTCAAGGTCACCAAAGAACTTTGATCATTCAGAAAATGGGTTTCACTGCTGTATCTCCAGAACCACTGGATAGATTCTGGTCATGTTTGGTATTTAGCATAATTAGGAGGGTCTCCATTGCAGAAAGGAATTTGGTGACCTTGACCTAATTTTTTAAGGTCACCACGGAACTTTGATTGTTCAGAAAATGGGTTTCACTGCTAAATCTCAAGAACCAATGGCTGGATTCTGGTCATGTTTGGTATTTAGCATAATTACTTATTCTGCCTAAAGCTAAGACTGTCTATCTTACTTATTCTGCCTTTCTGACACACAACTGTGGATAAGTATTTTAACCCACATAATTATGGCACTTCCAATTTAATGTATTTAAGTAGTTCAGTTGCTTATAATCAAACATGCCCTATATATTTCTAAAAGAAACTGCAGCCGAGCGTTGGCATCCGCATGCGGTGCTCTTGTTTAACTGCACAATACATTAACCTATAGATAATGTGCTATTCTATTCAGTATTTCAAACCTTCCACAGAAAGAACGACAGTTCAGTCATCTTAACCCATAAAGCGCCAAGAAAACATGCATCTGAAAATATCGTCTGTTTATGTTATATTCTTGCAGACTTTTCAAACCTATTTTTGCATACAGGCAAAACAGTGTGGACCATGATCAGACTGCTCCTAGAGGAGCAGTCTGATCTGGGTGCACAATGTTTGCAAAAATAACTTTTAAATATCACAAGCAGATGACAAAGCAGGTGACAATTGTTGTGATTGGCAGCTTAAGGGTTAAAGAGACTTAATCCAGAAAGTCCCTTTAAGAGATATCTGTGTGACGTCACTCTTCCGCTCTTCTGATCACGTGTCAGTTTCTTCTCTGCGGAACAAAGAAAATAAACAGGAATTTTACTGGGTGAAAAAATTCTAATTTTCTTTTCTTTTCTCCGGTCTGTTTTCTTATTTCCTGCTTTATTATGTTCCTTGATCATTCCTTCAACGGAGAATTATGTTATTTTCATTAAATCAATTTTCTGTTTCTTGTGAAATTTGATCGTCAATTTACGTAATATGTTTTCTTGACTTTCCTATTTATCGTGAAGACCGTCGTGTGTAGTATGGAAGTCGTGCATATTTCCAAAAAGTTATTTCGTTCTTTTTGTTCCAGGTTATTAACTACCTTGATATGTTATAACTGGAATAGAACTTTGGATCTTACAGTCGACGAAGACTATACTCTACGAGAAGATCTTTTTTGGGGAAGAAGCTGACTTAGAAAAGAAAGTTGTCAACCTTGTAGGCTCTTTTCTTTATGGGAGCAACAATCCTCAGGGCTATACTGCTGGGATACGACCCATGGTATAAGTCCACCAGGCGTCAGTCACTGGTCAACCAGTCACCTGTCATTCTTTACTAGGCAACAGTCAGCTTCACCAGGCACTAGTCAACCAGGCACTGGGTGACCAGGCACCGGTCAACCAGGCACCGGGCAACTTATCCCCAGTCAACCAGGCACCGGTCAACCAGGCAATGTATTGCCCAGTAATAAATCACCAGTCAACTGGGTACCAGTTACCGGTCATCGTCACTGGTTATTATATGAAGTTATCATGCAATGGGCACGTCACCGGGCAACCAGGCACCAGGTAAATCACCAGGCACCAGTCATTAAACAGCAACGATTGCTTTGAACACTGGGTAGCCAATTATCTTAAAGGAATTCTGTGCAATCATTATCGAATGAATATCAGAAACCTAAATATTCCTAATTACCATTGAATCAGAAGTAAAAATAGTTACGAACTAACTTCTGAAATCAGTGAATAATTAAAGAGTGCTAATCTTTGAGGAGTTATCGGAAAGTATATTGTTATCGATTATTAACAGTACTTTAAAGACTTTAGATCTGTTCCTCTTTAATCCGAACTGGAAAGGATCTTCACCCCGTAAGGCTTTACTGCAAGAGGCAAACTCCATATGTCTGACATTAATAAGAAGAGTAGATATATCGTATCATTTATTCATCTTCCTCTCCTTCAGTTTCTTTGTTCTCTTTCGAAAGAAACAAAGAAACAGAGAAACCAATATGATTTATAAGAAAAAAAGTAGCTGATTCCCTTCTTTTCTGGGGTAAACACCTATAATCATTTAGGTATCATAATTTAAACACATTCTATCCAGGTTTACTACATTCGTATAATGATACAACCTGGTAGAGTGGTAGGAAAATATCTAACTTATTTATGTTGTTCAGGTTCAGATAACGCTACAGCCTTACAGAGTATTAGAAAACCGTCTTACTTACCCGGGTTGCTTACGTTTAGATAGC
The DNA here is from genome assembly GCA_964016985.1 of Anodontia alba. Classification (NCBI taxonomy): domain Eukaryota; kingdom Metazoa; phylum Mollusca; class Bivalvia; order Lucinida; family Lucinidae; genus Anodontia; species Anodontia alba. Next base: position 18,067,541 of record OZ024838.1, on the reverse strand, counting down.
GCTACAATCTGGTAAAGTGATTAAAATACCTAACTTACCAAGGTTGTTTATGTTCTGATAACACTACAACCTGGTAGAGTGATTAAAAAATACCTAACTTATCCAGGTTGCTTACGTTCAGATAATGCTACAACTTGGAAGAGTAGTTAAAAAATACCTAACTTACCCAGGTTGCTTACGTTTAGATAATGCTACAACTTGATAGAGCGAATAAAAAGCACTTGACTTACCCAGGTTGTCTACGTTCAGATAATGTTACAACCTGATTATATTTGATGAATTGGTGTAATTATCAAGGATCATTCTTCAAAAAGATAACTGATCCTCTGATAATGTAGTCATTAAAATTTCAGAAGATTGTATTTACTAACTTCAGTCAGAAATAGAACTATATATGGATCGTGTAAATTCCTTTTAGTTCTTTCATATCTAAAGCCTCATTAATAATCATATATATAAAAATATACATCATCAAATTTTGACTTTTATGATGTATAATGCAAATGATTATAACATTTCCTCTCTAGATTTTTATTCGCTTAGAAAGTCTAGTAGAGATTAATACTCTCTAAGTTTGGGAAACTATCAGTCTTTGTTCTTAGTTTCCACTGACAATTATTTATCAAGAGTCCATGTCAGTCATGTCTTGTCCAGACTCTTGGAGAAGGTTATTAATCAAATTAGTTTTAATTCAGGAAGTTACAAAATCTAATTGCGAAGTATAGATTTTGTTTTTTCCTGCTGAGAATAAATATTAGGTTTTTCGGCCACGAAATGGCCTAAAAACATATACGGCTGATAATAAGTACAGACTAAAACAGACATACTGTACAGGTCAAATATTTATTTTTCCACAAGTCTGATACAAAAGGAATTTTTTAAGGGGAGTATTAACGCAACATTTAGTTTTACCTCCTCTAAACATCAACAATAATTATAAGTCCTAAAACTAAATCTTCCATTGTCTATCTTCGCACGTTAACAGATATTCTAATGGGAGAAGATTAGTATACTTTAATAAATACATCATATTCCTTATTTATCGTACATTCCAATTAAGATAAACTAGTTTCCTGCTCATTTTCATGACATTCAAACATCTTAGTAAACGAGTAATGGAAAGGGTACAATCCGGAAAGTCTTGATCGCTACCTGGATGTATTGTTCCCTGAACATAATGGTATAGTATCCAATGGTGGATATCTCCAATTAAGATATCAGAAGACAATCAAGTCAGAGCGTAATCGATACTGTTATAAGACTGGATTGTCTTAAGAATTAGGAAGATCAGTACTTCCATCTAGCTATAGGATCTTCCTAGTCCTTTTAATTTCACCAATTCGGAACGTACCTTAATAAGTGCATTTATACATATTCTTAATGGATGTTATCGTTTTGATTTTAACGGGCCATTAAAGAATTAATTGACAATAATTGGGGATATTATATATGGTACGATAATATCTATCTCCATATTGTCATCAGTTATGCTAAGTTCCAATTTGATTTCAGAATTAATAGTTAAATTTTGAACTATCCAAGATTCGCTTTATAGGTTTTTAAAATCTAACTGATATAAATAATACTTTTTTAAGGGGTGTGGTTGGGTGGTGCGAAGGTGTCGTGTAGCTTATGCACCGGGGCATCCAACTGATATTGGCTTACAGTTGGCCTGGGTAAGGCCTGCTATCCATGTAGCAGGTAAGGGTAGAGGGGGAATGTTTTTATTTCTTCTATTTCTTCACTTTCATTCCTGTTCCTGTTTCTACCCTGTCCCTTTCTTTTATCTCCTCTACTATATCCTCTCTCTTCTCCCTTTCTCTGGGAGATGACACAAAATGACCCACAAGGGTTGATGTGTCATTAAACCCGACACAATACAATTGAAGTATTTAAAATGTTGATGCATACTTCAATATTATAAGTGACTCAGATTCTAGTCTCAAATAGATTACTTCTGATTAGTAAAGGGGAAATCTTTCATATTTTTGAGGGGATTGTCAAATCGTAATAGTGACAATCTTCCAATTTATATCAATCGATAAACTCTATCGCTTTGTTTAGGGAGAATATATCCATTAGGTTCCAATTACTATTTATCTCCATCGAATTCAATCATTCGCAATAAATACTCTTTTTCTTCCCTCAAACAGTGCAATAATGAGTTAATCTTTAGTTTATCCTTAGGAGCAATTTCTCCTCTTTTCCACAATATTTTGTTATCAGTTGTTAGATTTACATGCTAAAACAGGGACCAGATTTTCAGATAAGCAGTTTTTATACTCCCGTTTGAAAAACAAGACGTATTATGTTACGGGGCATGGCGTTCGTCCGTCCATAAACTTTTTCGTTTCTGGCTAACTCCTCCTACAGTTTACACCTGATCAAGCTGAAACTTGGTATATAATTAGACCATGATGTGGCGCAGCGCATATTGTTTCGGGGTTACAGTCCATCAAATGTTTGCAGAGTTATGCCCCTTTGAAAATTTCTCTAAACTTTTCATTTCCGGTTAACTCCTACATTTTACATCAGATCAAGCTGAAATTTCATTTATAGTTAGACCATGATGTGGAGCAACGCATATTGTTTCGAGGTTACAGTCCACCAAATATTAGCAGAGTAATGCCCCTTTGAATATTTCTGTAAACTTTTTCGTTACCGGCTAACTCCTCCTACAGTTTATATTCGATCAAGCTGAAACTTGGTATATAGTTAGACCATGATGCGCAGCAGCGCATATTGTTTCAGGGTTACAGTCCACCAAATGTTTGCAGAGGTATGCCTCTTTGAAAGTTCCTCTAAGCTTTTCATTTCCGGTTAACTCCTCCTACATTTAACATCCGATCAAGCTGAAACTTTATTTATAGTTAGACCATGATGTGGAGCAGCGCATGTTATTTTGAGGTTACAGTCCATTAACTATTAGCAGAGTTATGCCCCTTTGAAAATTTCTGTAAATTTTTCGTTTCCGGCTAACTCCTACAGTTTAAATTTGATCAAGCTGAAACTTGATTCATAGTTAGACCATGATGTGGAGCAGCGCATATTATTTCAAGACTACAGTTCACCAAATATTGGCAGAGTCATGCCCCTTTGAAAATTTCTGTAAACTTTTCCGTTTTCGGCTAACTCCTCCTAGGGTTTACATCCGATCAACCTGAAACTTCATAAATAGTTACACGATGGTGTGGAGCAGCGCATATTTTTTCGAGGTTACAGTGCACCAAATGTTGGCAGAGTTATGCCCCTTTGAAAGTTTTTTTTTTTTTAACTTTTTGCAGCATATTGTTTGGAGGTAATAGTGTGCAAATTTTATTTTAGTTAGACCATGATGTGGAGCAGCGCATATTGTTTCAAGGTTACAGTCCACCAAATATTAACAGAGTTAGACCATTAATTGAAAATTTGAAAATTTCTATTAATTTTTCGTTTCCCAAGCTGAAACTTTATAAATAGTTACACGATGATATGGAGCAGTGCATATTATTTCGAGGTTACAGTGCACCAAATATTGGCAGAGTTATGCCTTTGTGAAAGTTTTTGTAAACTTTTTGCAGCATATTGTTTTGAGGTAATAGCGTGCAAATTTTATTTTATAATAGGTATATTTTTTGCAAATAACTTAAGTTATGGCCATATGGGCAAGTTATTTATTTTTATTTATTTATTTTTTTTAGCTCACCTGAGCAAAAGCTCAGGGTGAGCTATTGTCATCACCCTATGTCCGTCGTCGTCCATCGTCCGTCATTCGTCGTCAACAATTAGTTTGTTAACACTCTAGAGGTCACAGTTTTGACCCAATCTTGATGAAACTTGGTCAGAATGTTTGCCTCTATGGGATCTAGGTCAAGTTCGATATTGGGTTACTTGGGGTCAAAAACTAGGTCACCAGGTCAAATCAAAGGAAAAACTTGTTAACACTCTACAGGTCACAGTTTTGACCCAATCTTAATGAAACTTGCTCAAAATGTTTGCCTCTATTAAATCTAGGTCAAGTTCGAAACTGGGTCACTTGGGGTCAAAAACTAGGTCACCGGGCCAGATCAGCAGAAAACGTTGTTACACTCTAGCGGTCACATTTTTGAAGCAATCATCATGAATCTTGCTCAATGTATTTGTCTTGATGATTTCTAGGTCAAGTTGGAAACTGGGTCACCTGGGGTCAAAAACTAGGTCACCTGGCCAGATCAGCAGAAAACCTTGTTAACACTCTAGCAGTCACATTTTTGAAGCAGTCATCATGAATCTTGCTCAATATGTTTGTCTTGATGATTTCTAGGTCAAGTTCGAAACTGGGTCACTTGGGATCAAAAACTAGGTCACCGGGCCAGATCAGCAGGAAACCTTGTTAACACTCTAGCGGTCACATTTTTGAAGCAATCATCATGAAACTTGCTCATTATGTTTATCTTGATGAATTCTAGGTCAAGTTCGAAACTGGGTCACCTGGGGTCAAAAACTAGGTCACCGGGCCAGATCAGCAGAAAACCTTGTTAACACTCTAGCGGTCACATTTTTGAAGCAATCATCATGAATCTTGCTCAATATGTTTGTCTTGATGATTTCTAGGTCAAGTTCGAAACTGGGTCACTTGGGGTCAAAAACTAGGTCACCTGGCCAGATCAGCAGAAAACCTTGTTAACACTCTAGCGGTCACATTTTTGAAGCAATCATCATGAATCTTGCTCAAAATGTTTGTCTTGATGATTTATAGGTCGAGTTCAAAACTGGGTCTCTTGGAGTCAAAACTAGGTCACCGGGCCAAATCGGCAGAAAACCTTGTTAACACTCTAGCCGTCACATTTTTGAAGCAATAATCATGAATCTTGCTCAAAATGTTTGTCTTGATGATTTATAGGTCGAGTTCAAAACTGGGTCTCTTGGAGTCAAAACTAGGTCACCGGGCCAAATCGGCAGAAAACCTTGTTAACACTCTAGCCGTCACATTTTTGAAGCAATAATCATGAATCTTGCTCAAAATGTTTGTCTTGATGATTTCTAGGTCAGGTTCGAAACTGGGTCACGTGGTGTCAAAAACTAGGTCACCAGGCCAAACCAGCAGTAAACCTTGTTAACACTCTAGCGGTCACATTTTTGAAGCAATTATCATGAATCTTGCTCAAAATGTTTGTCTTGATGAGTTCTAGGATATATTTGAAACTGGGTCACTTGGGGTCAAAAACTAGGTCACCGGGCCAAATCAGCAGAAAACCTTGTTAACACTATAGCGGTCACATTTTTGAAACAATCATCATGAATCTGGCTCAAAATGTTTGTCTTGATGATTTCTAGGTCAAGTTCGAAACTGGAACACCTGGGGTCAAAAACTAGGTCACCTGGCCAAATTAGCATAAAATCTTGTTATCACTCTAGCGGTCACATTTTTCAAGCAATCATCATGAATCTTGCACAAAATGTTTGTCTTGATGAGTTCTAGGTCAAGTTCGAAACTGGGTCACTTGGTATCAAAAAACTAGGTCACAGGGCCAAATCAGCAGAAAACTTTGTAATACTCATTTTGAACTTTGATCAGAATGTTTGCCTTGATCAGTTCTAGATCAGGCTCTCAAAGTGCTATGTTGCTCAGGTGAGCGTTACATGGCCATCATGGCCCTCTTGTTTTTACATCTGCTTTCATTAGATTTGCAAAAAACTGTTGCCATTGTTAAATCTTTATAAATACATTTATTAAATGATACAGAATTTAGAAGCTTGACTAATATCAAAACTTATAAACATAATTCTTTTTGGATTTTTAATACTCTTCTGAGTTGACGCCCATGAAGAACAAAAATAAAACAAGAAAATTTTTTGTAAAGCTTTATCTTGTTTTATAAAACAAGATAAAGCTTTACAAAAAATTTTCTTGCTGCATTTTCTGTTTTTTTCTTTTTTTTTTTTTTTTTTGTTTATTTTTGTTTTGTTATTGATTGGTCCGATATTGAAATATAGGAAAAACAAATCAGCCAAAGGCTCACATGGGCTTATAATATAGCCATGCTTCTGTCCTGTGTCCTCCGTCCGAAAGCACTTCTCCCTAGAAGCAGCAAACTTCTCCCCCAGGAGGGAGAAGTCACTTCTCCCTTAATTTCTGGGCCAGCTTGGATCCTCAGGTTACAGTTCACCAAATATCAGCAGAGCTATACCCCAATGAAAATTTTTAAATTTTTTTTTTTTTGTAATTCCACTTACAGTTTATATCCGGCACTGAATTAGACAGGAGCCAGTTTATGTGCTACATCTTATAACATGCCACGGGCGTATAATGGCCCGCTTGGTTGAGCTCTTGTTTTAAAATACCGTATTCAACCTAATTACCTCACTGTGCGCTTAGGTTTTTTCAAAAATACTTGTACTAGGAAAACTTGTAAAATACTGTCCTACCCATACTAAAGGTACACTTTAAAAAAAAAAAAAAAAAAAAAGATCAGCAAAGGACTCATCAAATGATGCTTATGTGATGTGTTTTTTTTTTATGTGTGTGTGTGTGTGTGTGTGTGTTTTTGCTGATTTCTTTGAAAAGCATATGTTGTGGGTACTCATTTGAATTGCATTGACAAGTCAATGCAATTCAGATAGGTACCCACAACATATGCCTTTATAAAGAAGTAAACAAAAAGTACATGGCTGTAATCTGAAGACTACGGAATTGCCTGACTGTATGCTTAGGCCTAAAATAAAAAAGTGTGTTTCAGGTTACCCGGTCGTGCCTAATTTTTCACCACTGACCCTAAAGTTTTTTAAGGATTTTGTGGGGATTTCCCCGTTCGACCATATTGTTTTCCTATTAACCCCATGTAAAAACTTTTTAACAAAATAAAAATATTTTACAACCTTCCATCCCCATTTCAAAATTCCATGTAACCTGAAACATACATTTTTTTTTTTTTTTTTTTTTGGCCTTATAGGGGTACGTGTGGTAATTAGGGCAAATACGGTATGCAAATTTGGGATAACGAGAGTTGACTGCAGAGGGTAAATACTATTAACATGGTTTTAGATAGGAAAGAACTTAAAGTATTTTTCTCTGATTCCAGGCAAGATGGGAAAAACTAAGGGCAAACAGCAACAGAAGGCACAGTCAAAACGGTCGTCAAAGTCAAAGTCGACGTCTGCTCAAGATGACGTTGACATTGAACTACTTATGGAGTGTTTTGAGGAGGCCCTCTCTCCGGCCCAGCTGAAGGCCATCGAGGTTGCACAAGCTGAACATGAAAAAGCCAACAATCAGATTAAAGTGATAAGAGCTGGAAATACCCTGGTACCCTCTTCTCAGCCTAATACTTTTACTATAGTTCCACCGGCACCAAAACCACAGCCAGCACCACCGCCACCGGTCGCCACAATAGCAGAACCAAGATCGTTTCCGATGCCGGCTCCAAAAGGGCAGGTGAAAGCTCAGTCGTTGCAACCAAAGCCACCAACGGCTACATTGACACAGCAGAATGAAAGAATGTTATCAGCCTTACGGATGCTGCAGCCGACGTCAAAATCGCAAGGTAAGCCAGGTCATAGCTGTGGTTACCACTTTGTAGGGGTATCGAGACAAAATGGCAGCAGAACTGGCATGTTTGCTTTGCCCAAGCACAGTGGATTGTCATTTTTGGGTCGATTGTTAACAATCGTGCCATAGTATACATGTACATACGTCAGTATTTCCTTAAGGTAGATGTCCAAGTGATAATTATTGACCAATGTAATCAAACCATGTGTTAAATGAAATCCAAGTCAACAGTTATTTATAGCCGAGCTATTCTTGTGGCTGTGATGTCAAGAATGCTGTTGATAGAGGGGTGTCCGTAAAACCCGATTTGGCATTGGCAAACAGTGCACACCCAGATCAGATGCCGCAGAATGCAGCGTCTGATCAGGGTCTGCACTATTTGCTTAAATTACAGGAAGTTAAAGGTTGAATAAAACATTCTTAAGTACCTGTTAAGGACCATTTTCCAAGCCTTAACTCGGACACAACTGGTCCACCAGTGCTGTCAGTGCTTTGATTTTATTTTCAGTTAACAACTTAACCTTCAGAACTCTGGGCCCAGCTGTTCAAAACTAAAGATGTCGGTAGTTAACGTATCGTTAAAACTTTGATCATTAAATATGGCATATATATGCTAATATTTTTGCTGAACAAATGTGAGTAGCCTCTGCATTTGCAAAAGCTACTCACATTTTTTCAGCAAAAATACCTGTGAATTAGATATTGTACTTACTAGAACAGTTACAATTTTGATGACTAACGAGCTTGTTAAGCTAATGACACTTTGAACAACTGGGCCCTGAAGGTGACCTGGTACCGCTGTAGGCAGCTGTGATCATAGAAAGAATTCCTGCTGTATTCCACAGAAGGTGACTCCGATCACCCAAAAAAAAAGACAGTGGCTAGCTGCATTACAACGCGAACACGAAATTGTGATTTGCTGTGACGTTAAGAGATTCCAGTGGTTTCCCTTTTGTGCTCTTCACTGACAGAGTGCTTGGTTGTTGTGAAAGTGAAAGTAGATATAATAACGCATGTCCGATAATATTGAGCTACATTGCTGTTTATAATTGAGATACTTATGCGCAGGTTAGTTCAGCAAGTGCAATCAGTGTTGGTATATCATTCGTTATGTTAATAATAAACCTGCATCTATGTTTGGAAATTACAATACAGAAATTCTTTATCAATAGAAAATATTGATGTCTCCGCTCTGTAAAATTCGTAAATGCAACCGAAAATGACTCGGTAAACTCTGTACATGCGGCCAAAAATGACTGGACGGATTGGCAATTTTCAGTTCTCGAGCCCTAATATATATATATATATATATATATATATATATATATATATATATATATATATATATATATATATATACAAAAATATATACATATACATACATGCCATATCTCACACAGTGAGATAAAATCTCACAGAATTTGGCCCATCTGGAAGGCAATTCCCATAAAAAATTAAAATCACACAGAATTTTCAGACCTTTTTACAACAGATTTTATGAAGAAATAAACATAAACCACACGCTGTTGTGGTTTTCACAAGCTTTTTACATGAAAGAAAAAGACATAAGACTATATTGGGGGCAGGGCTCTGGAAATTCTGAAATCTGAATCGGTCCAGCCGATGACGATGACGTCATCAATGAGCCCATTTCCAAAATGGTCCAGATCTGCTATTTTTCCGGTTTTCCGGAGCCCTGATTGGGGGAGCTCTAAAGTGACGTTTAAGAAAATCTCACAGAATTTTATCAATTCTCCCTTAAAATTTTGCCTTTTTTTCACAGATTTTAGTCAAGAGCTTATGGCATGTATGTATATGTATGCTTTAGTAATGGAGTGGTTTTGCTTCTGAAAATTATATATATATAATCGACATAAACGATTTGACAAAACTCTGAAAATTACATTCAGGATGAGCAGATGAACACAGATTGAGCCATTTTTTAAATTCTCAAAATTTAGCATTTTGTCACAATTTTTCAAGATCACTTTCTGAAATATCCAATTTTCAGAAGGAAAACAGCTTCATTACTAAAGCATATATGACTGAAGAACAAATTTATTCAGAAATGAACACTATTCCTGCATTACAGGTATTACTATGAGTGAAAATCTTAAAACTTACCCAACCACACAATGCAATTTTTTCTTAATTTTGAAAATAGGGGTATCCGTATTCATCAATGCCTCCTGGATGCAATGTGCTGAACAAAGCTAAACCTTTTAGTGGTATGGTTTACTGACATATTTCATTTGAATCATATGCTTGGCAGGGCCTTTTTTTCTCTGAAAAAAAAATAGAGGATATTCGATTTTTTCAATGTGAAGTTGAGATTTATTTCGCCAACTAAACCCCAACTGTAGTATTTACACAAGTGAAAATTCAAGTTTTGGTGTGCATGAGTGAAATAAAATTCAAGCTTGCACACAAAAAAAAACAAACAAAAAACCCCCCCAAAAAAACCATCATTTTTTCTGTTTCTCTTATTCACAATAATTAAAGAGAAGTTCAAACTTACATCGGGAAATTAACTTTATTCTCACAATTTCATGTCAGTTTGGTCTTGTTCCGCGTGTTCAGGGGCATAATATTGGGTAAAAATGCAGTGTTGTATTTCATGGGCTGAACCCCAAATGTAGTATTTACATGAGTGAAGCCAGCCTCGATGGCTCAGTTAGTTGGATGTGTGTCTGGTGATCAGGAGGTTGCGGGACCAACCCCCCCCCCAACCCCATGGGTTGGCAACATTCTTTCGTGGAGATTGATCATGAAATATTTTTTGGCAACATTCTTTCGTGGAGATTGATCATGAAATATTTTTTACATTCTCTCCCTTCTGCTGATTCAAAAAGGGTGGTTAGCAGTTTTTGGCGAAAGAATGCACAATACTAGTGAACTGTTTAGAGGACTAAGCCTGCTCAGTAAAAGTGTTGTAAGGTAAACTGACTGGCTCGACATGATCTCATTGGGTTGATTGGGCCTTAAAACCTCAACACAAATAAATGAGTGAAAGTACAAGTTTTGGTGTGCATGAGTGAAATAAAATTTGATCTTGCACAGAAAAAAAAAAAAAAAATCAAATTTTCTATTTCTTTTATTCAGAATAATTAAACATCTGGGCCCAGTTGTTCAAAGCGTCGTTAGCTTAACAAGCTCGTTAAGGGTCATTTCGTTAACTGTTTTAGCAGATTCAATATACAATATTCTGATATTTTTTTTTGAAAAAATATGAGTAGCTTTTGCACTGCAAAAGCTACTCACATTTTTTAAGCAAAAAATTTCAGCAGATTTGCGTATCACCCAATGTAAATTTTAGCGAATCATTAACTAAAGACATCGTTAGTTTTGAAAAACTGGGCCCAGCCTTCTTACATTGGAAATTAACTTTATTCTAGCCATTTTATGTTAGTTTTGTCTTGTTCAGCATGTTTAGGGGCATAATATTGGATAAAAGCGCAGTTTTGTATGTAGAAAATGAGGCCAAATAATTTTAAAGCAATACAATGCAAGAAATAGTCACAGAGAAAATGTTACAGTAAGTGAAAGTCCATCTGCATTGTATGCAGAAAAAGAGCTACATCAGCACAACAAGTCACTTCAGCAGTCAAGCGAAAAACATTAACCTCTTCACATAATTTCAGACTAGTATACTACTTTAAACCGTTTGCTGAGGTTTTTGACTAAGAATTCATGAAAACTCCGTTTGTAAAGACAAGCAGTGAAAATAAAGTTAATAATTTCACTAGTGACCATCAGTGGGATATTCAGTTTCAATTTCGCTAAGCAGGGTTTTCCCTGACTCGCTTTTGGCAGTTTTTTACTCTGAAAATCATGTTCTGGACTCCCAGAACTAAGGGATAAGTCCTGATTGATGCATTAATCATCAATGTTAACTTGATTTTATTTATTTTGCTTTGAATTTTGATTTGTTTTGTACCTTAAGGACAAGAAATATAACTTTGAGAAACAGTTAATTTCTTTAAAACAATAAGCACCAAGGTCATATATATGGACCCCTTAACTCAAGATCGACGAGTCACTGGGACCCTCGGTTTCCAACCCTGAGGGAAAACCCTGACTATATAAGAAATCTCAGTGATTGGCACTTAAAATGCAAAGAAAACCTGCATCTGAAAATGTTGTCTGTTTATGTTGTCTGCTAAATATTCTTGCAAACCTTTCAAACCTATTTTTGCATGCAGGCAAACAGTGTGGACCCTGATCAGACTGCTCCTAGAGGAGCAGTCTGATCTGGGTCCACACTTTGCAAAAATGACTTTTAGAATCACAAGCAGATGAGAAAGCAGACGACAATATTTATGATTGGCAGTTTAAGAGTTTAGGGTTAACAATCAATGTTTTGCAGCCCCTCGACCATCAGTACCAGCAAAGTCAAGTCCTGATGTGATACTGATCAGTGAATCGCCACCCCCGGGTAAGGCTGTGAGTCAGACTGCAGTTCCACAGATAATCCCAGCTATGCCTCAGCAGATGTATAAGATGGTGCCACCTGGATCTCAAATAGCCCCAATGTCCCAGGGGCAGTGGGTGATTCGGCCGCTCGTAACGGTTTCTGTAAGTATATCATAGCTCTTGATAAGATGCTTTTTTCAGTCCAAAAGTATTGATAATTATACCCCCCGGCATACGAAGTATGCCAAAGGGGTAATATAGTTTTCGTCAGTTCGTCCTTCCTTCTGTCCGTCCTTCCGTCTGTCTGGGTGTGATTCTGTCTGTTAACCCTTTCTATAACCAAGTTTTACTTCAATGTTTTTTTATTACTAATAACTCTGCAGCCACTGATAAAAAACTTTTCATATTTGTTATGGAGGTACCTGGGAGGGTTCTCTTCCATTCTACATCTATAGACCCCTGGGTCATGCCCCAGGGTGGGGTAAGAGGTCAAAATCTAGGACACACCAATACAAACAACCTCTTATTAAAGAAGGATAGGCATCAGACATATTTATCACATCAACATTCAGTGTAATAAGGTCAAGGTCAATGTGACCTTATTTTCATGCTTCAGTGATTTTGACATATTTTGAAGCCTGTTTCATGGATTAATGCCTCAATAAAGTAGTATGTTGCAGTTTGTTTATACAAACAACTTCTTAAAGAAGGATGGGCATCAGACATGTTTTATCACATCAACATTCAGTGTAATACGTTCAAGGTCATTGTGATCATATTTTTATGCTCAAGCTATTTTGCCTTATCCCTGTCTTGAAGACTATTTCATGGATTAATGTGATACTTGGAATATTGGTTCTGTATGACACCACAATTGACAGCATAACAAATGTAGGTCACCTTAACCTATATTTCATGGTCCAGTAATTTTGTCGCATATCTTGAATGTTAATTGATGTATGAACATCATTATTTGGGATTATGAATTAGTATGATCAAACAGTTGACCTAAAAGTAAATGTAGGTCACTGTGACTTATATTTCATAGTCCAGTGATTTTATGTTACATCTTGAAGACAATTTGATGTATTACTATCATATTTTGGGATTATGTGACCTATATTTCATAGTTCTGGGATTTTGTCTTATATCTCCCACTATTTGATACCTAAATGTCATATTTACATAGAATGACACAGCATGACCCAAACTTTCACCTTAAAGTAAATATGAATCAGTATGACCTATATTTCATAGTCTAGTGATTTTGCTTAATATCTTTTAGATTATTTAATGGATTAACATCATTGTTGGTGTAATGCATCAGTGTGACCATCAGATAAATTTCTCAAGTATATATAGGTCGGTGACCTATATTTTATGGCCCAGCAAATTTGCTTCATGTCTTCAAAACTATTTACTCCGGGAAAGTTGTACTTGGGATGATAGATCAGTGTCACTCAGAGACTAAACTTTATCTTGCCTTATATCATTGTCATTAACTTTAAAATATTTCATAATTAAGAAATGGCACTGGCTGGGGGTATTCGTGACCCTCTGGGCACTTGCTCTAGTTTTTCTTATTTATGTTTTGGGTACTCATTAGAAGCGCCTAGTCATTAGAAGCACCTATTTGGGGTGCTTCTTATGAGTACCCACAACATAAGTTTTTGTGAAGAAATAAGAAAAGTGTTTACCTGATACCCACTCTTTTCTAGACCTGTGTATATAGGAGTGAGCATTGCTCTAGGTTTGCGAGTGGGTTTGAGACGTATGCGGCCTCGCAAACTACAGTGCTGCATAATTATGAAGAGACTCAATCCAACCGTGTCTCCGATTTTCGTGATTTTGTGTGTTCTTTGTTTCCAAAGGCAATCCTTTTTGACTTTTATTAACAATGTGTGTCTGTGAAGTAAACATATACTGATTTCATATACTGTTTACATGAACCTTCTGATTTTTTTATACTCCTGGCATATGAAGTACTCTGGCATACGAAGTGTGACGAAGAGGTATATATATATAGTTTTTGTTGGTTCCGTCCTTCCTTCTGTCTGTCCTTCCATCCATGATTCTGTCCGTTAACACCTGCTATAACCAAGTTTTACTTCGAAGTTTTTTATTATGTATATTTTTGCAGCCACTTATTACCAGAAACTATTCATATTTGGTATGGAGTACCCTGGAGGGTTCTCTTCCATTCTACATCTATGGATCCCTAGGTCGTGCCCCGGGCAGGGCTAGAGGTCAAAATCTAGGATGCCTAAATTAAATGTATATTGCAGTCTGGTTATGCAAACAACTTCTTAATAAAAAAGGATGGGCATCAGACATATTTATCACAACATTTTGTGTAATAAGGTTAAGGTCATTATAACCTAATTTTTATGCGCCAGTGATTTTGGCTACTATTTTCATGGATTAATGTGATACTTGGGATATTGGTTCTGTGTGACTGGTGTCATAATAAATGTAGGTCACCTTGACCTATATTTCATGGTCCAGTGACTTTGCCTTATATCTTGAATGTTGTTTGATGTATGAACATCATTATTTGGGATTATGAATCGGTATGATCTGACTGTTGACCTTAAAGTAAATGTAGGTCACTGTGAACTAATTTCTTGGTCCAGTGATTTTATGTTACATCTTGAAGACAACTTGATCTATGACTATCATAGTTTAGGATTATGGATCAGTATGACACAGCATTTTATCTCAAAATAAATATGGGTTTTGGTGACCTATATTTCATAGCCCAATGATTTTGTCTTATATCCCACTATTTTATGTCTAAGTGTCATATTTACAGATAATGACACAGTGTGACCCAAAGTAAATGTAAATCAGCATATATTTCATGGTCCGGCCGGCCTCAGTTGGATGCGCCGTCCGACTGGAGACCAGGAGGTCGCAGGTTCAACCACCGCCGAGGTGGGCAACATTCTTTCGTGGAGATTGATCGTGAAATATTTTCTACGATCATTCTCTCTCTTCCACTGATTCAAGAAGGGCAGTTGTCAGTTTCTGGCGAAATAATGTGCACAATACTGGTTAACCCCTGAGAGGACTAAGCCTGTCAAGTAAAGGTGTAGTTAGGTAAACTGACTGTGCTCGACATGACCCGATTGGGTTGACTGGGCCGTAAAACCTCAACACAAACAATATTTCATGGTCTAGTGATTTTGCTTAATATCTTCTAGATTATTTAATAGATTAACATTATAGTTGGTATAATGGATCAATTTGACAATCAGATTGACCTCAAGTATATGTAAGTCAGTGATCTATATTTATGGTCTAGCGATTTTGCTTCATGTCTTGAAGGCTATTTGCTCGAGAAAAGTTGAGAAAAGTTGTACTTGGGATGATAGATCTGTGTCACTCAGAGATTGACCTTGTAAACTTATCAGTGACCTATATTTCATGGTCCATTGATTTTGCCTTATATCATTGTCATTGACTTAAAAATATTTTATAATTAAGAAATGGCCCCTGCTAGGGGTATTGGTGATCCTTTGGACACTTGCTCTAGTTGTAAAAGCATCCATATGTAATAAACTGTAACCTTATATTTTGAAACCTTTTGTCATCCTTAAAAAAATGCATTTAGATCTCTGGTTTTGCTTGACAAAACAGTTATCTTTGACCCTGAGGTCAGGCTTTTCCATTGTTTAAATGGCTGATTCAGGGTAACCTCATTGCACTGCTACATCATTACAGGAATAGTCTGTTTCTGACTGCTGCTGTCTTATGACATGAAAGTTCTTACAAAGGAATGAAGCATAGCTGAAAAAAAATCCCGCCTATAGTGGTATTCGAACCCATGTCCGGATAGACATCCAATGCTCTAACCACTGAGCCAAAGAGTCGCTGAAAAAAAATCACGCCTATAGTGGTATTCGAACCCATGTCCGGATAGACATCCAATGCTCTAACCACTGAGCCAAAGAGTCGACTTCCTGAAGCAGTTGTCAGAGATTAATATATACCTACTAACTATGCGAAATCTGCCAAGGCAGATTATCCAAGGTAGAAGTGATAAGCCGTAACACTCTCCTTTTTCAAGGACGTCATTTATGACGCAAAGCCATTGTAGGAGAAGTAAAGTCCAAGCCCGGACGAGCCCCCATTCTACGACATGAAAGTCATAACAAAGGAATGAAGCATAGATGAAAAAAATCACATCTATAGTATTGTCTGTCCGGATAAAAATCCAATGCTCTAAACACTGAGCCAAAGAGTCAACTCCCTGACGCAGTTTTCCGAGATTGAATATATACCAACACGCTATGCGAAATATGCCAAGGCAGATTATCAAGGCAGATTATGCGAAATATGCCAAGGCAGATAGGCCCTAACATACTGTATATTTTATAATATTGTTTTCATGCTTAGTTCTGCTCTTTCTATTATAGTTGTCATTTTCTCAACAACTAATTGTATAATCCCTTTATCAAAACAGGGATAATTCTGGAATGGGCCCTGTGCTGAAAGGCCTATAACTTTTCAAAAAAGCCCTTTCTTTTAGAAAGTGTGGGCCTTTTTTAGCTCATCTGAGCCAAAGGCTCAAGGTGAGCTGTTGTGATCAGTCAGAGTTTGTCGTCCATCGTGCATATTTCGTTGTGCGGCGTCAGCAACTGCTTTAAAAGCCCACTCCTCTTACACCTTCTTCTCCTGAACAGAAAGGCCAATTGACTCGAAACTTGGAAGCATCGGGTGACTTGTAGATCAAAAATAGCTAAAATTGTTCCGATTGGAAATCCAAGATGGCTGCCATGGCTGCCATCTTAAAAATCTATTTTTCACTTCTTCTCCTGAACAGAAAGGCCTACTGACTTCAAACTTGGTAGGAAGCATCAGGGTGACTTGTAGATAAAAAAAAAAGAGCTAAAATCTTTTCAATCAGAAATCCAAGATGGTGCCATGGTGCTATCTTTGAAATCTATTTTTACACTTCTTCTTCTGAACCGAAAGGTCAGTTTATCTGGTAATCAGGTGAGCGATACAGGGCCATGTTGGCCCTCTTGTTATAATGATATATGGAAGTGCTGTTCTATAACTAGTTGTTTTTCAAGAATTTCCTTCAAATGCCCATGAGGTCTGTTGGCCAGAAATATCCCTGCAAAATCTCCACTCATAAACAAAACAACTGTAAAGGGACAGCAAGTCGATAAATAAATGATTAATTGATCAGTAAATTCCACAAAATGATTATTTTTACAGATTTGTTAATAATCGATCATTTGATTTCTGATGACTTCACCGTATTTACCCTTGGTATTCAAACACCTCAACTCCTTACCACAATTTACTACCCGATGTTGTGTCTAAAAATAGCTGAATGAGTGGCAAACAGTGTAGACCCTGATGAGACACCGCATTTTGCTCAGGCCTGTGAGGCCATAAACATACAGTAAAGTATAACATATGGTAAGAGTCATGCACAGACAGACAGGTAAAATTATGACCAAGTTTTCAATGATGACTAAACGATTATCGATCACAGTGGCAGGACTGATAATTGATCATCTTTTCAGCTCTGATTAGCCAGCCCTAGCAAATGCACAAAGACGCCTTTTCGCTTATCAAATCTAAATGTCCTGTTCTATTTTCTAGCCCCAACAGACGGTGGGAACTGTGGCACCTGTGGTACAGAAGATCACAGCACCAGCTATAAAAGCTCCACCAGCATCAGTGCCAGCCAATGGTAAGTTTGGTATGCTACTTCTGCTTGACCCTAAATTTGGTTGTGAAACATCGGGTACTGGAGTGGTTAGAGCTCTTAACTTAGGATTACGAGGTCATGGGTTCAAATCCCACTGGAGGCATAATTCAGCACATGACTATGACACTTCATTGCACAGCTTTTTTTCTGGCGAAAGATTGTGCACAAATATTGATTAACCACTTAGAGGACTAAGCCTGCCCAGTTAAAGTGTGGCTAGGTAAACTGACTGGCTCAACATGACTCTAATGGGCTGACTGGGCCTTAAAACCTCCTCAATCAATCAAAAAAAAATACACAGAGCCTTTCGTCATCACCCCTGGGCATGCTCAGGTGAGATAGTGATCACTTTTTGTCCATGGTCCGTCCATCCATCCTTGCGTCTGTCTGGTTGTCCTTCAATTTACACTTTTCAAATGATTTCTCCTCTGAAGCCACTGAGCCAATTTTGGTCCAATTTCATATGGAGCCTCCTTAGGTTGCGGGGAACAAAAGATTGCTAAAATGGTCATGGTCCGTTGGCCAAGATGGCCTCCATGCCCATATATGATAAAAACCTTAAAAATATCTCCAGAACTGAGGATGCCTTGATGCTGAATCTTTGCACAAATCATTGGGGAAGGGAGATCTACCAAAGTTGCTAAAACTATGATGTTTAACCTTTTTACGGCAAGGTCAAGTTTGCTTCCCTATGCATTTGTATGGGCCCCATACATTTGTATGGGAAAAATGTTGAGAATTTCAAACGGGGCTTCTCCTCTGAAGCCACTGGGCCAATGTTGCTAAAATTTCTTGGGGCAGGGGAATTAAAGATTGCTAAAATGGTCCCTTGACCAAGATGGCCTCCATGCCCATATATGGTAAAATCCTTTCTTCTTCTCCATAAGCCTTATGGCCTAATTTTTATACGCCCGTTTGAAAAACGGGACATATTATGTTACAGGGTATGGCGTCCGTTCGTCTGTCCATCCGTAAACTTTTTCGTTTCCGGCTGACTCCTCCTACAGTTTACATCCGATCAAGCTGAAACTTGGTATATAGTTAGACCATGATGTGACGCAAGTATTTTTTCGGGATTACAGTCCACCAAATGTTTGCAGAGTTATGCCCCTTAGAAAATTTCTGTAAACTTTTCATTTCCGGTTAACTCCTCCTACATTTTACATCCAATCAAGCTGAAACTTCATATATAGTTAGACCATGATGTGGAGCAGCGCATATTGTTTCAAGGTTACAGTCCACCAAATATTAGAAGAGTTATGCCCCTTTGAAAATTTCAGTTGATTTTCGTTTCTGGCTAACTCCTCCTACAGTTTACATCCGATCAAGCTGAAACTTGATTTGTAGTTAGACCATGATGTGGAGCAGCGCATATTGTTTCAAGGTTACAGTCCACCAAATATTAGCAGAGTTATACCCCTTTGAAGATTTCTGTTAATTTTTTGTTTCTGGCTAAGTCCTCCTACAGTTTACATCCAATCAAGCTGAAACTTTATGTACAGTTAGACCATGATGTGTTGCAGCGCATATTGTTTCGCGGTTACAGTCCACCAAATACTAGCAGAGTTATGCCTCTTTGAAAATTTCAGTAAACTTTTCGTTTCTGGCTAAATCCTCCTACAGTTTACATCCTATCAAGTTGAAATTTTATTTGTAGTTAGACCATGATGTGGAGTAGGGCATATTGTTTCAAGGTTACAGTCCACCAAATATTAGCAGAGTTAAACCCCATTGAAAATTTCTATTAAATTCTATTAATTTTGTGTTTCCGGCTAAATCCTTCTATAGTTTACATCCGATCAAGCTGAAACTTCATAATAGTTACACAATGATGTGGAGCAGCACATATTATTTCGAGGTTACAGTGCACCAAATATTTGCAGATTTATGCCCCTTTGAAAGTTTTTGTAAACTTATCGCAGCATATTGTTTAGAGGTAACAGTGTGCAAATTTTATTTTATAATAGGTATATTTTTTGCAAATAACTAAAGTTTTGGTCATATGGGTAAGATATTGATTTTTTTTTTTTTTCTTCTTCTTTTATTAGATTTGCAAGGATAGGTTGCCATTATTAAATCTTTATGAATACATAATTCTTTTGGGATTTTTTTTTTTAATACTCTTCTGATTTGGCTCCCTTGAAGAACAAAAATAAAATCAGTATTAAACAAGTTAAAGGTTTACAAAAAAATTTCTTGCAGCATTTTTTTTTTTTTTTTGGTTGTTTATTTTTGCTTTGTTATTGTTTGGTCCGATATTGAAGTATAGGAAAAACAAATCAGCCAAAGGCTCATATGAGCTTATAATATAGTCATGCTGCTGTGGTGTGTCCTCCGTCAGAAAGCACTTCTCCCTAGAAGCAGCAGACTTCCCCCTATCTTCCCAGGAGAGAGAAGTCACTTCTTCCTTAATTCCTGGGCCAGCTTGGTCGCTTAGGTTACAGTTCACCAAATATCAGCAGAGATATGCCCCAATGAAATTTTTAAAAAAAATTTTTTTGTAATTCCACTTACAGTTTATATCCGGAGCACTGAATTATACAGGAGCCAGTTTTAGTGCTACATCTTTTTACTTGCCACGGGTGTATAATGCCCCGCTTGGCGGAGCTCTTGTTGCATAAATCATCAGGGACGGGAGGTCTACCTAAATTGCTAAAATGATTGTCCTATGTTGACATTTGACCTTTTTACGTCGAGGTCAAATTTGCTTCACCACACATATGGGCCATATACATTTATATGGGAAAAATGTTGAGAAATCATATTTTGGACATCTCCCGCTTGAGCAATTTTTAAGATTTCAAACAGATCCTTCTGTCAAAAGGGTATTGATAATTTGTTTGAATGGTTCCACCCCATTGAACAAGATGGCTACCATGCCCATATATGGTAAAAAAAATCTTCTTCTCCAGAATCAAGAAAGCTTTGAGGCTGAATCATAGTACATGTATATAGCATCAGGGAATCAAGGTCTATCCATTTTGTTCAAATGACGGTAGTAGGTTGACCATTTTATGGCAAGGTCAAATTTATGCCCTCTACATTTGTATGGGAAGAATGTTGAAAAATAATTTTCTCATTGGATAATAAAGACTAATAGCTGAAACTGACAATGTATGATCAAAGTAGTAAAATTGTTTAGCTACTGTCAAAATTTTGGGGGTTATCTGCCCAGAAAGTGTTGATTTTTTTTCTGACTTCCGCTTAAACAGGCTGACTATGGTATGGTAAATGTCCTAAAATTTTGAACAATTTATTTCATACTTTTTTTGACCTAAATTTTGCCTTTTATGCAGTTGTTTCTTAAACTTCTTAGTGGAATGGCAAACAGTGTAGATCCTAAACAGAATGCTCCTTTAGGAGCAGTCTGATCTAGGTTTGCACTGTTTGCATATGCAATTTTGTCAAACTTTGGTAAACAAAATTGCTAAAGACAAACTGATCACATTTATCTTAGAAAATAGGATCTGACACTTCATGCAAATTGTCTCCTTAGGAGACAATTTGCATGAAGTGCCAAATCCTATTTTCTAGGGAAAATAAGAAAAATATTTCAGAATTTCATCTGCTGAAATTTTTACCCAGCTGCAATGAAGCTTCAGTGAAGTGTGTCTAATGAAAACCAACAACATATGTTTTCAAGGAGATATAAGAAAAATATTATTGGATAGACCCTCTCATCTGGATAATATTGTCAGAGTGCGTTGAGGAATTACCAAATGAAAAAATCCATAAAAATCTGGACTCCACTGTGCAGTTGGTAGCACATATGACTTTAGGTGCAGGAGTCGCAAGTTTGAATTCCAGCTCAGCCTGATAACTTTCATGGAAGTTGATCATGAAATTTCCAAGGGTCTTTCTAGCCCTTTTGCTGATTCATGAAAGAAAGTTGTCAGTTACTGGCTAAAGTATGTGCAAAAAGTACTGGTTAATGCTTTGAGGACTAAGCCTGCCCAGGAAAAGTGTGATTAGCTTAACTGAATGGTTTGGCATAACATTAACAGTGTTGGGCCATAAAACTCTGAGCCACAAAAACAAAAGCAAGAATTCATAATTCCTGGAGGTTTATTGCTTAGTAATCCAAGAAGTATCCAGAATCTTTTTTTTCTTATTTCTCCATGAACAAGTATGTTGTTAGTACTTGGTGAGGCGCTTCTAATGAGTACCCACAAGATAAGTTTTATGGAGAAATAAGAAAGGAAACAATATTTTATGGTTGAAAAAAGCATCTTATCTTGAGGTATGGTAATGTTTGAGGCTTGTTCTGACAATCTTTTTCTACAGTTCTCCATAAAAATGAATATTATGCATAGGTCTAGATAAGAGTGGGTATCAGGTACATAAATATTTTCCTTATCTCTCCACAAAAAAATATGTTGTGGGTACTTGTTAGAAGCCCCTTGGTGAGGCACTTCTAATGGGTACCCACAAGACATGTCTTCGTGGAGAAATAAGAAAAATATCAATACTTTTGAATTAAAAAAACCCCAAAAAACAACAACAAAAAAACCCATCTTATCAAGAGCTATGATTATTGGTAGTCATTATAAGCAAAGAGTACAGGAACATATATTTCCATTGATAAAATGAGATAATTATCTGTCCAACTGTCCCTCTTAACTCTGTCCTCGCTAGTGGCGACTTTTGTCATCTGCTTTGCAAACAATTTGGACCGAGTTCAGGTCTGACAAAACGTCAGGCCTGATCTGGATCCAACCTGTTTGACACACTCATATGTCGTCTGCTGATAACCTTTGCAAAAAGTTTGGCCCGACCTGATCTGGCTCCAGCCTGTTTGACACACCCATATGATGGTATTCCTGAAGGATTTTTTTAAAAAAGTTGATTTTAAAAAGAATCCACAGACGACAAAAAAGCATGCAAAATTACCCAGCGTACAAAGAGTTAAGTAGAGCTATGTAGATCATAGTCACAGATAAGGTGATTTATTTCTTCCAAAAAATGCTATGTTGTGGGTAGTACCATGCTTATTGGACATGTTATATCATTAGTACTCATTTCTAAGGCAGAGCGCTTACCGTGTGGTCATCTCTAGTGATTAGTTCTCTGGACTTTGGATCACAAGTTACTGGATTCGAATCCTGCTGTAGGCGGAATTCATGATTGTACTAGCTTCATTTCACAGAGCCTTTCATTATCATTCTTCCATCATCTCGATATGACTTAATGTTGAAAGGAATGTAAAACACCAAAGCATCATCTAACTGTACCCACAACATACGTTTTTGTGGAGAAATAAGAACAAAATATTTACCTGATATCTCCTTATCTAGAGTTACCGTATTTGACCGAATTATCACCCCTTTAAGCACACAGTCAAGCAGTTCCGTAGTCTTCAGATTACAGCTCGTGTACTTTTTGTCTACTTCTTTATAAAGGTATTTGTTGTGGGTACCCATTTGAATTGCATCGACTTGCCAGTGCAGTTTAAATGAGTACCCACAACATATGCTTTCATAAAGAAAATCAGAAAAAAAAACAATGACAATTTGATGTCCTTTGCTGATCTTTTTTTTTTTTAAAGTGTAGGAGTGTTTGGTGAGGCAAAGGTGTCGAGTATCTTACTTCACTGCGGTGTCCATCTGATATTGGCTTACAGTTGGGCAAGGCCTGCTATGCTTGCAGCAGGTGGAGGGATGCTATTATTTCTTCCGTTTCTTCTCTTTCATTCATTTTCTTCTTTCTCTGCTGTCCCTCTTTTTGATCTGGCTGCTATCTCTTTGATCTCTTTTCTCCC
Organism: Anodontia alba; assembly: GCA_964016985.1. Taxonomy (NCBI): domain Eukaryota; kingdom Metazoa; phylum Mollusca; class Bivalvia; order Lucinida; family Lucinidae; genus Anodontia; species Anodontia alba. The sequence goes on along the minus strand of OZ024838.1, from coordinate 18,044,135 downwards.
TTTCTCTGGGAGACAACTCAAAATAACTTACAAGGGTTGACGTGTCGTTAAACGCCAACAAAATCAATCATTAAAGTGTAGCTTTAGTATAGGTAGGTACATTTTTACCACAAGTTTTCCCAGTATTTTTGAAAAACTAAGTGCACAGTGTGGTAATTTAGTCAAAAATGGTATGTTTTTTGTGGAGAAATAAGAAAAATATTCACCTGATATCCCCTCTTAATTAGAGCTATATAGAGACTTGTTTTCTTGTCACAGTATGAATTAGTGATTGTGGGCTGAGAAGATTTGTGCATTGACACATACACATTTAAAAATTTGAATGTTGTTGAAAATTTACATAAGTGATTAAACATTTACATAAGTGATTAAAAATTTGCATAAGTTATTAAATATTGTTTGTCTGAAGTATCAACAGCAACAGCATAACTTTCTTGCAAAAACAGTTTGGGTTGATGAGTCACTGACAAGCAAAAGTATTTTCTGTGCAGTCCGACCATGATCTTCCCAGTATCGTGTTTAACCCTTGTCCTGCTGAACCCGTATATACCCTGCCTTTGCAAACAGTGTAGATCCAGATCAGTTGGCTTCTGAAGAAGCCAACTGATCTGGATCTGCACTGTTTGCCATTAAGTATGTGATTTTATAGCAATAAACCTATTCAAGTAATCTGATTGGCTGAAAATGAGAAGAGGGCATGGTTAAGGAGAGTGGATACACTTCAGAGAGCTGGCCATCGCGGCTCAGTCAGATGTGCATCTGACTGGTGATCAGAAGGTTGCGGGTTTGAGCCCAGCAGGGTCTGGCAACATTCTTTCAGGAAGATTGATCATGAAATATTTTCTGTGGTCATTCTCTCTCTTCTGCTGATTCAAGAAGGGCAGTTGTCAGTTTCTGGCAAAAGTATGTGCACAAGTACTGGTTAAACGCTTAGAGGACTAAGCCTGCTCAGGAAACAGTGTGGTTAGGTGAACTGACCACACTCATCATGACTTTAATGTGTTGACAAAACGACAACACAAACAAAAATCTGGTGTATGAATTTCTTCTCAGTGTGGGACTGCTCTTAAAAGGAAGAATTTGTGAAGGGAGGCAAATACTTTTTGGTCAGAGTGATCTCCTCTGGCAGTGTATCCATTCAACTTAAATTGCGTAACACATACACAAGAGATATTGTTTAGGAGGAGCATTTGATGATAATTCTAGGACAATTTTTCTTATTTTCCACAATATATGTTTTTATGGAGACTGGAAATAATTATCCCATAATTATCACAAAATACTCCTCCATAAAACTGTTACAATACATACAGGAAAATCAACACGGGCTTACACATGGGATTTTAAAGGTCTATATTTATGTCACAAATTTCTACATGTACTTGTCATGACTCATGAAGAAAAACAAAACAAAACAAAAATGAAAAACGCATTAAAAAAACAAAAAACAAAAAAACAAAAAAAACAAAAACAAAAAAAAACAAAACAAAAAAAAAAAAAAAAAAATAGGCTACAAAATCCATGCATTTTTATTTGAACTAATGTGAAATTACAACTTTTCTAAATTTTGGGGTATTCTTTTCAGCCCCCTGCACTAGTTCACTTGGCACTTTACTTTCTACCATTTGTGTATGTGTATTAAAATGCACAAATCCTCTCTTTGCAGGGGAATGCGGTCAGTGTCTGCTGGCAGTACAATCTTTGGGGCGGAGTTGTGGGTGTAGTACTAGGGGGTGCAACCAGACAGATTCTTCACTGTCATTAAGTAACAGCTCAAAGAAATCGTCTGAAGAGTGTACAAACAGAACTTGCTGCTCATACCTCGTTTTGAGAAAACTCAGGGCCTTCATGTCTAGTCAGCTGGAGAAAGGACACACTCTCAATCATACTTTAGAACAAATCAGTGGAAAATGTTGTGAAAAACAGATTCATTTGTTACTGAAGCATGTTAGAAAGAAGATGGATATATGCAAAAAGAAGACGAAAAATATCAGAAACCCAGCTATGAATACAGTTGTAAAATTTGAGAATTTAGTGGAAAGGCTTAATGTGTTAAGAAGTGTTTTGGAGACAAATGATGCTGGGTTAGAAAAAGTACAAGGAAAATTTTGTTCTTTTTGTAAAGAAGTCTATAGGTTCAGATACCATGCTAGTCAACTTTCTAAAGACTTGTTGCCAAGAGATACCGTAATGTCTTTCAAAACCAGCTACAATATTAATAGAAAGCAACATTATGATTTGAAGATTGCAGATAGTGAATCATGTGATGCTTGTTCTTTAGATTACTGCAGTTCAAGTGATGGAACAAATATATTAAGGAGATGTATATTGAGTTTGGGAATAGGAGAGATTATGTCTTTAAAATTACCAGTTCAGGTAGAAACAAAATATGTTGAAGATTTACATGGGCATGCTGAGTCTAATCTATCAAGACTTAGCATGGCAGACCTTTTAAAGTCTCACAAATGCCTATCCTCCCAGTCAGATGAAACATCTACCATAACAATTAGTGATCCTTCTCTAATTTGCGAAAGTCCCATTTCTGACTTTGAGCAAACAGAATTATGTCATGTGATAAAAAGTTATGTGCTGAGAGGGAGAGAATTTGAAATTTCTGAACTCAAAGTTGAGTCAGAACATGTAATTCCAAAGTGCCAAAACTCTAAATACTGTTATGATATTAGATGTTCTTGTAATAGAAGAAAACATCTAAATGAAAGTCTTTCTGGTCAGGTTTCAGGTTATAGCTCATCGCATCCAGAAGTGTTAAACCAAGTTTTAGACTTGCAGACCAACAATGATGCAGAAATGCGCGTTACTAGATATTCTAATTTTTTTAAACTAAAGAATTTGAACTGTTCAGAATCTGTTTGTTGCAGCAATGGGACAAACCGTAAATATTCAGAAAATCATGAGATATTAAAAAAAGCAGATGTGCTAAATGAGTCAGAAGTAAACCATTTTATCAAAACGAAAAGCCATACAGAGTGTCATCAACCTGAAAATGTGCTATATGTAAGTGCGAAAGCTCTGGAACTGCCATTCAATAAACAAAACAATGAAAATATGAAATCCAGTATGAAATCACGGTTTTGGTTTAGAAAGGTGGATTTTTTTTATAGGCAGAGGGAGATTGAAGTATGGACTGCAAGGTCAATTGCAACAGGAAACAATGCTGACAAAAAAGTAGAAACAACTCAGGGCAGTAGAAATACTACTACTTCAGACCCAGTTTTGTCTCAGGTATCAAATCCTGACATTATGGAATTAAATGAGACAGACAGCAGCATGTCTGTTTTTGTTGAGAACTCGGGAATCAATACACAACCCAGTGATAGTACAGGGCCATTTTTGGAAGGAATCGGTACAGGTTTAGTTAATCCAGCCTCATCAGGTACATCTGCAGACAGTACTTCAGAAAGATCAGTTAGGTTTTCACAGTCTTTTCATATTCCTTCATTTGGCGATCCATTATCATTTGATATAGATGATGATCAAAGTAATGAAGTGGATATTCAGTTTATAAATCCAGGTGAAAGAAACCGGTCACAAACTGAAAGTGCAGAGGCTCGTATTGCTGAAGATATGCTATCACAACCAAAAACCATTGGTATACAAGATGCTAGTCCTAGTTTTGATTCAGATGAAACTGAGCCCAATGACAAGTTCTTACTTGCCAAGTCTTATTTGGAGGACATGGGCAGACCTGAACAAAATGCCCCTCAGAAAAATTTAAGAGGTGAAGTAACAGAAAACAGTGATAGTAGCAAGTTACAGCAGACTGATACCCAGGCTAAAGCAGGTGAAAATGTCCAAGATGCTGACCTGATAGATTACTTAAGCCATGGAAATACTGCTGAGGAGGATAGCACTATGAAGGAGAGCTCAACTCCAGGTAAGGCTGCAGAGAGTAAATCTGATGCTGATGATCTGACTGACAGAAACTGTGAATTCAATAAAGAAACAAGAATTTGTGACCGTCTCCCATCCTATACAGACAAACTGTTGCATACTAGTGACAGAACATATGGAATCAGCATGACTGTAAGTAACAGCTCAAATAATAAGGTGGAGAAAGAAATTGTACCTTGTGATAAAAGCTTTCATAAAGATTCAGTTGATGAAAAAAAAAAGGTAAGAGAAAAGTCAGATTCTATCTCCACTATAAAGAAAACAGAAAACTTACATGTAAATTCAAGTGATACATCAGTTCTGTGGGAATCAAGTCAGGCAAACTTGGTCAGTCATATTCAGACAGATTCTGATCATTCAAGAGCCGAAACTCAAAATTCACTTCTTTTAGCAGAAAACACTTGTACAAATATTGCTGAAACTCAAAATTCACTTCTTTTAGCAAAAAACACTTGTACAAATAATGGTGAAAATGAATCCTGTAAGGCATCTTTGAGCTCTATAAATAGAGTTAAAGAAAATGTTGCATCAAAGAAAGGTTGTAGTAATAGTAATATCTGTAACATGCAGACATGTGGTAAAGCAGACAGTGTGCCTGGTACAAGAACTAATGAAGATGAAACTTCGGAGTCTGATTCTGAAAATCGTCTAATGATTGATTGCACTTATGATTCTGATCACGGGAATTGTGTAGCTGATGATGATAGTGGTGATGATGAAGATGACTTTGAGGCTGAATTTAAATTATCTTCAGCAAAGTCGGTTGAATCTCAGAAATACTTAAGTTTATTAAGACGAAATAGATCTGATAGTGAATCTATCTCCAGTGTTGCTAGCATTGACACTGGTAGAGAAACTTGCAAGCAGTTAAAGAGATACAGCTCTGAACCTGGTGAGAGCATTGGCTCAGAGCATAACAACAGTGACAGAGAGATTCTACAGCCATTTCATGATGGGACTAGCAAAACAAGAGGAGAAAAAACTTCACCATTTCAGGACCATTCATATGTTAGAAGTAATACATTATTAGGACTTGGAAATGCAAATCTAGCAAATAATGACAAAAATGATAATCCTGGAGCAGTTTCTTCATTTGTAAAAGGTAGAACATTAACAGCTGAACAACCCAACCTTCAGACTCTGGATGGTAAGAAAATGATAGTTTCAAGTGCCTTATCAGAAGAACAGAAAAAAAATATATTTGATAGTTACGAGCAGTATGGAATTGAAAAAACTTGCAGAACTCATAATATTCCCGTAGAAAAATTAAGAGAAGTTCTGAAGGAGTATTTTGAATCTAAACTTAATGAAGTGAAGAATTTAATTGAATCAAAACCAGATATGCATGTCTCAGAATATGGAAAAGCAAAAGAAGCTACAAATACAAAAGAAATGCCAAAACATTTACATGAAGTGCCAGAACAAAAGGATGATGAGAGTAGTGCATCCCAATCATTAGCAAAAGATGACACACAGACAGTTAATGTTAAGGATTATATTTTTGATAGTAAAACAACTGCAACACAAGGTTTTGATCAAAACCTACAAGTTGATGATAGAAGCAAGAAATCAAATGACATATTAGAAGCATCAGAATTGATACAGTTTAAAATAAATGTGGAAGATTTTGTTACAAATAAACTAGGCAGGAGATTATATAGCTATGATTTTAAGAAAAGGTCGGTTGCTTTAGCTGAAAAATTTGGCGATGTTTTAGTTGCTAACCATGTAGGTATTGACAAGAAAACAATTGGTAAATGGCGGTATAGTTGTGCAAAATTGGCTCAGAATGAGAAACTAATCATTGAGGATGGAAAACCAAAGGTGGAAGATAAAGAAGATGCAAAAAAAAAGAGATTCCGTTATTCAGAGAATCTGAAAATCAAATTAGTATATATGGCAAAAACTCATGGTGTATCGGATGTAGTTAAGCAGTATGGTGTGAAAAAAAGCACACTTCAGCAATGGAATCAAATATATGGTGAGCGTAAGTTGCAGAGCTATGAGCTAACAGATGAAGACCTTTTGGAACTTGTTGAGGGCGCAGAACATTCAGAAATGTTGAGTAAAACACCTTCTCAGACAGATCAGCAAGTAACAGAATATGAAGCATCAAGTACTGTGAATCTTGAGAAGGGAAATAAGCATACCCAATCGGCAAATGCTGACTTAAAAGCCCAGGGAAAAGAAAGTGTCTGTCGTACAAGTTCGTCAGATATTTTAGCTAAGCCAGAGTCAGGAAAGTCCTCTACTGAAAATACATTCCCAGGTGCTATTCCTGTAATATTAGAAGCACCACCTACATCAGAGGAACTGAAAAGACCATCAGAAAAATACCAGGCTGTTGCAAGTCTTTTACGTAAAGCTTTAGCTAAAGTACCCCTAGATAAACAAGGGGGAACTCAACCATCTGCTGCATTTATACATGGAAACAGTGTAGTGTTTAGATATGATATGCCAAAAACACCAGAAAACAGTGTTACTAAACCCTTAGTGATTAAACCTAGCCAGACTTTGCCTGGGAATTTGTCGACTACCAGTTCACCTGTGATTGTAAGTTCATCACCTTTATGTCTAAAGAGTGTTTCTGCTAACAGTGTTGTTGCAATTAAAACTAGTCAGCCAGACAGATCACATTTAATACAAGGTGCTGCCATAGGTACTGTAGAACCAAGGAAAGATTCCTTTGCAAATATTTCATCAATCACTACGGCAGCCTCGGAGTGTTCAACCACTCCGTATGTTAAAATAGTGAATATACAGCAGGTACTTCCACCGCCTCCTGCTTTACATAAGTATGGTCAGATAGGTAGTGAAACAATAGCGCAATCGACCACATGTCCTGTAATGGGAAATGACTGTGCAACTACAGTTACAACAAGTATTGTGACATCTGTTATTTCAGATTGTAGTGGAACACCTTTGGCTCAGACATCTCTGCTCAACTTAAGATCAATAAGCAATAGGCAGTCAGAGACATCTCATGTTTCTACACCACTCAGTATTTCACAGATCAAGCAAGAACCACAAAATGATTACCAATATGCTAAAGCTGTTGGATATAGTCCAACAGTTCAAATGTCAGGTTCGGAAACAGCTTATGTGTCTTCAGGCATTCCAGCATCAGTCTCTGTTGTTCAGCCAAATAGCCAGATCAGTACTGGTCCAGTTGGAAGTCAGAGTGTTCCTTACAGAAATTCCTGTGCACCTGGATTCATTAAGGAAAATTGTCCTACTACAGTTTATGTATTTAATCATGATGGACGAATAGACAATATAACAAACTTAAATTCAAGTAATAGTTCAGCTAGAAATACAGGCCATGCAACAAGCATGAATTCAGGTGGAAGTTTTTCAACTTATAACATCGTCCATCATTTTCCACAAACAACTTTTTCTACCACAGTGCACCCTTCTCCTCGAGTAACTGTTGGTACCACACACAATTTCAGTCATACTTTGTCAGCTGAACCAAGAAGTGCATGTAAAGAAGTGCCCATCATATTGAAAAAGAGTACCAAGAAAAGTTCTCCCAACTCAGGTATAAGTACAGTTAGTTCAGAGTCTACTGCCAGTCCTGAAACATTTGGAAGTGATCATGTGACAAAAGATATGGAAGGTTATACAGGCCAAATTCCTAAACGAGTTGATTGTTTGAGACAAATTCCAAAAGGGGTTGATTATTTGAGTGAGTTTAAGAAACAAATGGGCATTGAGAAAGAGCATGAAATTACCACTGAGTCACAGCAGATGTTGAATAGAGAAATCCAGCTTGAAGTGAAGGAATCACAACAAATTCCAATGAAGCATACAGGTGACCAGAAACAAACTGGAGTTGTTAAAAGGTTGGATCAGTTTCTGAATGCAATTAATCAATCAAAGATTAGCATCGACTTGCTTTATCAGCAACAACTTTTAGAACAGTTGAAGAAATCAAAGAGACCAGAACAATTAAAGAAAATTCAACAGCCACAGGATAGGTTAGGTTTATCAGAACATCAAACAGAGCATAAGAAACAAAGCTCACCTGACTCAAGATTATTTTCTCTCATAAAAAGTGTGTCGGGAAGAATAAGAATAGCTGATGGTAGCAAGTCTTTGTGTGAAGTCAAAAGTCCCGACAAAATATCAGTACCAGATAAAATGGGCAGTAGCCCCTCCAAAAACAGTGCCCTTTCAAGTGATAAATATATTGTAGGAAAAAATTTTCGCTTTTCACGTGGATTGAAAGTGAAACTAGCTGCTAAAGCCAGCATGGAAAAGACATCAGTATCTACATTAGCAAAGCGCTATGATATTTCAGAAAAATGTTTAAACCGATGGCGTAGTTTATATGCAGGAATTGCTGTTGCTGATACAAAGCTAACAAAGAAACAACAAGAGGAAGTAGCGGCACATCGCTTATGGCTTGCAGAAAGGAAGTCATTGGCAGCCCTGAAAACCAGTCAGAACAAAGATTTTCAAATTTATATAGACAATCCTGAATCTCCATCTGTTTCAGAATCTGTAGATGACGTAAGTATTTTGGAACACTCTAACTCTGCTGAGGCTCAGCTTACAGAACATGTAGATAATCTGAGTGATGCAAGAAGGAGAAATGATAGTACTGATTGCTTAAGTGTTACCACAGGAACAAGCATTGAGGAAACAATCACAAAACCAGAAAACAAAGATCAGAGTGCAAAGTCTGGTAATGGTGATAATAGGACAGTGACTGATTCAGACTATTTAAGGCAGAAGGACTTAGAAAAAGATATAAGTAATATACAGACCAAAATTCTTAAGAAAAACACAGCACGAAAATCAACTACTCAGGGAAAAGTGGTTTCAAAGTTTGTCAAGAAACTTGGCAATACCAAGGAATCGGTCAGATCAGTTGAAAAGGAGGATGCTTTTCACTCAGATGTTGAGCAGTCAGTAACAAGAATTAAAGAAAAGAGCAGAGTACCAAGTCCAATGTTTAATGTTCCATTGTATATAGAAGCACAAGCCCCAGATATTACAAATAAAGAAAGGAATGATATTCGTAAAAGCTGGACTTTTCTCTTTGGAAAGACAAATAAACCTAAGGGAGTTTTTGAAGCCACTGAACCACATCTGACAGGTGAAGATGGTGATGTGCCACAGAAACCTCCATCAACAAGTAATTCAACTGACTCAGCAGATTTGCCAAATGTTCAGATTGTGATTGTAGGCAATAAAGATAGTTCAGATAAAATGCATGTTGATCAGCAGCTGGCAAACTCAGGGCATGAATTGCATGAAAATGTATCAAAGGAAAAAGCATCAGACGAAAATGTTGTGATAGGGCACTCAAGTAATGAATATGAAGATGTGACGGACAGGTGTGTATTTGAAGACATTAAAACAGAAAAATTGTATCCTATAGCAGGAGACCTAAAGTATTCTTTAGAATTTAAATTAAAGATAGTGAAAGAGGCACAGGAATCAGGTTGTGAGAATGCAGCAAAATGGTATAAGCTTGACCTTGACGAAGTCAGAAAGTGGCATGCTGCTATTGAAGGTGACAAACATTTTTCATTTAAACTGTCAGTTGTGAATTGTGCAAAAATCTATGGAATTAGGCATGCAGCGAGTTTGTATTCTGTTGATCAGCATAAGATTTCTAAGTGGTTAAGTGAAAAAATACATGACACTCTAACATTGAATGAGACTTCAGGTATTTTTGAAGAAAAAGATAAGTGGGAAGGATTGCAGTTTGAAACTGTGAAAAATGGTGATGTATCTATATTAAAACCTAAATTTAATAGGACTGAAAGTACTTACAGAGGGGATAGTCCAACAGATATGGAAATCACATCTAATAATAGAACTAGGACAAGAATGGGTGGAAACTCTGTAAGTTTTATCTCAAAACAAACCTTTTCTAAAGCATGTGAAATTGTTCATTCCAGCTCAAGTAAAGACCTTGAAAAAGAATATTTGGCAGATATAGAAGGTGATATTGGAGCAATGCCAAGAATTGTGAGACAAAAGAGCACAAACAAAGCCAAAAATGATAGTGAACTTGAAATTGCTAGCACCTGGAAACAGGTTCAAGAATATGTACAGCAGCCTGTTAAATCTAAGGAAAAGAAATTCTCACCAGACTTCAAAGCTCGAATAATCAAGCTTTGTGCTCAGAAAGGACAAAAAACAGTTGCTAAAGAACATAAAATTCCATATAACAAAATTTCAAGATGGAGGCTAAAAGCTAAAAATGGTGTTGATGCACATTCTGCAGATATGTCAAAAAATAAACCAGCTGATTCAGCATTGGTGATAAAAATTAATTTGAAAGATGAGCCTAAAGTCATGAGTCCTACCAGTCAAGGTATAGATTCTCAGAAGTCTGAATTTTCTGAAGATTTCAAAAAAGAAGTTGTGAAATATTCAAGAAAGCATGGATTTATTGCTGCGGCCAGGGAGTTTAAAATTGGCAATCCCAGAATTCTTTCATGGATAAGACAATATAGATCTTGCTCTTTTGATTCAAATGAAATTCAATCCACAATGTCTGCTGGTGAGTTATCCCCAGTTAAAGATTTCCAGAAATATAAGACAAAAAAAGTAAAATCACCAAGACACTCTTATACCCATGTTGAAGTTCCCCATAGCCCTAAGGGTAATAAAACTGGACGAAAAACACCAGTTAATGCTGAAAGTGTACTTCAGGATTATATCATTAGTAAGTCTACCTTAGGAAAAGAGAATGCCTTAAAAATTACTTTGTCACCACGCAGAAAATCTCCAGCTCTGTCAAAAGCATCAAGTGATGAAGGGTCAGAAATTGATGACTTCGAGGAAGTGGCAGCTTGGAGTGCAGATACTGATGAGATTGGTAAATCTGATGGAAATACTGTAATAGAACTGTCAGATGATGATGATGTAATTATTGTTAGGGAAGTTGATTTAAAGTCTAAATCTAGACCACTTGAAAGAAGTGAAGAATGTATTATTATAAATGATGAAGAGAGAGTTCCAGAAGTTAATATAAAAAGGAATGAATCTGGTTTGAAAGAAGATGAGCTTACATTCAAACAGCAGGATATTGAGTTAAACAGCTTTGCTGATAGAAAGAGAGCAGATCCAAAATGGACCGAAGTTGCAGCATCTAATGCTGAAGATGATGTGCTTATCAAAACCATGAATGTAGCTAGTTCTAATGTTGTCATTTCTGAAGACCAGCTATCAAATACAAAGCCTGTATCAGGAAATCTTTATGACCTTTTAGAAACAGAGGAAGACACAGCTCATATTGAAAATGTCAGTAAACAAGATGAAGATGATAAAAATAAAACCATATCTGCAGACAGTAGAAAAGAAAAAGAGAATTTGAGTCAAAAACAGGCAAACGACGTAGAAAGCAGATGTACTAATTCAGCGGAAAACTTAGAGAACTTTAAAGAAGATTCAGAAATGCTTAGTACAGAAAGAAAAATGGAGTTAGCTGTAGTTTTGCATGATTACAGATCCACAGTAAAAGAAAATGTGTCTGCTTCTTCCACAGAATGTGCTGATGATAGTTTATGTCCTGTTCCATATGAAGAAACTTTAATGTACAAGGTCTTGTCACAAGAGATGGATAAATTCTTTACTGGGTCATTTGAAGTTTCAAAGCTACTGTCAGAGATTGGTGATAATGTTAATACTGGTAAGAATGAGGCTGAAAAACCTAAAAAATCAACAGTGAAAAAGCGTAAAATGACTGCTGATGTAGAGATAATGGAAAATCTAGATGAACAATATCGCCAATATCTGTTTGGACCTCAGTTACTTCCAGAAGAGGATGAATTTATTCATGAGGGGAACCATGCTGAACATGAATCAGAAGAAACTTATGAAAAAGAATTGGAAGAAAGTAATGAAAATATTGAAGTAAACTTGGATGGAAAAGAGGTAGATAGTGCTGTAAATGAAAGCTTGGAAGAAGGTAAAGCCAGCAATGCCCCTGATGTACATGACTTGGGAGAAGAGAAAGCAGATGCTGTCACGAGTGAATTTCCAGTGTGTAGTGATGGAGAAAGAGTAAACTCAGAACCTGAAGAAAAAAATGCTAGAGGATTGTTTGAAGACCTGTTTCCAAATTTTTCTGTTCCCAAAGAAGAGGTTTTGAAAGCTGAAGAAAGTAATCAAAAGGAAGCGGTTAAGAGTACTCAAAGCAGAAATCTATTCGATTTTTTAACACCTGTTTCAACAACAGAAGCCACAAACAAAAATACAGCAGGTGTAGACAAAGTTGATCAAAAAGGTGAAAATGCAACACAGACAGCTTGTAGTATTACTACCAATGATAACAGTACTGACCAAAGTGAAAATGATCCTGAAAATTCCAGAGCATCACCTTTTAGATTTTTTGGAAGTTTAATGAAAAGCATTAAATTGCCAGCATCATTAGCCTTGAAAAATTTAAGTGGGGAAAACACAACTGAAAGGGGAGATGAAAGTAATCAGAATGGAAGTATTATTGCTGAGACGCAAGCTAGTGAAGAGAGTGAGCTAAATTCAACACAGGAAATTGATAAGAAAAGTGAATCAAAAGACAAAGGAACACGTAACTTATTTGATTTCCTTTCTCCTAATTCAAACCAAAGAGATACACTAGAGTCCCACAGCCCAGAAAATTTTAGCTCACCAGTACCTGGTTTATTTGAAAACCTAAAAAGTAAGCAATCAAATGAGACTAAGATAAAACAAGAGGACAATGTGAAACCATTGCAGTCAACTAAACCAGCGTTCAAATTTCTATCAGTTAATTTTAGTCAAATAGCAAAGCTTGGAATGGCAAAATTCAAAGAAAATAAGTCACAATTGAAAGAAACAGATCGGCTCATGGAAGAAGGAACTAATACACTATCCTCACCTGATAACTTCAAAGCAGTAGGTACTCAGAAAGACAGTTCTGTAAATGAAGAGATTCTGTCTGGTAATGGTCAGATGATGCAGAAAACAATAGATAATGAAAACATGTCAGATGAAAAGAACTTAAAAGATACAGCTGAAGATGGTATTAAAGTAAACAGTACACCTGACTCAAAGGTGTTTGAGTGTAATGACAGAGAAAAGTTGGATAAAGATAACCTGATAAAAGAAGAAGAACCAGAAAAGAAATCATGTATCGAAAACAACAGTGCATATGAGGAGGATGATGATGATGAGTTATACAAATCCTTTACCTCTCAAAAAGTGATCCTGATTTTAGACATTTCTAAGAAACATGGAATAGAATTTGCCTCTACATCTTTTGGTTTGCCGCCAAGGGCTATAGTGAATTGGATCATTGAGAAAGACAGAAAGCACAGAAAAATTGCTTCTTCATACACTTTAGAAGAGAAACTCAATGCTTTAAAATTGTGCCTTGATGTAGGTATGGCAGATGCCTCTTCTAGTCTTAAAATAAGTGTTGATACTATTAAGTCTTGGAAGAATGAAATGTCTTGGTTATTGGACAGTCCTGGCGTTCTTGATGTTTTGGAAAAATGGAGCAAGATTCAGTCTAGAACCAGTATTTCCCTTGATGATGGAAAAGTGCCATCTGAACTTACTGGAAGTGCAAATGAAAAGAATATTCTGAAACAGGAAAGTGTGGAAAATTTGGATTCTGTTGGAGGAGAAAATAATCCTATTGAAGAATCAAAAAGATTAAGAACTACATCTCTGGAGGAAGTGCCAGATATTCTAAGTTTTGCAAAAAATACACATCCAAAAGACTTTACTGTTGAACAGAAAGCAGTTATTGTTTTACTGCTTGACAAGTATGGAGTGAGTGAAGTCAACAGAAAACTGGGAATAAGCACTAGAACTTTGTGGGGATGGAAGTATCGTGCAAAAGCTGCCAGGGATTACATACTTGCTGATGCTGGTCAGGTAAATCAAAAAAGAAAGCTGTCACAAAATGTGGAAACAGATATTGAGAAACAAGTCAATGTTACAACACCACATAAAGCACCTGCTTGCTTCAAAAATGTGAATATGAACAATAATGATAGCAGCCAAATGGAAACTAAATTAAAACCGCATGAGACACAAGTTATGGAAGCAAAGTTTTGTATCAGTGAGACAAATTATAAAGTGGAATCTCTGAACAAGCTATCAAGACCAGCTGTTGTAAAGTCACCTATGAAAGGTTATAGGATGATTTCACCTACCAAAATTCCAGAAATATTGCATGATGTTAGAAAATTACCAACAAAAGATTTCAGTCTGGAGCAACGTGTTGCAATTGTAAAACTTGTTGATTTGTATGGTGTTAGAACTGTTCATAAGCAGTTCAGGATTCCTGCAGGCTCTATCTGGAATTGGCAACACAGTAAAACTGTTATGGATTTAGCTCGCCCTGAGGGAGGTGTAGAGAAAGGTAAAAAGAATTTAGAATTTGATGATAGTGATGCTGCCAGATTAAAACCTGATACAATTGAGATCATAATGGAGAGAGTTAAAAATAACTTAAAGTCTTTAAATCATCTCCAGTTTAATTCACATCAGAAAGCAGATGCAGTTTGCTTAGTGAACCATTATAGTGTTGACACAGTTGTAAAGGCCCTGAGGGTAATTCCCCGTGGAACATTGTGGAACTGGCGTCATAATAAATATGTAAGTAAAATTGTGGAAAAGAAAATGCAATTGCTGCAGGAAGGTAGTTTGTCAAAGAAAACTACTGAAAAAGAAACTTCTAAACTAAGTGAAAATCAAGATTCAGATCTGTCTGAACACTTGAAATTTTCTATGGACAAGAAAGATTTAACCCAAAAGTGGTTAAGTTTATGTCATGGTGTGAGCAGAAGGACAAAAAGCCCTGGTGCAGCGAGTCTTACTGAATCAAATTTATTAGAAGATAAGAAGGTTAGTGGTGATAATTTAGACCTCGGAAACTATTCAGACAATTCAGAATGTTCAGAACATTCTGATCATCATCTTTATGAGGAAATAGATCTTGAACTTGGTGAAAGTTTTAATAGTACATCTGGAAGATTAACTCGATCATCAAGCAGTACTAGGATGAACATAACTCCAAGTATTGTTAGCTCTGTATCAATTCATTCAGGAGATTTTGAGGAAATTATTAGTGATGATGAGCAAAGTAAATCAAGTAGATCAAAGATAATGGGCTCCACTCAAAAAAGAAAAGGACACTGTGATGACAGGGATGTGAAAAGGCAAAATAAGAAGCGCAGAAGTGAGAACTCAGAGGTGTCTTCTGACATAGATCAGTTTGAAGATCTGAAAGATGAGATAATTGAGGTTCCAGAGTTTGAAGTGGTAGATTTTAAAATCTCTAAAGACAACAGAATGTTGGTCTCTTACAAGGTTGTAGGAACCAAAGAAGTGTACCTTTCAACAGGGGAAGAAGGTAATTGTGAAGAGATCTCCTTGGTGTTTGCGTTTTCTTATAAATGATTATTAGGGTTGTTACGGTGATTTGTTGTGGCTTTTTGATTTTCTGAGCTTCATCAAACAAAACTGTTTGTTGGAATGGTTTTGAAATGGTCTTATTTTGGGATGTTTTCATTGCTGGAGATAAGATGGGGTATCCACAGAATACGAGGGTCGTGCAAAAAGTTCTGTCACTAAAAGGCTTCCTTGGTTTTATCCTAGGTATATTTTAAAATGCTTCACTGCACTTGAATGGTGTGTTGAATAGCTAATGATATCCCTTATTTCGTGCAAATTCTTTTCCAACTGACCGAGTTATTTCAAATTGAAATAGATGCAGTCATATACACTGACCAATTTACTTGTTACAATAAGAAACGACCAAGCAAAGGATGGTCAGGAGTCCACCTTTTACATGACAACACCTCCTCTCATGTGAGGTTTTTAAGTGGAAAAGGTGAAAGTTTTAAACCATCCACCTTATTCACCTGACCAGAATCGCTGTGACTTCTTTTTATTTCCAAGGCTTAAGAAAATGCTTTCTGGAAATAAGTATACGTCTAGAAGTTCTCTTGGCAGCGCTATTTATCAGTGTCTCCAACAGATACCAAAAGAAGAATATTTATCTGCTTTTCACGACTGGGTTAAAAGGTTACAAAAATGTGTTTCAGTAAAGGGGGAATACTTTGAAGGTTTGTAATAAAAGTATGCTTGATAAAACATAGCTCTGAAGTAATCCGAACCCAGTGACAAAACTTTTTGTAGGACCCTCGTATTTTTCTTATTTCTTCACAATAACATGTGGTACTCATTGGGAGTACCTCAATGAGGCACTTCTATTGAGTACCCACAACATATGTTTTCATTGAGAAATAAGAAAATTAAACACTTTTCAGTTGAAAAAAAAAGTGCCTATCTGGAGCTCTGGTTTTACAATGATTTTATTTTTGGAAGTGTCCAAGACAAACTCCAGATAAGGCACACATAGGCTTTTTTACTGAGTATTGGTGTCAGTATAGTTTAACTCTTGTCCTGCTGAGCCCGGATATACCCTACCTTTGCAAACAGTGTAGATCCAGATCAGTTGGCTTCTGAAGAAGCCAACTGATCAGGATCAGTACTGTTTGCCATTAAGTATGTGAATTTATAGCAACAATCTGGACCAAGTAATCTGATTGGCTGAAAATTAGAAATGGGTGTGGCATCTTAATTTATTCAGCAGGACAAGGGTTAACTGATGGTAGTGTCACGTCATGGTGTATACTGCAGTGAGACAGAATTATAAAAGAGCATCAGATCCTAATGTCACATCCAGACATGATCACAACATGAAAGAAAGATTGTTGACCATGATAAAACATGCCGGCCTCGGTGGCTGAGTTGGATGCGCCGTCTGACTGGAGACCAGGAGGTCGCGGGTTCAACCCCCGCCGAGGTCGGCAACATTCTTTCGTGGAGATTGATCATGAAATATTTTCTACGGTCATTCTCCCCCTTCCGCTGATTCAAGAAGGGCAGTTGTCAGTTTCTGGTGAAAGAATGTGCACAATACTGGTTAATCGCTTAGAGGACTAAGCCTGCACAGTAAACGTGTGGTTAGGTAAACTGACCGTGCTTGACATGACCCCATTGGGTTGACTGGGCCGTAAAACCTCAACACAAACAAAACCATGATAAAACGAAGCTACCCATGATGCCACAATCATGAAGCACAGTCTTCCTGAGGCACCAAAAGAAGGAGGAAATATGAAGAGCAACAAAACCTATGTATGAAACCATCGATGCACAAACAATACGAGTGAAGATACCCAGGAAATGCCGCAGCTATGAAGCACAGCATTCCTTAAGCACCAAAAGAAGGAAAGATGAGGAACAGTGACAAAAGCAAGGCCACATGTGAAACCACTGATGCTTGAACAAAGAAGAACTGCAATAGAGGAACCACCCCGACCCCACCCCCCCACCCCCCCTCCCCACCAAAAAAAAATACTATGTGTATAAACCAGTTTTACTCATGTGAAACCTCACAGTTAGATCTGCTGCAGCTCCAAATTACAAACATGTTTGGTCAGGGTCCTCTATCTCACAAGTGAAACATCATAGTGAAAGTAGGGCTAGATTAGAGTGGGTATAAGTATTTTTCTTATTTCTCCATGAAAACATATGTTTTAACAAACAGGGTAGATCTAGATCAGTTGGCTTCTGAAGAAGCCAACTGATCTGGATCTGCACTGTTTGTCATTAAATATGTGAATTTCTATCAAAAACCCAGATCAAGTAATCTGATTGGCTGGAAATTAGAAGTGGGCGTGGCATCTTAATTTATTCAGCCTGAGAAGGGTTAAACCATGAACACATATTTTGTGGCTACTCTTCAGAAGGGCCTCAGTGGTAAGTTCGAATGAGTAGCACATCATACATCTTTTGGTGAGGCACTGTTAACCCTTGTCAAACTTAAGATGCCACGCCCACTTCTGATTTTCAGCCAATCAGTTTACTTGATCCAGGTTGTTGATACAAATTCAAATACTGAATGGCAAACAGTGCAGATCCAGGTCAGTTGGCTTCTTAAGAAGCCAACTGATCTGGATCTACACTGTTCGCAAAGACAGGGTATATCTGGACAATTTTTCATGGACTACTAAGAAAACATAGACTTGTATTGGATAAAGCTTCTTGTTTGAAACTAGAAGCCTAGGCCTTGGATATTTGGCATGTAACTTTATCCAATTGGCCTTTACCAAGATTGTTCAATTATAGCCCTGGGGTGGAAAATGGCCCACCCCAGGGTCACTTATTTCGCATAGACTCATATAGGGAAAAACTTTAAAAATCTACTTTTCTGAAACTAAAAGGCCCACTTTGGTATGTAGCTTCATCTTGTGGGCTTCTACAAAGATAGTTCAAATTATAGCCTTGGGGTCAAATTAGGCCCCGCGTCAGAGGATCATTTGTATAGGACCATAAGTCACTCTTGAACATAAAATTAATACAAAAATCTTAAAGCAGTCTGTTTGTTTGAAACTTCAATATCAAATATGTAAATCTTTAGCTTGGGTGAGCAATATAGAACCATCATAGTTCTCTCATTTTCAAGTAAAATGTATTGATATTTTTATTTCTCCATAGAAATGTATTTGTGGGTACTCATTAGAAGCACCTTTCTGAGCCACTTCTAATTAGTACTCTCAACATTTTTGTCACTCCTGCTTATAGCAGGGTGCGACATAGGAATTAGAATTTCCGTCCGTTGGTCCGTCTATTGATCATTCCATCTGTCAGCAATTTACTTAGAGTCTAGCATTTAAGTGCATTTCTCTGCAGCAGTGATAGCTGCGAGTGTCAAACCTTGCATAATAGTTGTCCAAGACATACTCTTCAAGCACACTATGAGCCTGTGTTCTTGACCTAGATTTTTCTCAAGTGGCTTTATCATGATTTTATGTTGAGTCTAGCATTAAAGTGCATTTCTCTGTAGCAGTAGTAGCTGCGAGTGACAAACCTTGCGCAGTAATTGTCCTTGACATACTCTTTAAGCATGCACTATGAACTGGTGCCCTTGACCTAGATTTCGCACGCCATTGACTTTGTCATGATTTTGCCTCGAGTGTAGCATTATTCACGGTTGTTGCGATTGTCAAACCTTGCATAGTAGTTGTCTTCGACATACTTGTCAAGCATGCACTACGACCCAGTGCTCTTGACCTAGCTTTCGTGCTCCAGTGGCTTTCATGATTTTGAGTCAAGTCTAATATGAAAGTGTGTTTCTCTGTAGCGGTGATAGCTGCAAGTGTCTAACCTTGCACAGTAATTGTCCTTGACATACTCATCAAGCACACACTTTGAGCAGGTGCCATGATTTTACATTGAGGCTAACATTAAAGGGAGTTTCTCTGTAGCAGTGATAGCTGCAAGTGTCAAACCCTGCATAGTAATTATGCCCCCGCCTATTCGAAGAATAGCGGATGGGCATTAAGCTTTACCCCTGTCCGTCCCGTACGTCTTTTCGTCCGTCCGTCTGTCCGTCCCACTTCGTGTTCTGGCCATAACTCCCAAACCGTATGGAATATATTCATGAAACTTCACAGGTGCATACATCACATTGAGGCGACGTGTCATGAACAAGGAAGACAACTCTTGCATTTTTGGTTTTTGAATTATCTTCCCTTGACTTAGTTCCATATAGTAAACCGTGTCTGGGCCATAACTCCTAAACCGTATGGAATATATTCAAGAAACTTCACAGGTGCATACATCAAATTGAGACGATGTGTCATGAACAAGGAAGACAACTCTTGCATTTTTGGTTTTTGAATTATTTCCGCTTGACTTAGTTCCATATAGTTAACTGTGTCCGGGCCATAACTCCTAAACCGTATGAAATATATTCATGAAACTTTACCAGTGCCTGCATCACACTGAGACGATGTGTCATGAACAAGGAAGACAACTCTTGCATTTTTGGTTTTTGAATTATTTCCGCTTGACTTAGTTCCATACAGTTAACCGTGTCCGGGCCATAACTCCTAAACCGTATGAAATATATTCATGAAACTTTACCAGTGCATGCATCACACTGAGAAGATGTGTCATGAGCAAGGAAGAAAACTCTTGCATTTTTGGTTTTTGAATTATTTCCCCTTGACTTAGTTCCATATAGTAAACCGTGTCCGGGCCATAACTCCTAAACCATATGGAATATATTCATGAATATTTATGGGTGCATGCATCACATTGAGACGATGTGTCATGAACAAGGAAGACAACTCTTGCATTTTTTGTTTTTGAATTATCTTCCCTAAACTTAGTTCCATATAGTAAACCGTGTCCGGGCCATAACTCCTAAACTGTATGGAATATATTCATGAAACTTCACAGGTGCATACATCAAATTGAGACGATGTGTCATGAACAAGGAAGACAACTCTTGCATTTTTGGTTTTTGAATTATTACCGCTTGACTTAGTTCCATATAGTTAACTGTGTCCGGGCCATAACTCCTAAACCGTATGAAATATATTCATGAAACTTTACCAGTGCCTGCATCACACTGAGACGATGTGTCATGAACAAGGAAGACAACTCTTGCATTTTTGGTTTTTGAATTATTTCCGCTTGACTTAGTTCCATACAGTTAACTGTGTCCGGGCCATAACTCCTAAACCGTATGAAATATATTCATGAAACTTTACCAGTGCATGCATCACACTGAGAAGATGTGTCATGAGCAAGGAAGAAAACTCTTGCATTTTTGGTTTTTGAATTATTTCCCCTTGACTTAGTTCCATATAGTAAACCGTGTCCGGGCCATAACTCCTAAACCATATGGAATATATTCATGAAACTTTATGGGTGCATGCATCACATTGAGACGATGTGTCATGAACAAGGAAGACAACTCTTGCATCTTTTGTTTTTGAATTATCTCATCTTGACTTAGTTCCATATAGTAAACCGTGTCCGGGCCATAACTCCTAAACCGTATGGAATATATTCATGAAACTATACAGGTGCATGCATCACATTCAGACGATGTGCCATGAACAAGGAAGACAACTCTGGCATTTTTGGTTTTTGAATTATTTCTCCTTGACTTAGTTCCATATAGTTAACCGTGTCCTGGCCATAACTCCTAAACCATATGGAATATATTCATGAAACTTTACAGGTGCATGCATCACATTGAGACGATGTGTCATGAACAAGGAAGACAACTCTTGCGTTTTTCGTTTTTGAATTATCTTCCCTTGACTTAGTTCCATATAGTTAACTGTGTCCGGGCCTTAATAATAACTTCATGGTATACCTGTTACAATTACATATAAATCCTTTTTCTGAATGGCATTTGGCGGGGACACTTTTTCTAGTTGTCCTTAACATACACTTCAAGCACACACTATGACCCGGTGCCCTAGACCTAGATTTCGCACTCCATTGACTTTGTCATGATTTTACGTCAAGTCTAATATGAAAGTGTGTTTCTCTGTAGCGGTGATAGCTGCAAGTGTCTAACCTTGCACAGTAATTGTCCTTGACATACTCATCAAGCACACACCTTCACCAAGATTTTGCACTACAATGACTTCATCTTGATTTTACGTCCAGTCTAACATCAAAGTGCGGTGATAGCTGTGAGTATAAAACCTTGCATAGTAATTGTCTTCAACAGACTCTTCAAACATGCACTATGAACCAGTGCCCTCTGACCTAGATTCTGTGCTCCAGTGGCATTGTCATGATTTTAGGTCGAGTATGGCATAACAGTGCGTTTCTCTGCAGTGGTGATAGCTGTGAGTGTCAAACCTAGCATAGTAATTGTCCTTGACATACTCTTCAAGCATGCACTATTATCTGATGCCTATGACCTAGATTTTGTGCTCAAGTGACTTTGTCATGATTTCACGTCGAGTCCAGCATTAAAGTGAGTTTCTCTGAAGCGATGATAGCTGTGAGTGTCAAACTTTGGATAGTTATTGTCCTTGACAAACTCTTCAAGCATACACTATGACTCTGTTACATTGACCTACATTTCGTGCTCCAGTGACTTTGCCCAGTGCAGGTTGGACATCGACTTCTGCGGAATTCTTGTTTTGGAGAAACAAAATATTTACCAGATACTCCCTCTTATCTTAGCTATGAAAAGAAAAATAATACATAGCTCCAGATAAGAGGGGTTATTATCTCTTGTCATGCTGAATAAATTAAGATGCCACACCCATTTCTAATTTTCAGCCAATCAGATTACTTGATCCAGGTTGTTGATGCAACTTCCCATACTTAATGGCAAACAGTGCAGATCCAGATCAGTTGGCTTCTTCAGAAGCCAACTGATCTGGATCTACACTGTTTGCAAAGACAGGGCCTATCCGGGTTCAGCAGGACAAGAGTTAATTAAGATCATATTTTTTCTTATTTCTAAAGGAAAACATATGTTGTAGGTATTCAGTAGAAGTGCCTCTTTTAGAAAAATATCAATGCTTTTCAGATGAAAATAGCACCCTATCAGGAACTAGAATAATGGGTTTTCTGCAGGATATGATCTACTGTAACTAGAATCACAGGCACTGTGTTTGAATATAGGGATCAAACATGGTTTTTCATGCATTAACATTCGCCAGGTCCGGTGGGAGGTGTTGAAAACCGAGGCCGGAGGCCGGGGTTTTCAACACCTCCTAAGGGACCTGGGGAATCAAACATGGTGAAACCTGGTGAATTTTATGCAATAATAGGGATCAGACATGGTTTTTCATGCATTAACATTCGCCAGATCCTGTGGGAGGTGTTGAAAACCGATGCCGGAGGCAGCGGTTTTCAACACCTCCCAAGGGACCTGGCGAATGTTGTTGCATTGAAAAACTATGTTTGATTGCTATTATTGCATATAAACGAAAAACATTTGCTACATTTCGCGTTATTTCTTGCACTATTTTGTTTCGCCTTTTCTCACGAATGCAGTTTCCACAGACTCTTTGCTTGTTCTAGGGCCAGGCAGTACACATAACGGCAGCAAATCTGTGGCCCCGGTACGATCATATTGAAAGTTGCGTAGCCGTGCATTAACAGCGCATGAATTGCCTTGTTAATACATGGCTTTTCGCTGGTTAATGCACGGCAGTTAATAACATGCGACACTGCTTTTTATGCAATAATAGGACAGTCAGTCCTGTTTCGAGGAAAAATTAACCCTTCTCTTGCTGAACATGACAGGCCCTGTCCAAGCAAACAGTGTAGATCCAGATCAGTTGGCTTCTGAAGAAGCCAACTGATCTGGATCTGCACTGTTTTGTCATTAAATATGTGAATTTATATCAAAAACCTTGATCAAGTCATCTGATTGGCTGGAAATTTGAAGTGGGTGTGGCATCTTAATTTATTCAGCATGACAAGGGTTAAAGATATAAAAACTGCAATTTAAATGTAGAGTGCAACTTCATAGCTCAAGATAGGTGAAAATTGATTTGACATGATAATTTTTATTCTTTTTGATCCAAAACAACTTGTGATTCTTGTTAGAATTAACTCGCTCGGCCAATTCCATTAAGTACCCAAAGATATGTTTTAATGAAACGAAATGGTCTCGGCCCAGTTGTTCAAAACTTAAAGAAGTTGTTAGCTAATGTGACATTAAAATTTCTATCTTGAAATATGGCAAATACATCGATATTTTTTGCTGAAAAAATGTGAGTAGCTTTTGCATTCACATTTTTTGCAGCATAACTATCAATTTATTTGAAAATACCTTAGCTACAACAGTTAACGAGTTTGTCATTAACGAGTTTGTTAAGGTAACAAAGCTTTGAAGAACTGGGTCCTGATTATGTTCTGTATTTGTGTAATTGTATAGGTAAACATTTCAGCAGACGACATTAAGATATTTTTTCTTATTTTTCCCAGAAAAAAGGCTTTGACATTTCATGCAAATTCTTTCAGAAGGAGACATTTTGCATGAAATGTCAAATCCTATTATCTGGATGAAATAAGAAAATTATGTTTTTTTTTTGTCATCTGCCGAGTTAACCCAGGGAGTCGTAAAAGGTTAAAGCAGTAATCACAACTGCAGCAGATGGCACTTTGATGTTTTTTGTTTGTTTCAGAGAAAATAAGGCTTGTCATTTAATGTGAATCGTCTTAAGACGATTCACATAAAATGACGTCTTATTTTTCTGACCAAAAAAATAAATAAATAAAAAAAATAATAAGAAAAATATTAGAATGTTGTCTGCTACAATTTTGCATTGTACATTAAGGGTCAAAGGTTACATTGTTGTGTTAAAATTGTATATTAACAGTGACAACCAAATATGTGGAAGGTACATATGGTATTGGTATAAAGAGGATACCGTCTGAAACACCGACCCCGCCTGCCAGTACACCACCAAAGAAAAAAACACCTGTGAAGGATAAAGACCCACCAGGGGAGATAAACTCTAATGGTAATATTTAATCTTCAGTGGCCCATAGCTCCAGATTTTAACACTTGTCTTGCTGAATGAATTAAGATGCCATGCCCACTTCTAATTTTCGGCCGATCAGATTATGTTATCCTAGTTGTTCATACAAATTCAAATACTTTATGACAAACAGTGCAGATCCAGATCAGTTGGCTTCCGAAAAGGGATTGTTTTTGTTTTTGTTTTTTTCAGCTAGCTTCTAATATGTCATATGTTTTCATAAAAAAAGAAGAAAAATATCCATACTTTTTGGCAAAAAAAAGTCTTATTAGGAGCTGTGTGGGTTGAATAACATTTGATGGGAAAAGATATTTTGTGATGTGGCTGATTATCTTAGCCCTAATCCTGCTGAACTCGGATATACCCTGCCTTTGCAAACAGTGCAGATCCAGATCAGTTGGCTTCTGAAGAAGCCAACTAATCTGGATCTGCATTGTTTGCCATTCAGTATGTGAATTTATATCAACAATCCGGATCAAGTAATCTGATTGGCTGACAGTTAGAAGTGGGTGTGGCATCTTAATTTATTCAGAATGACAAGGGTTAAAGCTTTCCAGAGAACAAATATGGCTGTTTTGTTGAATGGTTCAGTCCTTATGCTGTCTCTAAGATGAATTTCCACAAATTTGAAGCATAGGTCCTCTGTCACTTACGCAATTCATAGCCTTACAGCTGAGATAAGCGGTAGTCTAAGAGGAAACCAGATAAATAATGAGGCAATTCTAATGAGCATGGTATCCATCAGTGCAGTGGCTCAGCTTTTAAACTACCGAATTTGCCCTAATTACCACACTCTGCGCTTATGTTTTTCAAAATTACTGAAAAAAAATGTAGTATAATATCTTTCTATTAAGGAAGTGTTTAAGGAATATGAGGGGAGGATTTCCCAAAGGGAGTATTTAATGATGCTTTTGTGATATGTGTTCTGATTTTCTTTAAAAGCATATATTGTGGGTACGCATTTGAATTACCTCAAGTTTATAAAAGCATATTATGCTGTGGGTACTCATGTGAATTGCCTCAACTTGTCAAGGCAGCTCAGATGAGTACCCATAACAAATACCCGCAATGCTATTATAAAGAAGTAGATAATATTAGACGGACCACAATCTGAAGCCGCCGAAATTGCTTGACTGTGCGCTTAGCAAAGTCTTACCATGCGGGGAGCAAATCTTTCCATTAATTGTAGCCACATGTAAGAAAAAAGGCAACTTTTTAAGGTCAGTGTGATATCCCATAGATATGTCCCTATTCACCTAAATTTCTTCATTTATCAAGGTAACTGGGTCCCGCTGGATGAGTATTATTATGGAACTATGGAAGGTGATTCATCATACACAGAAGAAAAGGGAGAGTTCAGATTTAAGGTAAACTTGTAAAGTCAGGTACACCACAACCTCTTTATACATTTTTGGGATCCATCTTTGAACCGTGTTGTATCCAAAACCGTGTTATAATGAACCGTGTTATAAAGACGTTAATGTGTATTTGCCCTAGGGAGTGACAGAAGAAAGAAAGATCTTGTAAATAAAAATGGCAAAGGCATAGGACTACTTGCAAATCCATGTAAAGTGATTGAAACTCCTCTTCACAGTCTGGGGTGTAGCAGTTATTATTCAAGTCAGCTTTTGAAGTTATTTTCCACGAGTTGGAATTTCTGTCCCTCCATCAACATTTGCGACCACCCTAGCATTTCTGAATACCTATTACTCCTCATCTTACTTGGCATACATTTTTTTCCTAACAAGGACCCAAACAATGGAGCATCATTGGGTTGATTGTTTACAATCAAGCCATAGTATACATACACTGAAATTTCCTTAAGGTAGTTGTCCACATGATTATAATTGACCAATGAAATCAAACCATGACTTTATACGAAATCCAGGTAACAGTTATTTATAGCTGCACTAGTCTTGTCGCTGTGATTTCACAGTGTCATGTAAAGAGGGTTATCTGTAACCTGGACTGGGACATTGGCAAACAGTGCAGACCCAGATCAGATGCCACAGAATGTGGCTGCTGATCAGGGTGTGCACTGTTTGCTTAAATTACAAGAAGTTAAGCATTAAATGAAACATCCTTATCCCCATTCAGGACCACTTTCTCAGCCTTCACTCAGAGACAGTCAACCCACCAGTGCTGTCTGTGCTTTGATTTTATGACAATGTTCCATTTTTCATGATCTAAAGACTTTGTCATTTTTACATCAAAGTGTGATCACCCTTTCTGAACAACTATCATACTTACAATCAACTTTCTCGCTAACAAGGACTCGAAACAATGGGGCATCATTTTATAACCACACTTTATGATCCCCTTCCACAGAATTATTGTGTAAAACAAAGATCAGTGCATAAAAATTTAGGACAGTTACTGCATTTTTTTAAGACTAGAAAGAATCACCTTAGGACGGCCTCTGGTTCAGTCGGATGCACCTCCCAACCCTTCATCAGGAGGCTGCGGGTTTGATCCCTGCCGGGTCTGGCAGCATTCTCTCATTGAGATTGATCATGAAATATTTTCTATGGTCATTCTCTTCCCTCAGCTGATTCAAGAAAGGCAATTGTCGGTTTCTGGCGAAATATGTGCACAAATACTGGTTAACTGCTTAGAGGAAAAGTATGCTTAGGTAAACTGACCGGCTCAACATGGCCCTAATGGGGAGTTGACTGGACCACAAAACCTCAACTCAGTCAATAGAATTACTGTAGGGTAATTTCTGAGTGCCTGCAAAAATCCTTGGTGGAGAAATTATTCCCCATTTATCTTGAACCGGAGGACTTGTTAAGGAGGAATATTTGATGATAATTTTGGGATAATTTTCACTAAATGCTTCAGATGAGTAACCACAACATATGTTTTTATGGAGAAATAAGAAAAACTATCCCAGAATTATCACCAAATACTCCTCCTTAACAACTCCTCTGGAATCACCGAAACGCAATTTCTGAGTGCTGGCAATAGTCCTTGGTGGAGAAATCATCCCCCATTTACAGTAAAACCTCAATAGCTTGAACACCGATGGCTCGTTTACCATGGATCATTCGAACTCGTTTTTGAGTCCCTATAAAATTATTCTGATAGGTCCAGAAAACAAATATTTTTAGGTAAATGTTCTGATTTTATCATGAAATTGTATGTTGTGTGTACTCATTAGAATTGCCTCATTGAGGCAATTCTGATGAGTACACTCAACATACAATTTTTGTAAAGAAGATTGAAAAAAAAATTCCCTAATTTATCACCATTTGCTTCCTTACCTTGCACCATAATTAACCCTCAGTGGCTCAAACTACCCATATCTTGAACAAATTTCTATGGTCCCAATATTGTTCGAGCCATTGAAGTTTGACTATTTTGAACTATGAAAATTTTCTTTTCTGTTTTTTTTTAGTCTTTGATGGAGAAGGTATCTCTCTTATCTTGAACTATGAAAGTTATTTTTTCTTTGTTCCAGTGCTGGTATTGTTCAAAGATGTTGTATAATAATGTTCGTGCCATGCAGCATATTCAAGGCCATATTGATTCAAGCAAACAGCAGAATATTGATCTGAGTGACCTGACACAATGTAAACAATGTTACAAACAGTTTGATACTCCGTTTGAAATGCAGACACATATGGAAAAGGTAGGCATAGCTCTTGATAAAGCGCTTTTTTCAACCAAAAAGTGTATTTTTCTTATTTCTCGACAAAAACATATGTTGTGGGTACTCATTAGAAGCGCCTTGGCGAGGCGCTTCTAATGAGTACCCACAACATATGTTTTCGTCGAGAAATAAGAAAACTATTTACCTGATAACCACTCTTATCTAGACCTATGAGGTAGGAGAAAAACGTGTGTTTAAATAAGAGAAGTAGGAAACCAAAATACTTTCCTTCTTTGAGATATGCCTGGTAGAAGTGACAAATATCACTGGACAGGGCAACTTCAAGGAATGAAACCTGTCCTTGGTAAAGATGGCTGTCTGGTCATTTAAGGTTTGGTTCTTACTTGCCTCTATGTAGGTCATACTAGACATACACGTCATTGTTTTTCCCCAAAGGGGGTGGGGAGGAGGAGGGTGGGGAGGGGGACAGGGATACCCTGGCAATTAGATATCCAAATTATACCCAACCACTGGAAATTTGGTAGAAAATTTTGACACATGGGCGAGGTATAATGACCGTATTAGACACCTAAAATGGAAATTCTAGAAGAAACTGTGCTAAGTTTAATGCCCACCTAGGGGATTTTAAACACAGTCACAAGTTTGATCCCAACTTGGCCTCATAACTTTTGTGGAGATTGATCATGAAATTATGTCTACAGGATCATTTTCCTCCTTCCGCTGCTTGATCATGAAATTATGTCTACAGGATCATTTTCCTCCTTCCACTGCTTCAAGAAGGACAGTTGTCAGTTACTGGCAAAAGTATGTGCATAAAGCACTGGTTAACCTCTTCGAAGATTAAGCCTGCCCTGGAAAATTTTGAGTAAGTTAACTGATGGCTCAACATGACCTTAACAGTGTTGGCTGGGCCATAAAACTCCAGCTCAAACAGACACATTGTATTACTATCAGCACTCCTAAGCCAAGTTAATATACATTTTAATGCAAATGACCCTCATAGGTTGACACTAGATGAGGAGTTCAACTTGTGACTGTATGGCGTCTCTTTCCATAGAGTCATTCATTATCACTGCTTCATTGTTTTGGTATGACATACCGGGTAACCCTTAAAACGCCAAGAAAAACTGCATCTGAAAATGTCGTCTGTTTATGTCGTCTGCTGACTATTCTTGCAAACTTTTCAAACCTATTTTTGCATACAGGCAAACAATGTAGACCTAGATCAGACTGCTCCTAAAGAAGAACTCTGATCTGTGTCCACACTGTTTGCAGAAATGATTTTTAAAGTCACAAGCAAATGACAAAGCAGACGACATTTGTTGTGATTGGCAGTTTAAGGGTTAAATAATGTTGAAAGAGATGTAAAACTCTGAATTATTCTCTTTTTAGGTTCATCTTAGCAACAAAGTGTTAATGTGTAGGATTTGCGAGAAGGATCAGCCTACACCACGAGAATTGACACAACATATGAGACAGAATCACCATCCCTGTGAAATGCCATATGTCTGTCAGCTGTGTAACTTCAAGTCATCAATGTATAATGATGTTGTTGATCATTTTAAGAAGGTAAGTCACCAACTTGATTCTTGAATGCATTATTGTATAAATACACATTTGAAAAGCTATTAATTTCAAAATGCGGCGCAACTGCCATGAACTGCCACCTCCTAACAGCAGCCCCCTACATAGCTCTTGATAAGAGGCTTTTTTTCAGTCTAAAAGCATTGATATTTTTCTTGTTTCTCCACAATACTATATGTTGTGGATACTCATTAGAAGTGCCTCAGCTAGGCGCTTCTAATGAGTACCTGCAAGATATGTTTTCGTAGAGAAATAGGAAAAATATTTACTTGATACCTACTCTTATAGCCCCCATCCCTATAACAGTTACTTTTCTACTGTCCCAAAGTACAGTTTTACTTTATAATTAACATTGTCACAACAGCCAGCTCTCTACAACCACCGGCCTCAGTGGCTCAGTTGGATGCCCATACGATTGGTGATCAGGAGGTTGCGGGTTCGATCCCCGCCAGGTCAGCAATATTCTTTCGTGGAGATTTGATCATGAAATATTTTCTTTGGTCATTCTCTCCCTTCCGCTGATTCAAGAAGGGCAGTGGTCAGTTTCTGGCAAAAGAATGTGCACAATACTGGTTAACTACTTGGAGGATTAATCCTGCCCAGTAAAAGTGTGGCTAGGTAAACTGACCGCGCTTGACATGACCCCATGGGGTTGACTGGGCCATAAAACCTCAACACAAACAAGCCTTCCAAAACGTGGCTGTTGTAGAGAGTTTGCACTATAATAGTTAAACGGTATTTACTCTAAGGACCTGAGCAAACAGTGCAGACCCAAATCAGACCATGCAGAATGCAGTCTGATCTGGGTCTACACTATTTGCCTTTCATCCAGCAGTGTTAGACACATCAATAGGTAGTAAAATGGACTTGTTCAGATTTTAATATTTTTCTTATTTCTCTGTGAAAAAATACTGTATGGCAGTCATTGGAAGTAGCTCACCAGGTGCTTCTGATGTGCCATAGTTTCAAACAAAAGTACACCACAACCTCTTTATAACACTGTTGTTGGGGTCCAAAACATAAACCAGGCTAGTTAAACAACCATGTTACATCCAAACAAACATGTATAGATTATATTTTTGGGATCCATCTTTGAACCGTGTTATATCTAAAACCATTAAGCGAACTGTGTTATAATGAGGTTGTAGTGTACTGATATTTTTCTTATTTCTCCCCAAAAAAAACATGTTGTGGTTACTCATAAGAAGCGACATGCAAGGCATTTCTGATGAGTACAAACAACATGTTTTCGTGCAGAAATAAGAAAAATATCAGTACTTTTTGGTTGAAAAGAGTGTCTTATCTAAAGCTATAGAGTGTATAAATGTGATCTTATTTATGTTTCAGAAACATGACAGCTCTCATTATCTGCTCTGTTTATACTGCCTTCGTACATTCCTGGTCAAGTTTGTGAGTCAAGGCTGGGGCCAGACTCAGACTTACTACGGCCATCTGCTCAAACATCAGTCGAAATCCACCACCAAGAAGTGTGTCATCTGTCGCCTGACTTTCTTCAACTCTCAGGACGTGAAACTACACAGGAAGTCTCATCATGTTGCACATCATAAGGGAGTTCTAGGTAGGATAATTCAAGATACTAGGGTTATCCAGATTAACACTTTGAATTGTGGGTAAAAATTTCAGCAGACGACATTTTGAAATATTTTTCTTGTTTTTCCTATTAAGTAGGATTTGATATTTCATGCAAATTGTCTACTTAAGAGACAACTTGCTTGAAGTATCAGATCCTATTTTCTACGAAAAGTATGAAAAATGTCATCAGTTTGTCGTCTGCTGAATCTTCCCACAGCATGCTAAGTGTTAACCCTTGTCCTGCTGAATAAATTAAGAGGCCACACCCATTTCTAATATTCAGCCAATCAGAATACTTGATCCAGATTGTTGATCCAGATTGTATAAATTCACATACTTAATGGCAAGCAGTGCAGATCCAGGTCAGTTGGCTTATTTAGAAGCCAACTGATCTGAATCTACACAGTTTGCAAAAGCAGGACATATCCGGGTTCAGCAGGACTAGGGTTAATATATTAATCACAGCACTGTGGATTTGTTTGTGAGTGTAGGCTGGGAAAATGGTCCTGAACTGGACAGAAAACTGTTTCAATTGAACCCTTAACTTCCTGTAATTTAAGCAAACAGTGTAGACTCAGGTCAGACATCGCAGAATGTGGCATCGGATCTGGGTTTGCACGGTTTGCCAATGTCCCAGTCCAGGTTTTACAGATAACCCTTTTTACACGGCTCTTGACATAACAGAATAGTGCGGCTATAGGTAAACGTTGGCCTAAGCAAATAAAATTTCTTAATGCTTGTTTGTAACAAAAAGTATGGGAATGTGTACTGCATTGATATTATTTATTTGGTTCTTTATAAAATTCATAGTTATTGTTATAGTTTGTTCAATTTAACATTAAGTCTTATCTACGAGAATAACAGGTACTCTCTAATTGGAGATCACATGAGACGGATTTACAATAATCGTTTAGAAGATGCAAAACAGATTTTGAAAAACAGTTGCCAGTGTTCTGCTTTACTAAACGCAGCCCTGACACCAAGGTTATAAAACTTTTTTCATGCTCAACTCAGCTGAGCATGACATTTTCTCTGCTAATAAATATGAAAATGCCAACAACATATTGGCTGCTAACATTTATTAGCAGAGAAATTTTCATGCTCAGCTATGAGAAAGAATTTGCAATTGTTAGTAATTTGAGATTTATTAGCATGAAAAATTTCATGCTCAGCTGAGTTGAGCATGAAAAAAGTTTTTTTATAACATCAATCATATACACTACAACCTCTTTATAACACGGTTTGTTATAACATGGTTTTGGATATAACACGGTTTAAAGATGGATCCCAAAAATGTATAGATTATATTGAAAAATGACCATAAATGGTCATTTTTCAATATAATCTATACATTTTTGTTTGGATATAACACGGTTGTTTAACTAACACGGTTTATGCTATGGACCCCAACAATAGTGCTATAAAGAAGTTGTGGTGTATTCACCTTACTTGACCTCATCTATATACAGTTAAATGGCTGACCTGAATATTTGTTGTTGTATTATGGTGATCAGGAGGTTGCGGATTCGACCCTCACCAGGTCGGCAACATTCTTTTGTTGAGGTTGATCATGAAATACTTCCTACAGTCATTCTCTCCCTTCCGCTGATTTGAGGGCAGTTGTCAGTTTCTGATGAAAGAATGTGCACAATACTAGTTAATGGCTTAGAGGACTAACCCTGCCCAGTAAAGTGTGGTTGGGTAAACTGAACATGCTCGACATGACCCCATTGGGTTGACTGGGCCGTAAAACCTCAACATAAACAGATAATCCTGGTCCTGCTGGTACCTGGAATGCCCCGCCATTACAAACAGTGTAAATCCAGATCAGTTGGCTTCTTAGAAGCCAACTGATTTGGATCTGCACTGTTTGCCATTCAGTATGTGAATTTGTATCATAACATGGTTTTGTAATCTGATTGGCTGACAGTTAGAAGTGAGCCTGGCATGTTAATTTATTCAGCATGATAAGGGTTAACATTTGATCCTATGTGGCTGTATTGTATTTGGTATCTGTTTGCAGGCATTAAAGATGGAAAATATCAGCAGCAGGAGCAGGTTATGATTAAACTGCCCAGTGGTCAAACCTCTTCCAAACAGACAGTGAAGTCACTCAATGTCCCAGCCTCCTGTAAAGTGCTTGACATTGGTGGCGTGGTGCTGCCGATAGCAGTCAGTACATCAAAATGTGTCGAGTGCAAGACCAGTATGGGCTCGACTGATCATTACAAGTAAGTTTAATGGGAGTAAAGTGCTAGGCATTGGCGGCATGATGCAGCCCACAGCTGTCAAGTACATCAAACTGTTTAAAGTGCAAGACTAATATGGGCTCGACTGATCATTACAAGTAAGTTTAATAGGAGTAAAGTGCTAGGCATTGGTGGCATGGTGCAGCCCATAGCTGTCAGTATATCAAAATGTGTCGAGTGCAAGATCAGTATGAGCTCGACTAATCATTACGAGTAAGTTAAATGAGAGTAAAGTGCTAGGCATTGGTGGTATAGTGCTATGCATATCTGTCAGTACATCAAAATGTGCCGAGTGTAAGAAAAGTATAGGATCAACTGATTATTACAAAGTAAGTTTGATGGGAGTAAAGTGCTAGATATTGATGATGTAGTGCTGCCCATAGCTGTCAGTATATCAAAATGTGTCGAGTGCAAGACCAGTATGGGCTCAACTGATCATTACAAGTAAGTTGATCTCCAGGTGCCTTTTTAGTCAGAAAGTATTCATCTTTTTCTTATTTCTCTATAGAAAACATATGTTGTATGTACTTACTAGAGCTCCAGATAAGCTTTTTTGTTTTCAACCAGAAAACTTTTACTATTTTCTCCACAAAAACATATCATGTGGGTTCTCATTAGAAGTGTCTTGGGGAGGCACTTCAAGTAAGTATCCACAAGATATATCTACTTGAAGGAGAGGTGCATCTGATGAGTATCATAGTTTGGAAAAATGTTTACCTAATAAAAGATTTATTTAGTAATATATCACCAAAACAGATTTTATACTTTTTGAAAGACATCAGCATTTTTAACAAACTGTATTACTGAAACATTTCTTATTTTAGGATAAATTACTTTTTTGACACAATATTGCCATAACAGATTAAGTTGTCTACAAGGTCACCTCTCAACAACAGCCACCTGCTATAACAGCCATTTGTTCTGATATCCCAAAATACAGATTTGCTATCTATTTAACTCACTACAATAGCCACATTCCTATAACAGCTAGTTTTATTATTTCCCAAGGGTGGCCATTGAAGGAAGGTTGCATTGCATATCACTTACTTACAAAACAGTTATGACACAACTGTGTTAATATTTTTTTTCAGGAAATTCATCAACTGTTCCATGTGTCGGTTTGCTACAAGTTGTAGTTTTGCCTATGCCAATCATATGATGGGGTTCCATTCTGGACAGATGAGCAGTCTCAACCTAAATATCCCATGGGAGCGTCCCATGTCACAGCCAATGTTCTGTTCCTGTGGGTTTTCCAGCAAATATGGGAATAAGATAGGTATGTATGTGTTCTCACATTCTGCAACAAGATATGTAACTCTTAAAATGCCATTCAAAAATGCAGTATAGGGCATTCTGAAATTTTTTTTTTTTTTTTTCAGACAACAGTTCACATGAATTGATCATGAAATATTTGTCAGTTTCTGACGAAAGAATGTGCACATTACTGGTTAACTGCTTAGAGGACTAAGCCTGCCTTGTAAAAGTTTGGTTACGTAAACTGACCGCGCTTGACATGAGCCCATTGGGTTGACTGGGCCATAAAATCTAAACACAAACGAACTCTCATCTGAAAAGGGGTCTACCGTCTACCTATAAAGGAAAGGATTGGCTCCAAAGAGGGAAATTCTTTCTTTTTATGGTAGATGCCTTTTCAGAGAGGGTGTGCAGGAAAGCAAACAGGAAATCACAAAAGATAGCTCTCTTGTGCAAAATGGCAGATGAACTGCCAAGTGTATCCATAATATTCACTTTTATATTCAGTCTACTTCTTTTTTGCATTCATGGCAGTCACTTCTACAAGTGCTCTTCACAACTCCAAATAAGGTATTTTTTTCATTCGTAAAAATGTTGATATTTTCCTTATTTCTCCCTCAAAACATGTTGTGGTTACTCAGACGTGCCTTGGTGAGACACTTCCATTGAGTACGAATGGCATATCTTTTTTTTGAGAAATGAGAGAAGATAATTATTGGGATATTTATTTAACTTTTACCATGTTATGGGTAGATTCAGCAGACGACAAGATAAATTGGTGATATTTTTCTTATTTTCCCAAGAAAATAGGATCTGACACTTCATGCAAATTGTATCCTAAGAAGATAATTTGC
This sequence comes from Anodontia alba, assembly GCA_964016985.1. Taxonomy (NCBI): domain Eukaryota; kingdom Metazoa; phylum Mollusca; class Bivalvia; order Lucinida; family Lucinidae; genus Anodontia; species Anodontia alba. The sequence goes on along the minus strand of OZ024838.1, from coordinate 18,008,752 downwards.
ATGAAGTATCAGATCTTATTTTCTAGGAAAAATAGGAGAAATATTTCAAAATGTCGTCTGCTGAAATTATTACCCAGCATGCAAAGTGTTTATCTATTTTGAGCTCTGCATACTTACACTGTTTACGGTATTTTTTCAGCCAATCATCTTGCCTTCTGCTCCAAACAGACTTGCTTTAGTACTTCACAAGGATCACCCAAATCTTCAGCTGAAAAATCAAAAGGTAAGCAGGTCTCAATTAAAAATGTTCTTGAGAGAAAAAATGGGTCAAAGTGTGAAAAAAATGTACCTTTTGACATATTCCCAGCAAAAAACTCAAATCATCCTGCACATCTGTGTAATCTGATCAATTTTCACTGTTGGCCTGAAGAAGTCTTGGAATTTTGGCAAATGCTCAGGCTAATCTGAGTCTTTGTGTTGCAGTTTTTTTTTATCTGATTTTTCAATTGAAATATATGTTTCAGCATGTCTTAGAAAATAAATTTAAGGAAAATTTAATAATTTTGTACTTTTAACAGGGATGAAATTAGTGACAATCTTTAAGCCTTGTCCTGCTGAACCCAGATACACCCTGCCTTTGCAAACAATGTATATCCAGATCAGTTGGGTTCTGAAGAAGCCAACTGATCTGGATCTGCACTGTTTGCCATTTAGTATGTGAATTTATAGCCACAACCTGGATCAAGTAACCCGATTTGTTTAAAAGTATAAGTGGGCATGGAATCTTAATTTATTCAGCATGTGCCGAATGAAACTGCTACCTAGTCTTGATACCTTCACATAGGGCTCTTTTTGCTATCGTAAAGTACTGGGCCCAGTTGTTGGAAACTAACGATGTCGTTAGTTAACGTATCGTTAAAATTTACATTGAGTGATACGCAAATATGCTGAAATTTTTGCTGAAAAAAAATGTGAGTAGCTTTTGCAGTGCAAAAGCTACTCACATTTTTTCAGCAAAAAATATCAGAACATTGTATATAGAATCCACTAAAACAGTTAACGAAATGACCCTTAATGAGCTCGTTAAGCTAACGACGCTTTGAACAACTGGGCCCTGGTAGTTTTCTTATTTCTATATGAAAACGTGATGGGTATTCCCCAGAAGTGCCTAATTCTAATGGAGAAATACGAAAAGATATTTTGCATATAAAAGTACTTAGTTAAAAGACAAGAAGTCTCATTATATGTTTTTAACATATTTTGAGAAGGTTTGCATTTTAATAGCATGTGGAATGTAAATGTATTTTTTTTTCTGTGATCTTTCTGCTTATATGTGTGAATGTACGCCTCAGTAGATGATTTGATTATGTAAAGGCTTTTAGAAAATGAATATAATTTTTTTTTACTTTGTCAGCAGAATACTTGTTAAGATGGAGTGTTTGATGATAATTTTGGGATAATTTTCTTACATTTGTGAGTGCAATAATAATAATATAGTGAGACACAACATATGAGTATCTTCAGATAAGATCAGGCCTCCTAGCAAAACCTATAAAACCTGTAATAACCTATAATTTTGTGTCAAACCTATAAAACCTTTATTTTGTTCATAAAATCTATAAAAAGCCTGTATTTTCATGAAAATACCTATATTTTTCACTTTTTGAACCTTCTCGTGACTCAACCCTAACTTTTGTTCAAAATGCCCTACCATTTTTTAATTTTTTAGTCCCAAAAAAATGATGAAAACTGTCAAGAAATTGTAAATTTTTTCCTCGCTCGCTTCGCTCGCTTGGACTTTGTAAAATTCAGATCAATTTTATCGTAGCAATTGTGGTGCAAAAATTCATCAAATGTTTTTTCTTCAGTTTTAAATCTTTATGTGAGTTTGGAGGAACCTTTTTTAACCTATATTTTTTTATTGAAAAACCTGTAAATAACCTGTATTTTGAGTAAGAAGAACCTATATGAAAACCTGTATTTTCAAAGTGGGCCACTAGGAGGCCTGTAAGATGCTTGTTTAAATCATTAAGTATGGATGGTTATCCTATTCTCCATGAAAACAGTCGCTCTAATGCGTACCCACAACATACAGTCAAACTTCAATGGTTCAAACACCTTTCGGACCATGGAAATTTGTTCTAGACATGGATAGTTTGAGCCATTGAGGGTTGATCAATGTGTCAGATCAGGAGGCAGATGGGGATAATTTAGGGCCTTTTTGATCTTCTATCAAATAATGGTATGTTGACTGTATTCATAAGAATTGTGATATGTTTTTGTGGAGAAAGAAGGAACATAATTTTCTGGACTCTCCTCTTATCAGGTGCTGTGTTTCTAACCAGTACTCCCAAAATATTTTTTCATGAAGAACTGGAGAAAATTATCAAGTACTGTAATGACCCTACTGTAAGTTTTGGGACAGGCCTTTGCAAACAGTGTAGACCCTGATCAGATGCCGCAGAATGCGGCATCTGATCAGGGTCTACACAGTTTGCCATACATACAGCAATATTTTAAACATGTCAACAGGAGGTAGAATATCCATCTCCAATTTTAGGACAAGAATGGTAAGTAGATAAGATGTCGCAATACTTAGGGTAAATGCGGCATTCCTTCTTTATAAGTTCTCTGCCGGTATATATATTGAGACTTTTTTTTTTCAGACAGGGAGAAAGGTGATGACACCTTATTAGATGTACTTGGCCTGATGAAACGAAGAACTTTAACAACCAGTAAGTGACAGTTAACTTTTAGCACAGTTTTATTTCAGCATAGTTAAATTTTAGCATGGCTTAGTATGGCTGGTTTTAATATTCAGATGAACATGTATTAAGAGCAGGGAAAAGTCAGTGAAATTTCAAATTTTTTCAAGGTCGGGGGGAAAAAGCAGAAAATTTTAAAATCTGTTGGGTAAATTTGCTGTTTTTGTAAAAAAAAAGAAAAAAAAAAAGGTCAGGGAAATGCTATAGAACATGTACTAAGAGCAAGGAAAAGTCGGTGAAATTCCAAATTTTTTCAAGGTCAGGGAAAAGTCGGAGAATTTTAAAATCTGTCGGGGAAAATTTGCTGTTATTGAAAAAAAAAAAAAAAAAAAATGTCAGGGAAATGCTATAGAATTTATAGTCAGCTTTTCAAATACAAAATTGCTTCAGCTGAAGAGACCACCTAAGGAATTCCAAAAATATGGTTCTTGAGAGCAGCTGGTCTCTTTAACACTGGTCAGAATAAACACATTTTAATCTTTAGTGGTCTCTTAACAGAGGGTGGGCTTTGGGACAGATTTGACTGTTATGCAGCACCTATTTTGCCAGGTTTTATGTCAGATAAGTTAACTCCTTAACCCTTGCCTTGCTGAATAAATTCAGATGCCATGCCCACTTCTAATTTCCAGCCAGTCAGATTACTTGATCCGTGTTTTTGATAGAAAATCACATATTTAATAACGGTGCAGATCCCCTATCAGTTGGCTTCTGAAAGAAGCCAACTAATCTGAATCTACACTGTTTGCTAAGACAGGGCATGTCGTGTTGAGCAAGAGAAGGGTTAATATACTTGTGCTAAAATTTGAATAAGTCAGTTTGACTATATTTATTAACCCTTGTCCTGCTGAACCCTGATATTCCCTGCCTTGCAAACAGTATAGATCTAGATAGATCATTTGTCTTCTTCAAAAGCCAACTGATCTGGATCTGTGCTGTTTGTCATTAACTATGTGAATTTGTATCAATAACCTGGGTTGTGTATTTTGATTGGCTGAAAATTAGAAGTGGGCGTGGCTTCTTAATTTATTATGCATGACAAGAGTTAATTGAGGCCTTCTTGACATTTGAATGCATCTTGATAGAGGAAATTAGGATTAATACCTAGTGTGTATTAATAAAGACCAGTCAGTGTGTCTGTTTATTTCAAAAATGCTGGATGGAATGACAAACAGGGTATCAGATTAATCCTTCAGGAGCAGTCTGATCTGGGTCTGCTCTGTTTGTATGTGCCATTTTGTCAAAAAAGTTGGGAGTGAGAAAGTTTAGGACAATTGATATAGTTTTGGCATCTTCTACCCATATACATCTATATGTCCATGCAGATAACTGTGTATATATATAGGATATTGCTTTGTTATTTTTGTATCAAAACATATGATATATTTTCTGCGGTCATTCTCGCCCTTCTGCAGATTCAAGAAGGGCAGTTGTCCTTTTCTGGTGAAAGGATGTGCACATGTACAGGTTAACCCTTAAAATGTTAAGAAAACCTGCATCTGACAATGTTGTCTGTTTATGTTGTCTGCTGAATATTCTGGAAAACTTTTTAAACCTATTTTTGCATACAGGCAAACAGTGTGGACCCTGATCAGACTGCTCCTGAAGGAGCAGTCTGATCTGGGTCCACACTGTTTGCAAAAATGACTTTTAAAATCACAAGCAGATGACAAAGCAGATTACAATTGTTGTGATTGGCAATTTAAGGGTTAACCTCTGAGAGGACTACAGGTAATCCTGCCCAAGAAATGATTAACCTCTGAGAGGATTTAGCTGCCCGGGAAAAATGTGGTTAGGTAAACTAACCAGTCTGACATGACCTTAATAGTATTGACTGGACCGTCAAACTCCAAACCAACCAATCAAACTAAACATATCTTCTAGTGTACTCAGTGGAATCACCTCACCAAGACATTGAGTACTCATGTGATATGTTTCATGCAAAAATAACAAAAATAATACCTTCCAAATTCTCTCAATATTATATATCCAAAATTGTTGTAATGAATAGTGTTATATAGGAGTTCCTGTGTACTTCTTCAGCAGTTTTCTTTAATACACCACAACCTCTTTAAAACACTATTGTTGTGGTCCTTAGCATAAATCGCTTAGCATAAATCGTGTTAGTTAAACAACCGTGTTATATCCAAATAAAAATGTATAGATTATATTGAAAAATGACCATTTATGGTCATTTTTCAATATAATGTATACATTTTTTTGATCCATCTTTGAACCGTGTTATATCCAAAACCGTGTTATAATGAACTGTGTTATAAAGAGGTTGTATTGTACTTTTTTGCTAGGAGGCAAAAGAAGTGCTGTTAAGGAAGAAAGGGGTAATTATTAAGCTGCATTGTCTTGCTTTGGTTGTGTCAGAGGACTTGTTAAGGAAACCTGTTTTGGGATAATTATATTCGCTGAACAGAGATGGAGGGGACATATAAACCCTTCCCTTGCTGAACATGACATGCCCTGTCTTAGCAAACAGTGTAGGTCCAGATCAGTTGGCTTCTGAAGAAGCCAACTGATCTGGATCTGCACTGTTTGTCATTAAATATGTGAATTTCTATCATAGTCAAAAACCTGGATCAAGTAATCTGATTGGCTGGAAATTAGAAGTGGGCGTGGCATCTTAATTTATTCAGCAAGGCAAGGGTTGGTATTGGTCCGGATCTTGTTTGTGTTGGCATCTATGTGACAGTTTGTTGTAGTCAAGATAACTCTTGAACCAGTTGGCGTGTTTTTTTGTCGCAGCTGCTTTAGCAAGCAGGAGTGACATAGGGAACACTTTCCGGTGAAGTTAATGGCATTGGCGTCAACAACGTTTAACTGTTTCACGAACACCAAGGCCTCTAGGCTAATAAAACTTCATACACACTTTCGCCATCATGCACGCATGCACGTTGCCCACTGCCATCGACCGTTACTGACTTTGGCCTAGTTTTCATGCTTTGCTGAACAATGTTAGTTGGTGTGTTTAGCTCCATAGCAGTGGCAACATAGCCATTTAGCAAATTTCTTGTCATCGGGAAAAGGAACTTAGATTTTGGTGACCTTGAACTCATTTTTAAGGTCACTGCAGGTCAAATAGTGTCAAATCTACATGCTGAGGTATAGTTTTTTTTCTAAGGAGCATTTCTAGTTTCTCCATGAAAAACATGTATCATTGGAATCACGTCAGCTGTACAATTCTTATTATTCATTGAGAATGGAAGAAATTATCCTACATGTAAATACTTATAATCAAAGACTACTCCTTAATGAGTTCTCTGGTGTGTGTGACTGAGCATTAATAGCTTTTGCATACTTAACCCTTGTCATGCTGAATAAATTAAGATACCACGCCCACTTCTGATTTTCAGCCAATCAGATTACTTGATCAAGGATGTTGATACAAATTCAATTACTTAATGGCAAACTGTGCAGATCCAGATCAGTTGGCTTCTTCAGAAGCCAACTGATCTGGATCTGCACAGTTTGCAAAGGCGGGGCATATCCGGGTTCAGCAGGACTAGGGTTAATCATGTAGCTTTAGAAACGCTGTATGAGTCACAAGAGCAAAAGGTACTTTATTGCACATGCTAACAGTGTAGACCCTGATAGTTTCTGCATTACTGGAAAAATCCCACAAAGTGCAATCCTGGACACATGACAAGCGACAAGTTAAAATTTAAGGTTGGAACTTTGTATAGAATATACAGCAAAAATCTTCTTTTCAGAGTTTTTTTTATTGAAGATAAATTTACTGAACAGGTTGACCAATCCTGTTGGTCCAGTCCTGCCAGAACAGTGCATTCAGAAGCTCCCTGCCAAGCTGCATCCACAACATATGTTTTCATGGAGAAATAAAATGAATATGAGCACTGTTTTGTTAACCCATTGTAGTCTGGAGAACCCAGAAAGGGTAATTGCAGACCCAGATCAGATGTGACAGAATGCGGCATCTGATCAGGGTCTCCACTGTTTGCAGATAGTTTAGCCATTTTTCTGTAGGAATATATAAATCTCATAGCCAGACATACCTAAAATTGAAATTGGACTCTTCCAGTATATAGTATGGTGGTAGTCTATTCAGTCTACAATGGGTTAACAGCTTGAGCTGTGTAATGGGGTACCTGTTTGCATCTCACTATAGCCTGATTCATGTTGGTTGAACCTCAATAACTCGAAGGTTGGTGGCTTGTTTACCATGGCTAATTCAAACTTGTTTTTGAGTCCCTGCGAAACTCTTTTGATAGCTCAAGAAAACAAATATTCAGGGAAATTCATTTTATCACGAAACGGTATGTTGTGTGTACTCATTAGAATTGCTTCATTGAAGGGATTCTAATAGGTACACTCAACATACCATTATTGTGTAGAAGATCAAAAAGATTTCCCTAAATTACCACCATTTGCTTCCTGACCTGGCGCCATGATTAACCCTGAGTGGCTCAAACAACATGCATCTCCAACAAATTTCCATGGTCCCAAAGATATTCGAGCCATATAAGTTGACTGTACATGGTTTTTACATGCTTGAGAATTCCAAGAAATAAAGTAATTATACATACATGACATACATACAAAATCTAAGATCATTACTAAAGCAGAGGCTTATTTAGTTCTTGTTTGATACCTTAACAAATACTTTTCTGACCTGGATGAGAAAATTCTTGATAAACACACTGGTTATATTGTGGCTGCCAGATTGTCTCTTGATGCAGATATCTTGCCGTATAGAAAAAGGTGTTGTCTTTGTGCTCTCCAATTGAAGCTATTTCTACTTGCCTGCAAGAAAAGCCTAGATATTGCAGTCTTCTGGCATAAAACAATACCTTAGTTAAGCTGCTTTTTGGAGTGGTTACCATAGCCTTTGCTTTTGCGAGTATTTAGTCAATTAAAATTTATGAAAATGCAATTCAGATTAAATTTATGAGGTCAATACCCAAATATCGGTAGTTCTTAGACCCATTAACAAAACAGGGTACCTAAAAGAATAATCTAGACTCGCAAATCAGTGAGAAATGTGAAGGTAAAAGTTGCCCAAAATACCCAAATATTTAACCCTGGCCCTGCTAAACCCGGAAATGTCCTGCCTTTGCAAACAGTGTAGATTCAGATCAGTTGGCTTCTCCAGAATTGGATCTGCACTGTTTGCCATTAAGTATGTGAATTTGTATCAACAATCTGGATCAAGTAATCTGATTGGCTGTCAATTACAAGTGGATGGGGTATCTTAATTTGTTTAGCAGGGCAAGGGTTAAAACCTTATCTAAGGCACTGATAAAGGCAGACTGATCAGATTTGGGGCTTTCAATTTTTTGTAGGGGGTGGTCGGGTGTGGCGAAGGTGTTGTGTATCTTACATCACCGGGGCCTCCAACTGATATAGGCTTACAGCTGGGCAAGGCCTGTATCCTTATCATTAAACGTCACATACTATTACCACAATATGGCAGACGTCTGCAGTTGAAGTGACTCAAATATTTTGGTCCAAATAAGGCAACATGCACTTTTCTTGTGTAGCAACCAATGGCATACAGAATTCACATAAAGTATGCTTCGGAATCGGACTATAGTGGGCTTTCCATCATGTAATGCACAGCTTCAGCATATTTAACTCTTAACCCTTGTCCTGCTGAATAAATTAAGATGCCACACCCATTTCTAATTTTCAGCCAATCAGATTACTTGATTCAGATTGTTGATATAAATTCACATACTTAATGGCAAACAGTGCAGATCCAGATCAGTTGGCTCAGAAGCCAACTGATCTGGATCTACATTGTTTGAAAAGACAGGGTATATCCGGGTTCAGCAGGACTAGGGTTAAAATGCCAAGAAAATCTGCATCTGAAAATGTTGTCTCTGCTGAAGATTCTTGCAAACTTTTCAAACCTATTTTTGCATACAGGCAAACAGTGTGGACCCTGATCAGACTGCTCCTAGAGGAGCAGTGATCTGGGTCCACACTGTTTGCAAAAATGACTTAAAAATCACAAGCAGATGACAAAAGCAAATGACAAATGTTGTGATTGGCAGTTTAAGGGTAAAGTACTTATTTATAGCAGCTTTCATACCTTCATTATTCATATTCTTGCTGTGTTCTTATTATATCCTAGCTTAGCTCTGGATAAGAGCATTATCCAGACAAAATGAGATTCAGCTAGTCTGGACATTTGTATGTGCTGATAGATAAGAAAATCTGCCTTTGGACGTGTGTACACAGGAAAGAATCAGAGCATGTAGTACTATAATGTAGTACTATAATCATTTTCTCGGGGTGCTCTTTGGATAGCCCCCAGATCAAACTGCGTCTAGAAGTAACATATTGATCAGGGTCTGCTCTGTGTGCCATTTCTTCTGACAGCATTGGTTTTTGGGTCAGTTGTTTACAATCAAGCCATAGTATTCAAACGCAAAAGTTACCTTAAGGTAGTTGTCCAGAGGATTATCTTTGACCAATGTTATGAAACAGTGTGTTTGACAAAAATCCAGGTAACGTTTATTTATAGCTGTGCTATTTTGATAGTTGCACTATTCTTGTAGCTGGGACGTCAGAGTGGTGTTGATAGAGGGTTATCTGTAAAACTTGGACTAGGACATTTGAGACATTGCTAAACAGTGCAGACCCAGATCAGATGCCACAGAACATGGCATCTGATCAGAGTCTGTACTGTTAGCTTAAATCACAGAAAGTTAAGGGTTAAATGAAAATGTCTTAACTTTTACCACTCTCTGGGCTGATTCAGCAGACAACAAATTGGTGATGTTTTTCTAATTTTTCCCAGAAAACAGGATCTGACATTTCATGCAAAATGTCTCCATTTGAGACAATTTGCATGAAATGTCAAATCATTTTTTCTGGGAAAACTAAGAAAAATACATCAAAATGTCATCTGCTGAAAATTTTACCCAGAGTTCTAAGTGTTAAGCCCCCGTTCAAGACCATTTTCTCAGCCTACACTCAGAGACAATTGACCCACCAGTGCTTTCAGTACTTTGATTAAACAGCACCATCATGTTAATCCTTAAAACGCCATCTGAAAATGTCTGTTTATGTCGTCTGCTGAATATTCTTGCAAACTTTTCAAACCTATATTTGCATACAGGCAAACAGTGTGGACCCAGATCAGACTGCTCCTAAAGGAGCAGTCTTATCTGGGTCCACACTGTTTGTAGAAATGACTTTTAAAATCACAAGCAGATGACAAAGCAGACGACAATTGTTTTGATTGGCAGTTTAAGGGTTAACATATTCTTTGCTAAAATAACCACATTTACCCTAAATATTGGGACATCTTGATTCCTAACCCTTTTTGAACTAAACAATTTAAACCAATCCTTGTACTACCTTTTGTTGGGTCGAAAAATGCTGGCTGAAGTGACAGTGTAGATCCTGATTACAGTCGAAGCTCATTAGCCTGAACATCAATGGCTCATTTACAATGGCTAATGCCAGCCTCGGTGGCTCAGTTGGATGCGCCGTCCGACTGGAGACCAGGAGGTCCCGGGTTCAACCCCCTGCGGAGGTCTTTCGTGGAGATAGATCATGAAATATTTTCTACGGTCATTCTGTCCCTTCCGCTGTTTTAAGAAGGGCAGTTGTCAGTTTCTGGCGAAAGAATGTGCACAGTACTGGTTAACCGCTTAGAGGACTAAGCCTGCCCAGTAAACATGTTGTTAGGTAAACTGATCGCGCTCGACATGACCCCATTGGGTTGACTGGGCTGTAAAACCTCAACACAAACAAACCATGGGCAATTCGAACTCAGTTTAGAGTCTCTGGGGCATGATATTTCAGTGAGGCAGCACTCTAAAAAGTCAGCATTGTGCTCCCTGTCACATCCAGACACCGTCGCGATATGACTGAAAGATTGTTGAAAGCAACATTAAGCCCAAATCAAACAAACAGTTTAGAGTCCCTACAAAATTCTTCCGAAAGCTCCAGAAAACAATTATTTCAGGAAATTTTCGGGGTGGTTGGGTGAGGCAAAGGTGTCGTGTATCTTGCGTCACCGGGGCGTCCAACTGATGTTGGTTTACAGTTGGGCAAGGCCTGCTATCTTTGCAGCAGGTAAGGGTAGAGGGGGAATGTTTTTATTTCTTGTTTCTTCACTTTCATTCATTTTCCTCTTTCTCCCCTGTCCCTCTCTTTCATCTCCTCTACTATCTCTTCTATCTCTCTTCTCCCTTTCTCTGGGAGACGACAGAAAATGACCCACAAGGGTAGACGTGTCGTTAAACCCGAACACAAACAAATTCAGGAAATTTTCTTATTTTATCCTGAAATTGTATGTTGTGTGTACTCAATAGCTTTGAAATTTTATTCTTTCAATGAAAGATGATGAATAAGATAAAATTGTCAACTGATCAGGGTTTCATTTCAGCTTATTCATATCTAAGTATATCAGGCCGAGAATTTTATTGTACCTCATTTTGCTTTTTGGTTGTTTGTCTGGGCCCAATTGTTCAAAGCATCGTTAGATTAACTAGCTCATTAGTGGTCAAAATGTAAACTGTTCTAGTAAGTACAATATCTAATTGATAGATATTTTTGCTGAAAAAATGTGAGTAGCTTTTGCAAATGCAAAAGCTACTCACATTTTTTCAGCAAAAATATTAGAATATAATATGCCATATCTAATGATCAAGGTTTTAACAATACATTAACTAACAATATTGTTAGTTTTGAACAACTGGGCCCTGTTCGTTAGTGTCTCCCACTGTCACACTTTTCTCATCAGCATCTTGTATCTTGATAATTGGTTGAGCTATGGCCTTGAAATTTGATGAGCTTATTGGGCTGAGGATTAGATTACCTGATTAATTTTTTAACAAACTCATTAAATTTTGCTCGAGTTATGGACACGTATATAGTCAGGGTCATGGTGCTTTACAAGCACACATTTCTAGTTTTTATAGCTATTTCTTTTTTTTTTAGAAAAAAAAAACAAAAGACATTGCATTTCATGTGAATCGTCTGTTAGGCAGACAAATCACATGAAGTCTCAAGTAGTATTGGGAATGGGCCAGAATTTCATAGTCGATCATTGGTTTAATAAAACCAACTGATCATCGATTAATAATCGACTTGTAGAAAATATATTCACTCTTAATTTAGCCCTCTTCCAGGTATTTATTCATTGCGCCAGATCAATAAGAGGGGTATCCAGATAATATTTTTTCTTATTTCTCCATGAAAACATATGTTGCAGGTACTCATTAGAAGTGCCTCCCCAAGGTTTTCATGGTTGACTTATTTATAATTTTTTTTATCACTTTTTATTGACCACAAATCTAGAAAAACCCAAATAGATAGCTTTGAATTTCATTTCTTTATAACTTGCCAAAAAGAATTAAACATGAGAAAACTGTTTCTAAAAATAGAATTTTCCTATTCGTCAGCTATAAAAAATCTTTCCTATGACTAATCACAAAAGGCAAAAGTGACTGAGATCGATTATAATCGATCATCAGTGGCAACACTGGTCTCAAGCCTGAAAAATAATAATAATTATAAGAAAATCAAAATGTCATTGGCTGCAGTTGTGATATGCACTTTACAGGTTAACCATACCTCTTCACTGTAGTTGGCTGAGCATTTTACTCTTTTCTTCTTTCTTGTTTTTGCAAATGTTAACCCTTGTCTTGGTGAATAGATTAAGATGCCACGCCCACTTCTAATTTTCAGCCAATCAGATTACTTGATCCAGATTGTTGATATAAATTCACATACTTAATGGCAAACAGTGCAGATCCAGATCAGAAGGCTTTGCCTCTATGTGACTCAGTTGCCTGGTAGCGTTAAAAATCTAGATACATACAAAAATTACATACATCCAGATCAGTTGGCTTCACTGATCTGGATCTACACTGTTTCCAAAGGCACATATCCGGGTTCAGCAGGGCTAGGGTTAACATATATGGAATTGTGATAATAGTTGTGGCATGTCTTTATATATAAGATTTCCCCATTTACCACTAATATTTAGACAGACTTCTCCCTATAAACCAGGGCCCAGTTGTTCAAAGCTAACGATGTCGTTAGTTAACGATTCGTTAAAATTTTAATCGAGTGATACGCAAATGTGCTGAAATTTTTTGCTGAAAAAATGTGAGTAGCTTTTGCTGTGCAAAAGCTACTCACATTTTTTCAACAAAAAATTTCAGAATGTTGTATACTGAATCCGCTAAAACAGTTAACGAAATGACCCTTAACGAGCTCGTTAAGCTAACGACGCTTTGAACAACTGGGCCCAGATAAAAAATTCCTCCAAAAGGAGGAGTTTTGGCTCTGCACTGTTTCCTGTCCTTTTTTCTTTTATGTGTTTAACGCTTAGCACTCTGGGTAAAATTTTCAGCTTACGACATATTGAAATATTTTCCTTATTTTTCCCAGAAAACCAGTTTTTGCTATTTCATGCAAATTGTCTCCACTTTGCATGAAATGTCGAAACCTGTTTCCTGGGAAAAATTAGAAAAATATCATTCATGTGTCGTCTGGTAATGGTTAATTCACAAAATGCTCGATTTGTTTTACAAAATAACCTGTAAGAATGACAAACCTTGTTGCAGTGTAGACCCTGCTCAGAGGAGTACGGATCTGGGTCTTCAATCTTTGCATATGCCATTTTGTCAAAAATATTAGTTAATGAAATTTTAGTTCATTAAACCAGGTACCTAATGGGACCTGCCGGCCTTGGTGGCTCAGTTGGATGTGCGTCCGACTGGTGATCTGGAGTTTGCAGGTTCAGCCCCTGCCATGTAGGCAACATTTTTCAGGGAGATTGATCATGAAATATTTTCTATAGTCATTCTCTCGCTTCCGCTGATTCAAGAAGGGCACAACGCCCACAATACTGGTTTAAACCCTTAGAAGACTAAGCCTGCCCAGTAAAAGTGTGGTTGGTAAACTGACAGTGCTCAACATGACCCCAAAAGGTTGACTGGGCCATAAAACCTCAACACAAACTAAACCGAATGGGTCTTGTTTAAATTTTAGGATAAATTTGGAAGGAGTTATAGTGTCAGAAGATTTAGGATATGTACAAATTTATCATTTTAAAGAAATTTTCCAGTAAATTAATTGTGAGAAATCCCTGTATTTCAGCTGAACGGTCAGCCAAGTCCGAAGGTGAAGGTAAACGCCCGACCAAAAAAGGAGCTGAAACAAAGAAAGAGGCTGATGCAAAGAAAGGGACTGAAGCAAAGAAAGAGGCTGATGTGAAAGATGAAAAGAAGAAAGCAGGTCCAAAGAAGAAACCAAAAATGGGTCCAAAGAGGAGAATGGCACAAATTAAGGCAACTAGAGGGAGCAATGTAAGTTTATCGGAGGAGTGTTTGGTGATAATTCTGGGATATTTGTTCTTATTTCTCTATTAAAATGTGTTGTGGGTACTCATTTGAAGCACTGCTTGTTAACAACTCTTGTTTTCTTTGAAAAAACAAAAAAAAAAAAAAAAAAAAATTCTTCTGCTGCAGTTATGATAAGTACTTTAACCCTTGTCATGCTGAATAAATTAAGATGCCCCGCCCACTTCTAATTTTCAGCCAGATTACTTGATCCAGGTTGTTAATACAAATTCCCATACTTAATGACAAACAGTGCAGATCCAAATCAGTTGGCTTCTTCAGTAGCTGTCTGATCTGGATCTACACTGTTTGCAAAGGCAGGGCATATTCGGGTTCAGCAGGGCCAGGGTTAAGAGTTGGTTAGTGTAAGAATCTTATTTTTACCCTTAAAGTGGCAGGTACAGTAGCAGCAGACGACATCCTAAAATATTTTTATTTTTCCAAGAAAATAAGGCTTGATGTTTTATGTTAGCTGACGATTCATATGAATTTTATTTTCTCTGAAAAACAACAAAAAATCTTGAATGTCATCTGCTTCAATGTTACTCAAGCTTAACTTTCTAAGAAAAAATGTAAAAAAAGAAAAAAAAAATGTTGTCGCTACAAAATTGAATGGGCTTTTGAAGGTAAGAAGAGAGCACAGAGAGAACTGACAGTCATAGATTCAGCCGAAAAGAACTGATGTTTTTTTATTTCTCCACAAAAACATCAGGGGTCATTTGTTCAAAACTAACAATGTCGTTAGTTAACATATCGTTAAAACTTTAATCACTAAATATGGCATATACACTAATATTTTTGCTGAAAAAAAATGTGAGCATTTGCTACTCACATTTTTTCAGCAAAAATACCTGTGAATTAGATATTATACTTACTAGAACAGTTAACATTTTGACCACTAACGAGCTCATTAGACTAACAGAGCTTTGAACAACTGGGCTCTGTTTATTAGGTACTCATTAGAAGGGCCTCACTGAGGTGTTTTTAATGAGTACCCACAATGATTTTTGTGGAGGGTGAGGCACTTGAGAGCTTCTAATGAATACCCACAACACAATTTTATGGAGGACTGCTTGTGGATAACCATGCATGCCTTTACAAAGAAGTAGACAAAAAGTACACTGGCTGTAAACTGAAGACTACGAATTGATTGACTGAGGCTTTTATGGGTATTTGCAGTAATTAGGTCAAATACGGTATGCACACTATGATCAAGGCATTTTGTGATCTGTTAATATAGATTATACTGACGTTGTTTGCCTTGCAATGGATACAAAACCCTGATCGTAGAGGGTGCAAGATAATCTTATCTTTACAGGCCAATATTACAGGTACAGATTATTACCCCACAAAATATTTGACTAAAATTCTCCTACTTGTATTTCAAAAACATGACCAGTATCGTTAATCAAGAAGGGCAGTTGTCAGTTTCTGGCAAAAGAATGTGCACAATTCTGGTTAACCGCTTGGAGTACTAAGCCTGTCCAGTAAAAGTGTGGTTAGTGTCTGCATGCAACATGACCCCATTGGGTTGACAGGGCCATAAAACCTCAATACATACACAAACAAAAGTACTGTTATGGCAACGTTGAGCCAGTCATTTATACTCGCACTTTTCATGGGGTAGCTTAGTCCTCTAAGGTTTTAACCAGTACTTGTGCACATACTTTTGCCAGTATCTGACACCAGCCATTCTTGAAAAACAGTGTTAATAATAGCATTACAAACTCTACATGATGATTGTGTGGTCTGTAGAACATTATGACTGTAAGAATATATATACTCTTTTTATGTGAATACCATAAATATTGTCATTGAGTGAAATGAAAACATCAGTATTTTCACGAATGCGAAGCACGAGTGAAAATTTGAATGTTTTCATTACACGAGATGAAAATTTTATGGTGTTCACTGAAAAAGAGTAAATTTTCTTTTTATTTTATTGTTAACATGCCAATGCATGTTTCTGATGTCATAACTAACGCCACCAAACAAAACATGAACGTCATGGCGTCGACGTTCAGTGCATAACTTGTGAAACGCTAGAGAGACAAAAAAAAAAAAAAAAAAATCAACAAATCAAAATAAACTTGATACCAAAATGTTCCTTACTTTCTAACTAAGAAAATGCATACCAACACTTAATAGTTTAGTTCAGAAACAAAGAAGTTAGAGGTGTTCAAACATCTGAAGTGGAGGTAACATTCACTTCTGAAACAATGAAGAAGACCGAAGTCGTCCAAAGCGAGGAGTGAAAATATAAATCGTATCAGTCACTAGTGAACTGATATGATATCAATTCACTAGTGATTGATACCCCTTTTATTTTCACCAGATATACACTGATTTCACCGCTATCAATAAAATAAACTTTATCTTTTTTTATTTGCAGAAATCTGGTGAAAATGAAGAAGAGATTAGTGAAGCTGAAACCGAGGTTGTGGAGAAGAAAGCAAAACTTGATGAAAAGGAAGCTGTTGTTTCCAAGAATAAGAATGTAACAAAAGAAAGTAAAAAAGTTTCCAAAAAAGACAGCAAAAAATCAGAAAATGAAAAACAAGTAAAATTAAAAGATACTGAAGCTGCTAAAGTTACAGAGGAGCAGGACTCCAAATCAGAAATAGCAGAGCTTGCACATGAAGATGCAGAGATAAAGACCTCGGAGGCTATAAAGGAGGAGGATAAAAAATCAGAAGTTGCAAGTGAAAAATCAGAAGGTTCAAGTGAAGTATCAGAAGATGTTGTGAATGATGTACAGTCAGAAAAGGAGAGCAAAGACGAAGTTAAGAAAATAGAAGCTACTGATGACGAAATGGATAAGAAAGAATCAGAATGTGTGGATGATATAGTGGAAGCAGGTGACAAAATGGAAACGACTGCATTGGGAGAGTCTAAGGATAATCTAGTAGGCATGGAAGAGAGGGTCAAGGATGATGAAGCAAACAAAACTGAAGATATTCTTTTTAATGATGCTGTTGAAGAAGGGTTGAGTGGTCATAAAGAAAATCAAGATGAGAATCTTGATGATGCTGCAGAAAAGCTGGGTTCTGATGACACTGAAATGGACATTGGTGCTCAGAATGAAACTGAAACAATTGAAAAGTCAGAATCTGTCCAAGATGAGGCTGAAACGATGGTAATTGAAGATGAAGAACAGTCACAGATTGAGGAAAATATGGAAGCTGATGACAATCAAGAATATGAGGAAAAAGAAAAAGAGTCCGAAGCTGCTGTTGAAGATGTATCAGAAAAAGCTCATCCTGATAACTCTATGGAATTTGATGATAGCAATGTGGAGACTGAAAATAAAACTGGCTTAGATGATGCTGAAGAGTCCATAAAAGAAGACATTCCAAAAGAAACAGAAGAATGTGCTGAAGACATTACTCAGTCAGAAGAGAAAAATGAAGACAGAAACAAAATGGAAGAAGAAGAATCTGAGGAGATAACTGAAACAGAAACTAATATACAAGAAGCAAACACATCTGAAATGGCAGAAAAAGAAAATGAAGAAGCAGATGACAAAGACATTACAGCTAAAGATGAAAATGATGAAGAAAAATGTGAAGATGCTGAAGCAGATGATGAAAAAGGTAACGATAATGATGATGAAGCAGATGATGAAAAACTTGAAGATAATGATGGTGATACAGAAGAGACCAGTGAAGTTCAGGAGCCTATAGGAGGAGCAGATGCAGATATAAAAGAAGTGACTGAAACTCAAGAGCCAGAGAAGGAAAGTGCTTCTGGTGAGCCTGCTGCTGAGGAAAATAAAATTGAACCATCAGATGAAAATAGTCAAGAAGAAAAGTCAAATCAGCTCGAAGAATCTGCTGAAAATACTCAGGTAAGTTGATATGTTTTTTAGTTTTGTTTTTTTCAAAAACTGTGATGTCTCTATAGTTAGCAGTGGAGAACCCGCAGAAATAAAAACTTTGATGATGACTTAATATGCTTGCCTGCACAAAAATACAGGAAAAGCTTTTACACTATCCCTGGGGTGGATGTGGGGTTCCACAAATATTAATTATGTTATAGTTTTTAAGCAGTTGTATTATCTAAACTCTTTGTGGGATTTAGTCAGAGCTGGCCCTTTGGTAGGTATTGGGCCATAGTTTTATACAGTATCACCCTCACTTCTGCCTGTGATGACCTTGAGGCCAAGGTCAAAGACTTAAAAATTTTATGTTGTACTTCGATGTTGTTTTAAAGATGTGTATCTCATGAATGCCTGGATTTTAATTGATTCTTGGGTTGGTATGAGAGACTGGTCCAGTTTGAACTTGTTTAATACAGGATGGCTGGCAGTGAAGAGATTTTGGACCGATCTTTAACAATAACCCAAGTACAGCTTCATTTGCCGGCCTTGGTGGGTCAATTGGATGCGCCGTCCGACTGGAGACCAGGAGGTCGCGGGTTCAACCCCCACCGAGGTCGGCAACATTTTTTCGTGGAGATTGATCATGAAATATTTTCTACAGTCATTCTCTCCCTTCCGCTGATTCAAGAAGGGCAGTTGTCAGTTTCTGGCAAAGGAATGTGCACAATACTGGTTAACCGCTTAGAGGACTAAGCCTACCCAGTAAATGTGTGGTTAGGTAAACTGACCGAGCTTGACATGACCCCATTGGGTTGACTGGGCCGTAAAACCTCAACACAAAAAAAATAAAACTTCAATTTAGGCATTCAGGAAATACCAATCTTTAAAAACTTTAACATAAAGTGTAAATGAATATTATAAGGTGTATTGAGGTGGGATTTTTAGCTTACCGGGACTATATTCCTGGAGAGCTTATGTTGTCACCCAGGCGTTGGCGTCTGCGTCTGTCGGTGTCCGCGTCCGCATTAGCACAATGTTAGTTTTCAAAGGTGTCCATGGTTTTTTAATTATTTAAGGTACTGCTTTCATGTTTGGCCGACACCTACCTTAGGGTAAGAACTTTCAATAACATATACCCCCGTTCCCGAGTTAGACCATTTATGTAGGTCAAGGTCAGTTCTTACTTTGTCATTTACACCCATGCTAAGTTTTGCGTTTAAGTTTTGAAAAGTGTTTGTAACTGTTGAAGTATTCAAGATAGAGCTTTAATATTTGGCCCACACCAGCCTTAGGGTTAGACCTTTCAATAGCACCCACTCCTTTCTCAGTTTGACCTTCTGCCTAGGTCAAGGGCAGGTCATAGTTTGTCATTTAAACCCATGTTCGAGTTCTGCGTTTAAGTTTTGAAAAGTGTTTGTAACTGCTGAAGTATTCAAGATACCGCTTTAATATTTGGCCCACACCAACACTAGGGTTAGACCTTTCAATATCACACACCCCTTCCTCAGTTTGACCTTCTGCCTAGGTCAAGGTCAGGTCATACTTTGTCATTTAAATCCATGTTTGAGCTCTGCGTTTAAGTTTTGGAAAGTGTTCATAACTGCTGAAGTATTTAAGATACCGCTTTAATATTTGGCTGACACCTACCTTAGGGTAAGTACTTTCGATAGCACACACCCCTTCCTCAGTTTGACCTTTTGCCTAGATCAAGGTCAAGTCATATTTTGAAATTAACAGCTGTCATTAAGTTTTGAAAAGTACATAACTGCTGAAGTATGTAAGATATAGCTTTCATATTTCATCCACACCAAGCTAAGGGATTCAGCATGTAAGATACAGCTTTCATATTTTTCCCACACCAGCCTAAGGGAAGATATTTCAATGGCATATTTCCTAACCCTCAGTTTTGACATTCTTCAGACATCAAAGTCAGGTCATATAAGTTTAAGTTCATATAAGTTTAAGTTCTGCATTTAATCTTTAATATTTAATAAAGATTGTTTGCTTATCAGATTAGCCCTTTCCGGCAAGCTGAGTTGTCTTCTGACAACTCTTGCTTTTTCGTTTTTTTTGGTTTTTTTTCCATGAAAACATGGACACAATAAGTCATCATTGTAAGGCAGATTTGATGAGGACACACAGCATACAGTAAGAAAGTAACCATTTTCCACGAGATCCCTGACTGGCCAAGAATTACCAATAATTAAAAATTGGTAGAGAAAACAAAAAAAACAAGAATATCGGTGAAACCGATGGATGCTCCCCGAACATGCAATTATGCCAAAAAATTTTTTACATTGAACAATTTTGTATGCTTTACAATTACATTCTTAAGTCTTACTGTGCATTTATCATAGAACTGTTAATCATAGCTTCATACAGGTGCCATCTACAAAGTAATATATGGTAAAGACTAAAGTACACAAATCTAGTATTTTAATTAAAAAAATAAAAGTGATACTCACATTGTTTTTTATTTGTTGGAAACTTGTTTGAAGACTGCTGCTAGCTGTTATTTAGTCATCTCCACATTTTCAAACAAAATGTATGTGTGAAATTTTTCTAAAAATTTCTAAAAATTGCCGTAGTGACCTTGACCTTGAGCCAAGGACCCTGAAAGTCAATCCATCAGCAAATGCTTGAAGACTGCTGCTAGCTGTTGTTTGAAATCATATTAAAATCCATCAGCAAAGGTAGACGGTACAGCAAATGATGACGCTATAGCGATGACAATTTTTTCTAAAAATAGCTACAGTGACCTTGACCTTGAGCCCAGGACCCTGAAAGTTGGGTCTTCTTAGAGATATTATCATACACAACATTTGTGTGAAATTATAGTAAAATCCATAAATAAATGTAGGCACTAGAGTGAAAACAATATTTTTTTCTAAAAATAGCCACAGTGACCTTGACCTTGAGCCCAGGACCCTGAAAGTCAAACATGCTCCAACATTTGTGTGAAGTTATATTAAAATAAATGTAGGCACTAGAGCAAAAACAATATTTTTTTCTAAAAACAGCCACAGTGACCTTGACCTTGAGCCCAGGACCCTGAAAGTCAAACATGCTCCAACATTTGTGTGAAGTTATATTTAAACTTGCTAGAGATATTATCTTCCCAACATTTGTATGAAATTATATTAAAATCCATCAATACATGTAGGCACTAGAGGGATGACAATTTATATTTCTAAAAATAACCAGTGACCTTGACCTTAACCCCAGGATCCTGAAAGTTAAACTTGCTCGAGATATTATTACACCCAATATTTGTGTGAAGTTATATTAAAATCCATCAGCAAATGACGATGCTAGAGCGATGACAAAGATTTTTTCTAAAAATAGCTGCAGTGACCTTGACATTGAGCCCAGGACACTGGAAATTGAATATGCTTGAGATGTTATCATACTTAACATTTTTGTGAAATTATATTAAAATCCATCAATAAATCAAGGCACTAGAGCAAAAACAAAGTTTTTCTAAAAATAGCCACAGTGACCTTGACGTTGAGCCCAGGACCCTGAATGTCGAACATGCTCAAGATATTTAAAAGCTGCAGTGACCTTGACATTGAGCCCAGGACACTGGAAATTGAAATTGCTTGAGATGTTATCATACTCAACATTTTTGTGAAATTATATTAAAATCCATCAATAAATCTAGGCACTAGAGCAAAAACAAAGTTTTTCTAAAAATAGCCACAGTGACCTTGACCTTGAGCCCAGGACCCTGAATGTCAAACATGCTCAAGATATTATCATACCCAACATTTGTTTGAAGTTATATCAAAATCCATCAATAAATGTAGGCACTAGAGTGTTGACAAATTCTTTTCTAAAAATAGCCAGTGACCTTACACTGCAGCTTTAAACAAAGTAGCATGACTCTGTGACAAATCATCTAACCAGAAAGATTGAACAATATGCGCATCCCCTATTGCTGCTTAAGATTCCATTAAAATTTCGTTGAATTTCTGCCAGTATTTGCTAAGAATTTGCGTGGACACGAACAGTACCCTATATATTCATGCAGAACTCATCAAAGGGCAATAACTCTTGGAAAAATCATCGAACCAGAACACGCAGGTGATATGCACATCCACCTTCCATACTTAATATTCCCATGAAGTTTCAATGAAATCCGACTAGTAGTTTCCGAGAATTCGCGTGGACACGAACAGTACCCTATATATTCATGCAGAACTCATCAAAGGGCAATAACTCTTGGAAAAATCATCGAACCAGAACACGCAGGTGATATGCGCATCCACCTTTGATACTTAATATTCCCATGAAGTTTCATTGAAATCCGACAAGCAGTTTCCGAGAATTTGCGTGGACAAGAGCGGGACGGACGCACAGACACACGGACGCACGGACACACGGACGTACGGACGCACGGACGAAGCGGCGACTATATGCTCCCCCGAAATTCTTCGGGGAGCATAACAAACAAACTGTGTTTACTATAGAAATTGTATAGGTAAATTTTTGAGAACAAACAGTGAAACAGAAATGACAAATGAATTGTGATAAGATATTATCAACCAGAAACAAAAGTATTTCATTTAGAATAAAATGCCAAGGAAATGCGTCTTTCCAGATGATTTCAAAAGGACAGTGGTTATCGTAATAACAGCAAGTACTGAGACAGACAGGCCTCAGCAAACAGTTCAGAGGTTGCCAAATGGCATCTGATCATGGTTTACATGGTTTGACATTTGTCCAGCAGTTTTTAGAAATATTAATAAGTATTATTGCATAAAAAGCAGTGCCGCAAGTTATCAACAGCCGTGCGTTAACTGGCGAAAAGCGGTGTATTAACAAGGCAATTCACACGTTGTTAATGCACAGCTACGCAGCTTTCAATATGCTCGTACCGGGGCCATAGATGTAAAGCGGTCACGAGACGTGTACTGCCCTGCCCTAGAACGAGCATAGTCCATGGAAATTACGTTCGCGAGACATCAGTGAAAAGGCGAAACAAAATAGTGCAAGATATAACTCAAAATGTAGCAAATGTTTTCAATTTTACGCAATAATAGCGATCGAACATGGTTTTTCAATGCATTAACATTCGCCAGGTCCCTTGGGACCCTTTGGCCTCTGTTTTCAACACCTCCCACGGGGCCTGGCAAATGTTAATGCATGAAAAACCATTTGATCTCTATAGTGAAATGGATCTGTTCAAACTGAAGGACAAGTAATGTGACCCAGTATTTAGAGTAGCAGGACACAGAGCTCTAGATAAGAGGGAGTAAAGGGTATTTCAGCATTAATTTTTTGGCAGTCAGCATTGAAATTAAAGTTGAGGTGGTAAACATACTCCATGAAATTTTGGATTTCAGCATTGAAATCGAATTTTGGGGGTAAAAATTTTTAGTTAACTTTCCATCTGTATGAATCAATTTTTTACTCTTGGTTCTTTTACGGGCAGCATCAGTACATTAGTTCAGAAAAGAAGTCAACCCTTAAAGTGCCAATGATATGTGCAGCAGATGAGAGAAAAAAGGCAATTCACATGAAATGCCAAGCCTTATTTTCTAAAAAAAAAACCCCCAAAACCCCAAAAAACTAGAAAAGATTCCCCTGCCTGAAAAACTTAAAAGCAGATTGCTGACGCCTGAAAAACTTGAACGTAAATTGCTAACTCCATCTTGGACGTGGATGGAGACGGACGGACAGACAGTGGTAACACTATATGCCCTTTCCACCATTCTTCGAGCGGGGACGGGAGTGGAGTTTTGCTTGGTGCTTTAAGAGTTAAGCATGCAAATTGGCTCGAGCTTTAAAGCAGGGGGTAAAATACTCATTATACCTAAAGCTTATCTAGAGGACTGAGCACAGTAGTAAAAGATGATAAAGTGTACTGGTATATTTTTGCAGGAGACTGCTTCCGATCCAACAACTTCAGAAGAAGGCAAGACTATTTCTGAACCAACAACTTCAGAAGAAAGCAAGACTAAAGATTCACACAGTTCATCCCATGATGGACATGGCAGTCATGAGCGGTCGCAGGAACGTCACCATGGCAGCCATGATGATTCGAAATCATCTCGAGACTATGACAGGCGTCATGACCATGACAGACATCATGACAATCGTCACAGGAACGACAATCGATCACATGGGGACAGATATGGACATGATGACCGTTATCGCCATGACGACAGGTCACGAGGGTCATACCAAGGTGGTAGGTCGTATGATCGCAACTGGGACGATAGGTCACATAACAGAGATTACAGAGGAGATTATAGGTGGGTTTACATTTATACCAGCAGACAGCAAATTGATATTTTTCCCATTTTTCCCGGAAAACAGGATCTGACATTTCTTGCGTGGAGAAATAAGAAAAATATCAATATTTTTAGATTATGTATATATAAAAAAAAACAACAACAACAACAAAAAAAAAAAAACCCATCTTACCAAGAGCTAGGATACATACAACATTTGTTTTGCGGAAAAGTAAGAAAAATATTAACCCTTAAAATGCCAAGAAAACCTGCATCTGAAAATGTTGTTTGTTTCCATGTCGCCTGCTGAATATTCTTGTAATTTTGTCAAACCTATTTTTGCATAAAGGCAAACAGTATGGACCCTGATCAGACTGCTCCTAGAGGAGCAGTCTGATCTGGGTCCACACTGTTTGCAAAAATGACTTTTAAAATCACAAGCAGAAGACAAAGCAGACGACAGTTGTTGTGATTGGCAATTTAAGGGTTAATATATATTGGTTGAAAAAAGAGCCTTATCGGGAGGTACACCAGATATTGTGGAATAAATATGTGAACAATAAATCAATGGATGGACTGTGGAGATACATTTCAAAGAAGCAACATTTAGCAGAGACAGTAATGTTCCCCTTGGCCTCCGTGACTCAGTCCGATATGCATACAACAGGTCTGCACATCAGACAGGTTATCACGCGGTTGTGGGTTTGATCCTTGCCAGGTTTGGTTGCACTTTTTAGTGGAGATGGATCAAGAAGTATTTTTTACGGTCATTCTCACCCTTTTGCTGATTCATGAAGGGCAGTTGTCAGTTTCTGGGGAAAGAATGTTTACAAGTACTGGTTAACAGCTTAGAGGACTAAGCCTGCGCAGTAAGTTTGAATAGGTTAACTGACCACATTCAGCATGACCTAATGGGTTGACTGGGCCATAAAATCTACTCAAATACATGTATATTTAATCCATATCTCACTTATCCCAGAAAAAGTGCCATTTTTAGAAGTTGAATGAATACATCTCCACCAGAGATCACACTGTTCTGAAGTACTATTTGCAACCCTTCTGAAAGGGTATACATCTTAAAGGAAAGAATTTGCTTTCGAAATTTCTCCACCTCTTTCATCAGGAGAGATTCATGTATCCGGAATGTATTTTTTTCTGCAAAGTGGTCTCCCTTTGAAAAGTGAGGCAAAGCAGACCCATCCATAAACTTAAGGGGGCTCGATACAGTTGGTAGATTTTCTGACAATTTTCACAAGGGAGATGACTTTTGTGACTTGTTTGCTTTCCTATACACTAAGCCCCTTCTGTAAAGGGGGTCTACTGTAAAAGAAAAGCATTTGCTCCACTAGGGAGCAAATTCTTACCTTTTAGAGCTGACACCTTTTCAGAAGGGAGGCAAAAACAATTTTAATAGAGTCACCTCCCTTGAAAATGTACCCGTTCCCTTAACAGCAAATGATGCCAGTTTTTGAATGTGGTTACATGTGTTCACTTATTCCTTTCAGGGGCCAGCAAGGGTACAACAGGGGACAACAGGACTATAACCGGAATCAAGATTATAATCGCAATCAGCAAGGCTATAACCGAGGAGGCTACAATAGAAATTACAGGGGTGGCTATAACCAGAATTATCGTGGTGGCTATAGAGGCGGATATTACTAGTTTTCCAGGATATGCTTTTAAGAAAAACTTGCAGACGAGATTTTGATGTTCTTTTTTAGAGAAAAAAAGACTGAGCATTTCATGTGAATTGTCTGCTAGGCAGAGGATTCACATGTAATTCCAAGTCTTATTTTCTCTGAAAAATTAAAAAAAAAAAGAAAAAATCAAAATGTCATCTGCTGCAGTTGTGATTAGCTCTGTAAGCATTAAATGCTTAAAGAAAGGATGGAAACAGAATCTCAAGGCAGAGAGTTTGATTTTATTAGTCACTAGAAACTGGTTATAACAAATTGCAAGGGAGGAACTGCTGTAGTTGGCAGGTCTCCAGCCGGCCTCGGTGGCTCAGTTGGATGCGCCGTACGACTGGAGACCAGGAGGTCACGGGTTCAACCCCCGCCGAGGTCGGCAACATTCTTTCGTGGAGATTGATCATGAAATATTTTTTACGGTCATTCTCTCCCTTCCGCTGATTCAAGAAGGGCAGTTGTCAGTTTCTGGTGAAAGAATGTGCACAATACTGGTTAACCGCTTAGAGGACTAAGCCTGCCCAGTAAACGTGTGGTTAGGTAAATTGACCGCGCTCGACATGCCCCTATTGGGTTGACTGGGTCGTAAAACCTCAACACAAACAAACAAAAAGCAGGAGGTCTCCATGACAACGTGAAAAATGAAAAGGACGAGGATTTTTGCTGTCCTGTTACGCCATCTGGCAGTTGCAGTGAAAACTTGTCCAGGGTCTGCTTGTAGAATTGGATTGAATGGATAGTTATGCTAGATATACGCCACAGAGGACTTGTTATGGAGGAGTATTTGATGATAATTCCGAGATAATTTCCTCCAGCTTTCCATAAAAACATTATCCCAAAATTATCCCAGAATATTCATTAACCCATTGTAGTCGGGAAACCCCTAAAAGGGTAATTGGCAAAAAGTGCAGACCCAGATCAGACGCCGCATTGTAGTCTCCACTGTTTGCAAATAGTTTAGCCATTTTTCTTTACGAATATGTAAATTTCATAGCCAGCTGTACCTAAAATTGAAATTGGACTCTTCCAGTATATAGAGTGGGAAAGTCTATTCAGTCTATATTGGGTTAACAAGTCCTCTGATGCCAGTTTCCTGTCTTCTCCACAAAAGCATGGGTACTCATTAGCATTGTCTTGATGGTAACCAGAACCTTCAGTTATTTGCACAGCAAATATTTCTCCTAAGATTCTAACAAATGGTGTCTTATAGCTACTGGCTCAGCATGACCTTAACAGTGTTAACTGGGGTGTAAAACTCCTAAAAAATGTCCTTCTAGCAATAAACCTAGTTAATTCACTGAAAATTTGTAGTCAACATTCATTTTAAAATACTCTGTGCGTCTTTAGAGAGATATAATTCTGAACATATATGTGCATAAAATCTCAGGAAAGAGTACTACATACAGCCAGTTTGGTCTTAGATAGCACCAATCAGTTAGTGATACACCACAACCTATTTTTGGGGTTCAAACCATAAACCATGTTAGCTATCCAAATTGTGTTATTATATCCAAACTCAAAATGTACAGAGTATATAGAAAAATGACCATTTATACATTTTTGGGATCCATCTTTGAACCGTGTTATATACATGTACATGTACAAAACCATGGTATAACGAATCATGTTATAAAGAGGTTGTGCTGTACCTGTAAGTACTACAACATTAGTTTTCATGGAGAAGTGAGAAAAACTAAGAATCTGGATTATCTTCTAAAACTATGGTAACCATACGAGGAATTGCAGTGGAAACTGTTAAAAGAAAGTGGTTGGTGGATGTACTAAATGGATACATGTATACAAGGCCTGAGCATAACGGTGTAGACCCAGAATAGACACCTCAGAACATCTCATCAGTGTTTTGCACTTGTCCTGCAGTTTGTACTGTATTGTGGTATTAACCTTTGCAACTGTCTGGGCAAATTCAGCAGACAACAAATTCATATTTTTCTTTATTTATTTTTCCCAGAAAACAGGATTTGGCATTTCATGCAAGACAGTTTGCATGAAATGTCAAATCCTGTTTTCTGGGAAAACTAAGAAAAAATATTTCAAAATGTCATCTGCTGAAAATTTTACCCAGAGTGCAGGCTTTCAAGTGGGCCCTACTTTTCCTACTATTCCTACTTTTCCCTACTTTATTTTTGTGCTCCTACTTTTCCCTACTTTTTTCTGAAAATGCCCTACTATTCCTACTTTTTAGTCCAAAAATGTTTGAAGTGACCAAAAATTGTAATTTTTTTCCACGCAGTCTTTGCTCGCTCGCAGTTTCTAAAAATTAGATCAACTTAAGCTGAGCAGCCACGATGCAGAAGTTTATAAAATAATTTTACTTCGGTTGTAACTTTTTTTTGGAACATTTATTTTGATATTTCCTTTCCCTGGTAATGCAGTGTTATTGTTCAGTGAAAACTTTGCTTGCTAAGTATATCTTTTTTCTAAGTCTTAAAATACTCAGAACACCCCTACTTTTCATGATTAAAATTCCGTCTTTTGCCTTACTTTTTCAAAATTTTGAGCCCTACTTTATCCCTACTTTTTTGATGGAGGGCACTTGAAAGCCTGCAGAATGCTAAGTGTTGACAGTCGCAACAGTTTCAGTATATGGTGTGTATGTGCATGCATTTATAATACACATGTATTGTAGCGCACCCAATATCATAGAATAGTTGGATTGGTAATCGATGATTACCATTTTTAAATAGATGAAAATATTTACCTGAATAATTTGCCTATCTAGGTA
Organism: Anodontia alba; assembly: GCA_964016985.1. NCBI lineage: Eukaryota > Metazoa > Mollusca > Bivalvia > Lucinida > Lucinidae > Anodontia > Anodontia alba. Next base: position 17,980,221 of record OZ024838.1, on the reverse strand, counting down.
TATGAATTGATCAACTGGACAGTCAGTCGTTCATCATACCAGTTTACTTTCCATTCATGCAACTCATTGTTGTGATAAGAAAATTGTAACATTTTCTTGTTTTGAATAAAAAGGTAATTTCACTAGTCTCCTTAGTCACGTAGCTTCAGATTTATACCAACATAAATACTCGTCTTACGGTAAATGTCCTAAAATTTTGTACACCAAAATGTCTGACATAATGGCATATGCAGACAGTGCAGACCCAGATCAGATAGTCTGATCAGGTTCTACATTGTTTGTCAGTCCACTAAGTATTTTAAGAAAGAACTGCATAAAAAGCAAAATTTAGGCCAAAAATGTACGGAGTAAAGTGTTCGAAATTTAGGACATTTACCATATTTCTTCATGCAAACATGTTGGTTAGAAGCACTTCAGGGAGGCATTTCTAAGGAGTACCCATCATTACTCCAGATAAGAGAGGGTATCCAGATATTTTTCGTATTTCTCCACAAAAATATTTGTTGTTGGTACTCATTAGGAGCGCCTCATCAAAATGCTTCCAATGAGTGCGAAAACATGTTTTTGTGGAGAAATAAGAAAAAAATATCGATACTTTTTGGTGAAAAAAAAAGCGCTTTATCTAGAGCTATGACACACAACATAGCTGGAAGATCTTAGTTATTCATCACAACAAAGTGCTATATGATGTTGCATGTATGGGGAGATATTTCAGTCTGTATCAACTTACCAAAGTAATAATTACTCTGTTTTTGCAGAGTTTAATTAATATGTATATTTTTCAGAACCAAATCACACCATCTGTGTATATTGTAAATAGGTACATACTTTTAGAAAGAAGAAATCTTTCGTTATGGATGTTGTTGATTTTTTTTATCCATTAAGTGTCAGTCACAACTGCAGCAGACGACATTTTGATTTTTTTCCAAGAAAATAAGGCTTGACAATTTGCATGAAATATCAGCCTTATTTTCTCAGAAGAATAATTGAAAAAAAAAAAAAAAAGCATGTCCACTGTTGCAATTTTGCTTGGGTTTTAATGGTTAAAATGCCAGAAATAAAAGAATATGTTCTGGTATGTCAATGTTTAACTGTATATAGGAAAGCATATACTTCTCTTCAGTTGATTTGTAAATATGTAAATACATAGCAACAGATAAGGCGCTTTTTTCATCTGAAAAATGCTGATATCTTTCTTATTTCTCAGCGAAAACATATGTTGTGGGTACTCATTAGAAGCGCCTTGCTGAGGCGCTTCTAATGAGTACCCACAGCATATGTTTTCGTCGAGAAATAAGAAAAATATTATGCGGTTACCCCCTCTTACCTGTAGCTTTATGTAAATAGCGAAACATTTACCTTTTTATCACGAAGCACTCGAATACATATTCATGCCATTTATTTCATTTGTGTCATTTTATTTCATTCATGTCGTTATTTCATTCATGTCATTTTATTTCATTGACTTATGCTTTCGTTCTATTGAGAAAAAAAAGTACATCTTAGATTTGTATATTGTTTGTGATGGACTTAGCTTGGGGAAGGGGGGTGGGGAGGAGGGCATGGAGAGGGGATAGATGTAGCAGAGAGATTTCAAAAGTGAATCATAGCTCTAGATAATAAATATTTTTTTCTTGCTACTCCAGGAAAGGTTTTTTTTTTTTTGAGAAAAGAGAATAACATCATTACATTTGGATTGAAAAAATCTTAGCTATGAATTAAAATGATTACGTCCCCCCATATTTCATTATTTATAGTGGCTTTAATGCCGTATTTTTTGTATATTTTGTCTTTTTACGATAAATATAGGGCTGCCCACCGTGCTTCTTGTTAGCTGTTATTTCTGGTGCATATGTGTTGATAGTGGGGGACATTTGTTTGGTAACCTCCTCTAATGACTAGGTAGGTGTCAGAGGGAAAGAAAAAAAAACAACATAGCTCCAGATAAGTTGCTTTTTTTGATCGCAAGGTACTAATATTTTTCTTATTTCTCTACTAAAAGATAGGTTGTGGATATTCATTAGAAGCGCCTTAGTGAGGAGCTTCTAATGAGTACCCACAGCCTATGTTTTCGTGGAGAAATAAGAAAAATATTATGTGGACACCCCATCTTATCTGGTCCTATGAAAACTGTAACATGGAGAGTAGTAACTGGGTATCAACCTTCACCACTCTGGGCTAATTCAGCAGGACAACTTGATATTTTTTCAGTCCCACAAGAAATGGAAGTCATCTCACTTCATTGCACAGACCTTTCATTATCACCCCTTCAACCTCGCGGTTTGACTTTACAGATAGTCTATAACATCATTATAGCAGTTTCATTACAAAACCGAGTTAATATACCATTTTGACGCAAATGACCCTCATGGGTTGACGCTTCATTAAACCTGAACTCATCATCATCTTTACAGATAGTTGTCTCTTTCAACATTATTTAAGTCAAACAGAGACAACAAAGGGGTGATAATGATCGAGTACCCACAATATAATTTTTATATGTGGCATAGCTCCAGATCAGTGGAGGTCAGACATTCAGAGAACCCAGTTAAACTTTAAGGACTTGAACACCTATCACTTGTTTACTTCGGCTGATTGAAAATCATTTTTGAGTCCCTAGGAAATTCTTCATTCACTAAAAAAACCCACTTATTTAGGGATATTTTAGGGAAATTTTCTTATTTTAAGAGATGCATGTTGTGTGTACTCATAAGAATCACCTCTAGAATCACCTCATTGAGGTGATTCTATGAAAACACTCAACATACCATTATTCATAAAAATAGAAAAGACATCACTAAATTATCCTCATTTGCCTTTTGGCCTGGCACTATGATTAACCCTCAGTGACTGGAACTACCCGGAAGATGTTCAAGCCATTGAATTAAGTTTGTATCTGATTTCTTTGCTAAAACGTGGATACTCATTAGAAGCACCCAAGTTAGGTGTTTCTGCGGAGTACCCACAGCGTAGGTTTACATGGAGCCATAAGAAAAATATTTGTCAGGAGATTCCTCTTACCTGGAGCTACGTGCGGACATAAAATGAAAACCTGTTGCCAGGGTACTCACTTTAACTGTCTGTATGTTCTGTATTGTCAGAAGCAATTTTAACATGCTTATGCACTTCTAAATCGCAATTAAGCCAAATAAAAAATAAATATGTGTGTTCAGGGTAGCATGTTAGAAAACAATAGGAAGGGTAGGTAGTGTCTACAAGTACTGACGGAATGGCAAACAGTTTAGACCCAGAGCAAAGAGCAGTTTGATCTGGGTCTGCACTGTTTGCTCAGACCTACTTGTCCAAATATTTGCCATAAATATTTTACCCAGTAACACATTTTTTTTTTATATATTTTTTTTTTTTTTGAGAAAACATGAAACATTGCTAGGTTTCACCAGGAAAATTTAAGTTGGGTAGGGTTACCCTAAACATACATCTTTTCTTATTTGGCCTTAAAACAGTTTTGATGCATATCACCACAATTATTATAGCTTTTAATATTGATTGAAAATATGTGATAAAATCCAAAGAGCAAGCATGCTGATATCATACGATATATATCGGCACTCTTACTTGATATTGCATGCTTATTCTGAGCTTTTGAATGTTACCATTCACATATATATAGCACTAGTGCAAAAATGATATTGCTTTTATAATGTCTACTTAGCATGTTGTTAGAATTGCTGTCAGACAAAGAATTTTCTCAGAATTTTGTCGATAAATTGAGCAAAAATATTTAGAGCTATATAATTAAAGGGTTATTGTACTGATATTGGTGAATTTTGTCCCTTGTTAGGATATCTGTGGACATTTGCAAGCTTGTGTCCTTTGATATCCCAGCTCGGGACAGTATTCACCAATATAGGTGCAATAACCTATATTATCGCATTACCTGGAGAGAGTATTAGTTCGAATCAGGAGGTGTTAGGTTTCAAGTTAAATCCATTGTTCTATTATCTTTTTTTTTTTTTTTTTTTAAAACTTCTTAATTTTGTGTTCAATCGCTTTACTGTTACAGATTGAAGGTGGCGATAACCCTTAACGCTTAGCACTCGAGATAAAATTTTCAGCAGATGACATTTTGAAATATTTTTTCTTATTTTTCCCAGAAATCAGGATTTGACATTTCATGCATATTGTATCCCAGAGATCAGGATTTGACTATTTCATGCAAATTATCTCCATAGGAGACAATTTGCATGAAATGTTGAATCATATTTTCTATGAAAACTAAGAAAAATATAACCACATTGTTGTCTGCTGAATTAGCCCAGAGAGTGGTAAAGGTTAACATATGAAGGAAGATGGGGTTTGTCATGTCAACCCTTAAAGCTTTGTCACAAAAGCAGAAGACCAAACCACATTATAAATTTGTTTATTATTCCAAGAAAATAAGGTTTGACATTTCATGGGAATGTCATGGTTTATTTTCTCTCTGAAATATAAAAAAGTTTTATATTGCTTTTGTGATAGTAGCTATGATTTTTTAATGGTGCTTTAAGGGCTAGTATCCCTTGTCAAACCTAAAGCCAATATCTCTTGGCCTATTTAGACTGTTTTTGTATGCATTAATCATGTAAGCAAACTATTTGTCAAGCTTATTTTGCTCATCTTAGCTCACCAAGGCCCAGCTGTTCAAAACCTCTTAAAACTTCTTGGATTTAAATTGCAAATAGCGACAGACATACATCTTATTTCTCTTATTTTTCACAGAAAATATGGCTTGACCTTTCATTTAGGTTATCTCTTTATCAATATATCCTTTGAAAAAATAATAAAATAATATACCGGTACATTGTATTTACTCTTAAGTATTTTGACACCTTATCTACTTACCATACTTGTCCTAAAATTTGAAATAGTCCACTCTACTGCCTCTTGATGTATCTAAAATATTGCTATATGTATGGCAAACAGTGCAGATCCTGATTAGTTGCCTCCTTATGCAGCTTCTGGTCTGGTTCTACACTGTTTGTAAAGACCTTTCAGTCGGAATACTTTGGGTTATTACAGTATTGGGACAGATATGCCCGAGGAAACTGTAGATACAGATCAGTGGTCACAGAGCATGACATCTGATCAGGATCTACACTGTTTTTTAGACATGTCACCAGGTAATTAAATGGATGTTGATTTTAAAACAATTATGGTAAGAATTCAAGATCCCAGTGTTTAGGGTAAATATTGTTTCAGTAATTAATGCTTAGCACTCAAAATAATATTTTTCCCAGGAAACAGGATTTGACATTTCATGCAAATTGTCTTAGAGACAGAGAGTGCTAAAGGTTACACAAATGAGGCATTGAAAGCTGGTCCTAGTTTATATATCATGAAGGCTTCATTCTATCATGTCAGCTTCATTCTGTCTCATGTCTGCTTCATTCTTATCATGCCCATCATTTCCGCTCTAGGTAAGATGCATGTTTCAACTAAATGGGTTGATGTTTTTCTTTATATTTCTCTGCATGTTTTTATGGAGAAATAAGAAAATAAGTGGATACCCTCTAATATAGAGCTATAGTCAATTCATAAGTCTTGATAAGAGGGGGTATGAAAATATTTTTCTTATTTCTCGACAAAAACATATGTTGTGGGTACTCATTAGAAGCGCCTCGGTGAGGCGCTTCTAATGAGTACCCACAACATATGTTTTCGTCGAGAAATAAGAAGAATATACTTTTTGGTTGAAAAAAGCGCCTTTTCAAGAGCTATGAGTCATAGATATCATATAGTCATAGATATCATTTCAGCTCTTTTCATAGCTTTCATTTGTATAAAACAGAGCTTTGGAATAAGAAGATACAACCTATTCCAATATATATCATTTCAGCGTTTCTTGTTTATTACACCCCTTGCAAGTGTGTTACTTCTATCCAAATACATGTATAAGGACTGACAGTCCTGAGCAAACAGTATAGACCTAGATGAGACGGTGTGCAGTCTCTGATCAACCTGACAGGGTCTACACTGTTTGTCACTCATCCAGCTGTTTTTTGGACACGGTAGTAAAGTGAAGGGTGTTCACAGCGGGCCCCCATAGCCAAGGGAATAGAAGAGTTGACGCTTAATCCATTAGGTTTCTCACCGCTGTGGTTCGAGCCTCGCTCGGGTCACATGTGGGAAAGCCAAGTTCTGCTTACGGATGATCAGGTGGTTTTTTCCTGGTAGAACGTCTCCCTGTACTTTACCATAGTGCAGATTATATTTCACCCATGGGATCATTGGGCCCATTGTGATATCTTTGAAATGGAGTTCTGCTCATTTATACACTTGAGGGCGTAAGCAGTGTTGCAAACTTCATTACTGCTTATGAAGAGTCTCAATAAAACTGAGATTCCCATTTTCTAATCTGTAATGTCTTCTTTGTTTCCAAAGGCAATCTGTTTGACATTTATTAATGTATCTATTTTACCGAAAAGATAGAAAGGTGATAATGAAAGGCTTAATGCAACAAAGTGCCTTACAGTCAACTGAATGTTGCTTCCAGTGGGTTCAAACCCTGACTTCAGAAGTGAAAACAGCTTGGACAGACCAATAGCTACTAAATATGTGGACACCTAACTACTTACAGGCTTCTATGTTTTGAATGTGCATTTTACTACCCGTTTATGTGTCAAAAATCAGTTGCAAACAGTGTAGACCATGATCAGATTCCACAGAATCAGATCTGCATCTTGCTGCATCTGATCTGGGTCTACACTGTATGCTCAGGCCTGTACCGATACTGAGGGTAAATGTGGTTCAGTTCTACCTAGATGTATGGTGGTAATGAAAAGCTCCGTGCAGTCATTATCTGAATTCCATCTCCAATAGATACCAACCATTACCGCCCCACTAAGCGGCTCTGTCAGATGCACAGCTGACTGGTGATCAGGTTGCAGGTTCAATTCCTGCCAGGCCAGGCATTCTTTCATAGAGATTGTTCACAGAATATTTTCTATGATCATTCTCTCCCACTGATTCAAGAAGGGCAGTTGTCAGTTTCTGGCAAAAGAATGTGCATAAGTACTGGTTAACTGCTTAGACTAATCCTGTCCAGGAAGTGGGGTTTGGTAAACTGATCGGCTTGACATGACCTTGATGGGTTGACTAGGCCGTAAAACCTCTATCAATCAATCAACAGGACTTTAACGTTAACTGGGCAGTTAAACACCAACACAACCAACCAAAACGTCTGAAGTCGGAATGGATATTTATTTGGACCAACAACATCAAACACTTCTGCCAGTTTTAGTACTTTTAGAAAAGGTTGAGCCATCCCATGACAAGAGGATCCATACCACATACCGGTATACAGACAGCAAATACCCAGATCAGCAGGTGTATCCACTTGCACAATCTTTGGACCTGGTGAAATACAGTCGACCTTGCTTATCTCGAATTCCAAGGGACTCTCTGAAATACTTCGAGATATCCATTCCTGGACATATCAGATTTGCAGAAGTGAGGAAAAAATAATTCAAACAATAACATTTAACAAATTTATATGTAACTGAACTCTTTGAGTTTAGAGATATATCGAAAATATTGTGGAAAAGAGGAGTAATTGCTCCTGAGGAGCAATTTCTCCTCATTTCCACAATATTTTTTTACCTGTTGTAAGATTTTCATGTCTAGTCAGGGACAAGATTTTCACTTCGAGATAAACGAGGTTGAGATAACGAGAGTCAAATGTACAGTGTACATCAATGGATAGCAAGGGGGCAGTCTGATCAAAGCCTTCATTATACGCACATCCAATGTCAGCAAGGATGAGCAGGCTGACCTTATGATCAGATCATTTGGTTTTATGTCCAGTTCAACATTATTTAAGTTGTATCGAGACGATGGAAGGGTGATAATGAAAGGATCTGTCAATGATGCGCTGTACAATCATGAGCTGAATTCTGCCTCAAGGGGGATTCAAACCCAGGAACTTGTGTGATCCGTAGCTGTTAGCACTAACCACCTGGCCACCCAGATGTTTCAGGGTGATCTGGGCTTTCAATGCCAACATGGTATAAGGACACTTTTCTTCAATCTGGTGAAGGATCCACTTTACATAATATAAAAAATATTTGAAAAAATAAAAAATATATATATAATGTAATAATTAAATAAAAGCTATCATTAGCAATAATAAAAGTATATATATAACTGCAGCTGGAATGATCAAGTACAAGAACAAAGTTATAAAAGTAACAACATCAGGGCCCAGTTGTTCAAAGCTAACAACATCGTTAACGATTCGTTAAAATTTACATCCAGTGACATGCAAATATACTGAAATTTTTTGCTGAAAAAATGTGAGAATATTGTATACTGAATCTGCTAAAACAGTTAACGAAATGATCCTTAAAGAGCTCGTTAAGCTAACTTATCCTTGAACAACTGGGCCCAGAACATTAACATTCAACTCCACTTACAACATAGCACCAGACAAGGCATTTTTTTTTCCAACCAAAAAGCAATATCAATATTTTTCTTACTTTTCCATGAAAACATGTGGGTACTCATTGGAAGCGCCTCACTGAGGCGCTCCCAATCAGTACAAGCAGCATATGTTTTCATAGAGAAATAAGACAAATATTTATCCGAGATTTCCTCTTATCCGGAGCTGTTACAAAAAATAACATGCAGTAGAACATTGATAATTCAGTCTCCAAGGGAGACTAACTAAATCTATCGGAATAACAGGGACGGAAATACTAACGGTAAATATTATGCTGGAATCTTCCATGTTATGAACTGGCCTCTGTGGCTCAGGCCGGTGCATGTCCGATTGATGATCAGGCGGTTGCGGGTTTGATCCCAACCGGGTCCAGCAACATTCTTTCGTAGAATTGATCCCGAATTATTTTCTACGGTCATTCTCTCCCTTTTTCTGATTCAAGTCGGGTAGTTGTCAGTTTCTGGTGAAAGAATATGCACAAATACTGGTTAACCGCTTGCGGCTAAGATGACTAAGCCCGCCCAGGAAAAGTGTGGTTAGGTAAACTGACCAACTCGACATGACCCTAATGAATTGACTGGGCCATTCAACCACAACTCACTCAAAATCAGTTATGAATTATCCATTTGCTTATGAGCTACAACAAAAAATATTGGCTGTGGCGGGATTAAGGCAGCAGGTGTGGGCATGTTTGTACTATTTCTTAGTTTCTCGACTGTCATTCACTTATCCTTTACACATCTCTATGTCTTTCCTATTTCTACTATCACTTCAATCATTTTCTCCTTTTCTCTGGAATAAGACAAGAAATGACCCACAAAGGTTGATGTGTCATTAAATCCATAGCTCCAAATAAGGCACTTTTTTTTTTCAACAAAAAAGTGCTGATATTTTTTTTTCTGATTTCTCCACATTAACATATGTTGTGGGTACTCATTAGAATTGCCTCTGTGATGGGTACCAACAACATATGGGTATGTGGAGAAATAAGAAAAATAATAATGTGGATACCCCCTCTTACCTGGAGCTTTGAAACCACATCATATCCTTCACTGTCCACATGTGCCTAAAAGAATGTTTTTGTCTTGATGCAGTCCCATTAAGTGATAAACCGAACCAACTGTTACTGGACAGTGTAAAAACTAGACTCCAGCTTTTTACTCTAAAAATGCAACAAAACCCAGCTATTACCAGAACAGCTGACATGTCAAATTCTAACAATATACCTAAAATCAGCTTTCCAGGTCAACAGATAAAAAATCAACTATGTCAACTTGTTCAAGACTGAAAAAATACCAAAGTTGTAAGGGGGCATAATTCAGTCAAAGTCAGCTTTCTACATCAAATGGCGGTTGGAAAAATACCAGTTGAAAAAGGGGCTAATTCAGTCTGTGACAGATTTTACCCTAAAGTTAAATCAGGCAATCTGCATGTGGACCCCACAACAGTAAGCTAAATATCAAACCCTTAGCTCAAGTATGCTTTCCAAAATTGTGAAAACACTGTATTTTACTTTTTTGTAAAAAGGGACATAACTCTGCAAGTTTCAGTCTGAAGGGAAACAAAAAACGCTGGCAAATTTTTCACTGACAAATTTTCATTGACAAGCTGCAGATGAAATTTCAAGATCCTAGCTTCCACTTTTTTTTTATGAAACATTCCCAAATTGAGAAAAATGCCAAAGTAAAAAGGGGCATATTTCTGTAAAAAATTAACAGATTTTACCCAGAAGTCAACCAGGTAATTTTTAACATTTTTGGGCATTCCTGAATATTTGCTGGGCCTCAAGTAGCTGTTTTAGGAACTCCACTTTATGCAGTGACATAAGTACATGTATATATCTCAATGAACCATGATAAACAGTGCATTTTATTTTACCTTTTTACCCATATTAAGTGTTAAATCATATTCAAGATCAAGGATGTGAATTTATTTCTTTATGAACAGCCTTGGCCTTAATTCCTGTCCATAGTAGTCTATAACCTTCAATGACCCACGACAAACTGACACAATCTCCATCATACGCTCATCTTCTACCAAGTCACTGTACTCAAGGTCAAGGACACGTAAATTTGGAGCATAAGATCGGGATCTGTGAGGTATCATCAGAGCCTCGTACTCCTGTGAAAAAAAGAAGTACCCACGAAAAAAATTAATATGATCCTACAGGTACAAGACCCAAACTGCAGTCTTTTGGCATCCCTTGGAAAAAGTTTTTTTTGCCAGGCGTTCATAGGTCTAGATAAGAGACGGTATCAGGTAAATATTTTTCTTATTTCTCCATGAAAACATATGCTGTGGGTACCCATTGGAAGCACTTCACCGAGGGCTTTCTAACGAGTCCCACAACATACATTTTTGTGGAGAAAGAAGAAAAGTATCAATACTTTTGGACTGAAAAAAGTATCTTATCAAGAGCTATGCTGGCATTTTATTTGAAATAATAATTTAAAAACAACAACAACAAAAAAAAACATTAGTTTTTTTCTGTTTCTGTGCTGTTAAAATATTTACTCTAAAATATGTATGTCCAAAACTTGGTCCTACTTACACAATTTCTACAGTAAAGTGATTTTTGGGAATTTTTATATAAGAAAATTATTTCATTTTTCTCCACTTATTTTCTAATTATTCATGTTTCAGAACAATATTGTGAAAATTTCAGAAATTCTAGAGTAAACCCCTTTTCAGAAGGGAGGCAAAAACAATTTCAACATAGTCATCCCCCTTACTGTAAAAGTGCATTAATTCCCTTTAAATCAAGTAGTCTTCTATGACATACCTCATCAGAGGAACATGGCTCCTCTCCCTCAGCTTGAAGATATTCTCTTTCATGCTTCTTAAATTTCAGGAGTGCTTGACATTTCTGCCACTTCAAAAAATCTGAAAAAAGTGCAGCAGACAATACTGTATATTTTATTATAACCATGGTTTGATATTTTATGTTTCTTTCACATTATTTACCGTATTCGACCTAATTACCACACTGTGCACTTTAGGTTTTTCAAAATTACTGGGAAAACTTGTGGTAAAATATGCATCTACCCACTAAGGGTACACTTTAAATAAATCAGCTTATTTGATATGTTTATGCAGGAGTTGGTATTTTATGTTTCTTTCACATTATTTACCATATTCGACCTAATTACCGCACTATGCGCTTTAGGTTTTTCAAAATTACTGGGAAAACTCATAGTAAAATATGCATCTACCTACTAAGGGTACACTTTAAATAAATCAGCAAATGACTATGCGATTTTTTTTTCTGATTTCTTTTATAAAAGCATATGTTGTAGGTACTCATTTGAACTGCATCGACACGTTGATGCAATTCAAATGGGTACCCACAACCTATACCTTTCTAAAGAAGCAGATAAAAAGTACACTGGCTGTAATTTGAAGGCTACGAAATTGCTTGACTGTGCACTTAGGGTATGTGCGGTAATTAGGTCAAATACAATAAGTCACATCTAGATGTAAAGGGGAGATAATGAAAGGTGCTGTGCAATGAAGCGCCATACAGATACAAGATGAATTACACCTCTAGCAGAATCCAGGACCTCATGAACAAAAGTCAGGATCTCTAATGGCTCAGCCACAGGAATCCACCTCTAGCAGAATCTGGGACCTCATGAATAATAGTAAAGAGTTTTAACCACTCACCCAAGCGAATGCTTTTTATGATGACAATTAAAGCATAGCAGACGCTGCATGATACCCCGCCACTGCAGGGTAACAAAATGTGCAGAGAACATGGCTGTGTTTGATGTGATACTTAATTGTAAGCCACCATGAGAACTTGAAGCCAAATCATGCTTGAACAATCTTTCAAGAGCTATAACTCTATCAAAATTTGGGGTACTGTAACCTCGAAATAATATGCGCTGCATCACCTGCATCTAACTGTCCACAATGTTTCAACCCAATTGGATGAAAACTGTAGGAGGAGTTGTCTGCAAACAAAGTCAAGTCTGAATAAATCTTTAAAAAGTGCAATAACTTTATCAAAATTTAGTGTACCATAACCTCAAAACAATATGCACTGAACTACCTCATAGTCAAACTGTCAACCAAGTTTCAACAGGATGCGATGAAAATTAGGAGTTATCCAGAAACGAGGTGCGGATGAAAAAATCTTTAAAAAGTGTAATAACTATCAAAATTTGGTGTACCATAACCTCAAAACAACATGCACTATACCACCTCATGGTCTAACTGTCCACCAAGTTTCAACTTGATCCAATGAAAACTGTAGGAGGAATTATCCTGAAAAGAAGTGCGAATGAAAAAAATCTTTAAAAAAGTATAATAATTCTATCAAAATTTGGTGTACCGTAAGTCTGCAACCTCAAAATATGCACTTTACCACCTCATTGTCTAACTGTCCACCAAGTTTCAACTTGGTCCAATGAAAACTGTAGGAGTTATTGGGATATGAAGTGCTGACAGGCAGATACACACCGGAGGGTACATCATAATAATTCACCACTATTGTGCGGTGAGGTATAAAAACTCCGTAATTACACTAAATATTCTGACACTTCTCGTCTAGCCATACCATACTTAACCAAAATGAGGCAGTTCTAATGAATATCCACAACATATGAGCCAATGCACGACAGAATCTACAATAAGACCTGTGTGACCAGCAAAGACTCAGATCAGCCTGTAAATCCACCCAATATGATAAGGGTTCTCATTTATCCCTCTTTGGATAGCCCGGAGGCTGCAGAAGGAACATGCAATTAGCAAAGACTGATCAGACTGCATGGATGCACAGGCTGATCTCAGTCTTCACTGGTCTCACAAGTCTTATTGTAGGTTTTGTCATGCGCTGGCTCATATTCTTTATGGACATCTGGGCCCAGTTGTTCAAAGCATCGTTAGCTTAACAAGCTCGTTAAGGGTCATTTCGTTAACTATTTTAGCAGATTCAATATACAATATTCTGATATTTTTTGCTGAAAAAATGTGAGTAGCTTTTGCACTGCAAAAGCTACTCACATTTTTTCAACAAAAAATTTCAGCATATTTGCGTATCACTTGATGTAAATTTTAACGAATCGTTAACTAACGACATCGTTAGTTTTGAACAACTGGGCCCTGGAGAAAATTACTCAAATATGCCTTCTTAAAAAGTTCTCTGAACTAAGTGCAAGTACTACAGTGTATACACAAACCTGCAATAATTGGAAAGAAGGCTTCTCCGGTGATCTGTTTTAATCCCTTCATATAGGCTTCTTCTAACATAATACACTGGCTCATTATCACATTTATAGACACATCTGTGATTGCTGAAAAATGCAGATAAAGATATATACTGTTAATCAATCATATTAGTCCTGCTCCTTTAAAAGAAAAAAGAAAAAAATACAGGAACAAAACATTTATGAATTTTATCAACATGTAAATGCCAGTGAATCGGTCACAAACTGTATAAAACCTGAAGGGTTTTATGTTAAGTTTGTGAGTGATTTCCTGGCATTTACAAATCAATAAAATCCACAAAAATCAAATTCATTTCTTATAATTCCAACTGGGTCATAATCACATTGAAGACACAAGTAAAACAGCTTTAACCCTTGTCCCGCTGAACCCAGATATACCCTACCTTTGCAAACAGTGTAGATCCAGATCAGTTGGCTTCTTCAGAAGCCAACATCTGGATCTGCACTGTTTGCCATTCAGTATGTGAATTTATATCAACAATCTGGATCAAATAATCTGATTGGCTGAAAATTAGAAATGGGTGTGGTTTCTTAATTTATTCAGCAGGACAAGGGTTAATCAATTGTAATTAGCCCTGCTCCTTTACAAGAGAAAAATATAGGAAAGAATTTTATTTTTGAGGATTTTATCAACAATTAATGCCAGTGAATCAATTTGTGAGTGATTTTCTGGCATTTACAAATCAATAAAATCCACAAAAATCAAATTCATTTCTTATAATTTCAACTGGGTCATAATCACATTGAAGACACAAGTAAAACAGCTTTAACCCTTGTCCCGCTGAACCCAGATATACCCTACCTTTGCAAACAGTGTAGATCCAGATCAGTTGGCTTCTTCAGAAGCCAACATCTGGATCTGCACTGTTTACCATTCAGTATGTGAATTTATATCAACAATCTGGATCAAATAATCTGATTGGCTGAAAATTCTACCCAGAGTGCTAAGGGTTTAAGCACCAATCACAAGTTACTGCAGTGGGCAATATTTTGAAATACTTTTTCATATTTTTTTCCACAGAAAATAAGACTTGACATTTAATATGAATAATTTGTTGCTAAAAAATGCTGATGGACTTGGGTCATGGTCAGTTCTGTAGAACTCCAAACCTCGAACAATCTATGCCTACAAGTACAATATATGTCCAAAAATCTAACACTATTCCATACTTTCAAGTTTTGTTCTTTATGTATTTGTATCAGAAAATACTTGGAGGAATGGCAAACACTGCAGACCTGGTCAGACTGCACTGTTTGCATGTTGTCAGAAAAAACATGGTACAATATTTTAGGATAACTAGACAAAGTGCCCAGTGGAGCATATATACCCCTGACCAGTGCCACCTCCTCTACCTGAAGAGGATGCTGATGAAAACTATGGACCAATATCCATCATCATACTAAATAAATCATAAGGTTAATAAAAGTGCTGCAAGCACTGCACCATGCCCTGGCACTGCACTTACATCAAGCAAGTTCCATAAATCTGTCAAAAATAAAATCAAAGGGAAGGTGCATTAGTCTTTCTCTAAATATTATCAACATTGATGCATGTACATATATTGGCTATGTTCAATGTTCAAAGGGCAATAACTTTAAAAGTAGGCAAACCAGAGTTATGGTTCATGTGTTCTGCAGGTCGTCTCATAGAGCTTTACAACTGTGTGAAGTTTTGTGAAAATATCTCAGACGGTATCAGAGTTATGGAGCGGACACGAATGATGGAAGCGCCGACGGACACGCGAAATTTCAGAAGTTATAACATAATACCCTCTCCACTTGTATATGAACTTAATCCACCATAAGATGTGGAAGTTATGAGCTCTTAAAAAATTGCCACAAAAATAAAACGAAACTTTGATGCAGACTTCTAAGAACGAGAAGGAATAACGGCATAAATGCCCGTGGTATAATCACTACATGGACCCCTGCCTGTTTTTTGCTATCAAAGTGGCTGTAATCTTTACATACATAAGTTCCAGGAGATATCTAATTTCTGAAGGTATCTCAGGTTTTGGCCCATCTCAGATATCCCAGCATCTGATAATATATTCTTTGTGACATCCTCTACACTTTCTATTGTAAGCCCTCTGATGTAACGACAATTTTCAGCCATCAGACTCAATGTAATATCTGACACTGGACATTTCTTCAAGATCAGTACCTGAAAGAAACATATACATTCTTGTGGGGAAATTGATACAACTGGTAGTTTTTCCTCCATATTGTACACATACATACCATAAGCTGTGGACTAAAATCTGCGAGATAAGGCAAAATTTTCAGGGAGATTTGATAAAATTCTGTGAGATTTTCTTAAACATCACTTTGGAGCTCCCCCAATATAGTCTAAAGTCTTTTTTTCATGTAAGAAACTTGTGAAAACCACAACAGTGTGTGATTTATGTTTACTTCTTCATAAAATTCTGAAAATTCTGTGAATTTTGAGTTTTTTTTATAGGAAATGCCTTCCAGATGGGCCAAATTCTGTGAGATTTTACCTCACAGTGCGAGATCTGGCATTTATGTGACAAGGGAGACAACTTTTGTTACTTCCTGTTAAATTTCCTGTATGCTGAATCCTTTATAAAAAGTTTTTCCTTTTAGAGTAGACTCCCTTTCAGATGGGAGGAAAAACAATTTGACATACAATCGAACTTCAATGGCTCAAACATCTTTGGGATCATGGAAATTTGTTCGAGACAAGGGTAGTTTGATCCACTGAGGGTTAATCATGACGTCAGTTCAGAAAGCAAATAGCGATATTTTAGGGAAATTTTCGATCGTCTAGACAATAATTGTATGTTGAGTGTACCCATTAGAATTGCCTTGATGAGGCAATTCTAATGAGTGTACACAACATACAATTTCATGATAAAATAAGAAAATTTCCTTATATATTTTTTTTTCTTGAGCTATCAGAAAAATTCGCAGGGACTCAAAAACAAGTTTGAATTAGCCATGGTAAACAAGCTATCAGTGTTCGAGCTATTTGAGGTTCGACTGAAGTTGTCTCTTCTGACAGTGTATCCATTTACCTTAACCATTAAAATGCCAAGAAAACCTGCATCTGAAAATATTGTCTGTTTATGTCATCTGCTGAATATTCTTGCAAATTTTTCAAACCTATTTTTGCATGCAGGCAAACAGTGTGGACACTGATCAGACTGCTCCTAGAGGAGGTCTGATCTGGGCCCAAACTGTTTGCAAAAATAAATTTTAAAATCACAAGCAGATGACAAAGCAGTTGACTATTGTTGTGATCGGTAGTTTAAGGGTTAACATATTACATGATATGATATCTATGAAATTTTTTGTTTCTGTGAACTTAATTTTAGCCCACGATAGTCTTTTCGACATCACTCAGAAAGATTTTTGTGCTTTGCATTTCATTCAAAATGAAAATATGTTTGTACTGGTTGACCATATCTTATTGGAAATTATTTGTCTTTTCTGTTCCTGTGATTTCTTTTCTCAAATATTTATCCTAAAATAAAATTTATGGCCAAAAATTGGCCTGGCCTATGCAATTTTGAAGTAAAGAGATTTTTCTTTTAATTTCTATGTAAGAATGTGTTTAGTTTTTGCTTTTTACTAATGATTTTACTGATTTTTTAGAACAATATTGTGAAAATTCTGGAACTTGTTTAAAACTTGTCTAAGTAACCCTGTTGATTTTTGCGTAATTTGCAGCCATATTTACTAAATGGGAAAATTTTTTTTTTTTTTTTTTTTTAAACCAATGATTAGAACAAAACCTTACGTGCCTAGTTAGGGCAAAGGTTTTGCACTGAATCATGCCAAAAGTTAGCAAATTTACTTCCTCTCAGTACAGCATTATGCAAAACTTACCTCCAATTTAGAACATTTGCTACATATCTCATTCACACCTCTCTCTGTTATTTCTTCACACCATGACAAGTCCAACTGAGTCAGCTGTAAATTAACAACCAAGGAATTACTTTTGTAGCTTCACTTTATAGCATTAGATAAGAGGGTTTCTACATAATTTATTCACAAAACATGATAGATATATATAATAAGAAAAATGTCAATACAATTTGGATGAAGAAAATAAAAGCATCCCAGACATAGTTTGATACCCGGTCACTGCAGGGTAACAAAAAATGTAGAGAATATGGCTGTGTTTGATGTGTAATAACTCAACCAAAAAAATTGGTATACTGTAGCCTCGAAACAATATGTGTTGTATCACTTCATAGTCTTAACTACGAAGGTGCTGTGTATCTTATATCACCGGGGTGTCCAGCTGATATTGGCTTACAGTTGGGCAAGGCCTGCTATCCTTGTAGTGGGTAAGGGTAGAGGGGGAATGTTTTTATTTCTTCTGTTTCTTCACTGTCATTCCTGTTCCTCTTTCTTCCCTGTCCCTCTCTTTTATCTCTTCTACTGTCTCTTCTATCTCTTTTCTCCCTTTCTCTGGGAGACGACACAAAATGACCCTCAAGGGTTGAAATGTTGTTAAACCCCAACACAATCAATAGTCTTAACTAAAGTATTGGTGAAAATTGTAGGAGCTAGCCTGAAAGCAAGTGAGCATGCTTTAATAAGTAATAACTCTATGAAAGTTTGATGTACTGTAACCTTGAAAGAATACAAAAATTTGGTGTATTGTAACATGGCTACAATTCTCCACATCTTCTTCCTATCCAACAACATACAACATACAAATAACAGCTTGATCAGATGATAGGAGGAGTGAGCTGGAAATGAAATCATTCTTGAACATTCTTTAAAGAACTATAACTCTATCAAAATTTGGTGTCCTGTAACTTCCAAACAAGACGCACTGTACCAGCTTATGGTTTAACTGTCCACCAAGTTTCAACGTGATCCGATGAAAACTGTAGGAGGAGCTATCCGGGAATGAAAGTCAAGTCAGAAAAATCGTTAAAAAAGTGTAATAACTATCAAATTTTGGTATCCTGTAGCCTCAAAACAATATGTGCTGTATCATTTCATGGTCTAACTGTCCATCAAGTTTCAACATGATCCGATGAAAACTGTAGGTGGAGTTATCCGGAAAAAAAGCAGATGTATGGACAGACGAACAGACACTGGAGGGTATACAAGATGAACAATACCCCGCCACTCCTGAGAATTTTACCCAGCATGCTAAGCATTAAGGTTTAATCGTAAGCATGCTAAATCTAAATTACAACAGACAACATCTGATCCAATGCATGCAAAAGATGCAAATTAAAACTTGGCATAGACAACTGACAAATATCCTCTATAGTTTCTACATCTATACAGATTGGTCAAGGGCTAAATGCTTGCCATATAAGCTCTTTAAGAACCCAAAACACAAGCAGCAAAGATCCAACAAGGCCAACAACCATTTTGCCATCCCCTACTATACCTAACTTTCATTCAAGGAGCAAATTCATGGCCCATATATAAATAGCTACATGTAGTAGCTTCACAAAAAGCGTGGTCTACACATAGCACATAATAAATCTTAAAGCTGATTGAAGATTGACAGAAAAATGTCAAGTGTCATGTTAATCTATCAGGCAGTCTCCGAAACACAATGATCAGTGACTGGACTATGAAATAAAAGTCACACTGGCTTCTTATAAAAGTCACTATGATATATTTCAAGATAATAAATGGATGAAGTTAACATAACTTCAGATAAGATGCCTTTTTCACCAAGGATTGATATTTTTCTCCTTTATTTACATAAACATAAGTTGTGGTACTCATCATGCAAAGGTGCTTCTAATGTGTGCCCACAACATACAGTCCACTTTGGTTATCTCAACTTCACTTATCTCGAATAACCACTTATCTCAAAGTGAAAATCTAGTCCCTGTTTTAACATGGAAATCTAACAACAGGTAACAAAATATTGTGGAAAAGAGGAGAAATTGCTCCTAAGGAGCAATTTCTCCTCTTTTCCACAATATTTTTGTTTGTTTGTGTTGAGGTTTTACGCCCAGTCAACCCACTAGGGTTATGTCAAGCGCAGTCAGTTTATCTAGCCACACTTTTACTGGACAGGCTTAGTCCTCTAAGCAGTTAACCAGTATTGCGCATATTCTTTCACCAGAAACTGACAACAGCCCTTCTTGAATCAGAGGAAGGGAGAGAATGACCATAGAAAATATTTCATTCTCAAATCTCCATGAAAGAATGTTGCCAACCCGCCGGGTGTCGAACCCCCAACCTCCAGATTACCAGTCGGACGCACATCCAACTGGTCAGACTGGCATCCAACTGAGCCACCAAGACTGGCTCCACAATATTTTTAATATATCTCTTACTTCAAGAGTCAAATTATATATTCGTGAAATGTGGTTGTTTGATTTATTTTTTCATCAATTCTGCAAATCTGATATGTTGTACAGATATCTCAAAGTATTTCAGGGAGTCCTTTGAACTTCAAGATAACAAGAGTCAACTGTACATTTTCAGGGAGAAATAAGTAAAATATTTATCTGGTTAATCTCTTATCTGTAATTATGATTTACCTTATCAGAACATCTGTTAGCCAGCCTTATCAATGTTGTATCTGTTATCTCACTTTCAGCAAGGTCAAGAGAAGTCAATTCTGGCAGGACAAGATATGGTGCCATAGCCATGTCCTTGATAAAAACAACTCCTGTAAGAAGTGAAAAATGAGATCTGTATCATGAGAAAATTCTGCTATCAAGACTACTTGAAATTAAGACCATCACACTATTAAGACCAGCTTTTGGCAGTCCCAAATGTTTTCTTTCTTATTACAGTAAATGGCAGTCCCAAATATTTTTTTTTATTATTATAATGGTAAATGTCCTAAAATAGTTCTCAAAAGTTTCTGACAAAATGGCATATGCAAACAATGTAGGCCCAGATCAGACTGCTCCTTGAGAGCAGTCTGATCAGGGTCTACACTGTTTGCCATCCCATTTAGTATTTTACAAAACAACTACATAAAAACCAAAATTTAGGCCAAAAAATTATGGAAACAAGCGTTTGAAATTTTAGGACATTTACCATATTCAATATTCAATATTAGGACCACCCCACTAATAAGACCACTTTTAGACAGTCCCAAAAGTGGTCTTAATAGCGGTAATTTACTGTACTTTGTGGGACTTTTTTTCATCTTTTGTCCTATTCATTATCTAACTGTACTGATCACGGATCCTGTCTGGATTTGGGATCAACTTGTTGGGGAAGAAGGCGCAGGTTACGTTGCTTTTCTTAGGTTTGTGATATGTATACTGTCTGTCTTGGTTTGTTTGCTCTTCCTCTTGGTGTCATTAGCAGGCTATGTTCTGTGTTTGAGGCTCTTCCTGGACATCTTTTATATACTATTTTTTGACATACATGTATCTCTAAATCAGCTCCTTAAATCAAATCTCAATCCCTACTGGTATTTTCTATGACAAATAATATAACAAAAAAAAAACAACCTCATTTGTATCAACTACAAATGCCAAGAAATACAATAAGTGTGGTACAGGTTACCCAACCAACCAAAACTTTTTACCCCCACGGCCCCACCCCTACCCACTAACCTAATTCTGAGGTTTGTCTGTTAAATGCAATCAGAGAAATTCAATAACATATTCACTTGAGAGAAAAAAAAACTAAAAAATAAAAAAAAAACTAGATGTGCAATTTAGAAATGGAAAAATTTTTCTGAAAAAAAAAAAAAAAAAAAATAAAATAAATAAATAAGTAAATAAAACCTTTCTTGTTTTGTTTGTTTGTGTTGAGGTTTTACGGCCCAGTCAACACAGTGGGGTCATGTCGAGCGCGGTCAGTTTACCTAACCACTCGTTTACTGGGCAGGCTTAGTCCTCCAAGCGGTTAACCAGTATTGTGCACATTCTTTCGCCAGAAACTGACAACTGCCCTTCTTGAATCAGCGGAAGGGAGAGAATGACCGTTGAAAATATTTCATGATCAATCTCCACGAAAGAATGTTGCCGACCTCGGTGGGGGTTGAACCCGCGACCTCCTGGTCTCCAGTCGGACGCGCATCCAACTGCGCCACCGAGGCCGGCTTCTTGTTTTGTACATTCAAAGTCAGACATAAGTTGAGGAAAAAAACAACCACAAAAAAAAACAATCGGTGCCTACCTACCCTTATTTTCTTTTCAGGATGTACGGTAAACATTTTAAAAATTTGAACTTTTATACTTTTTTGGCATAAATTTTGCTTTTTATGCAGTAATGCCAGTTGTTTCTTAAAATAATAAGTGGACTGGCAAACAATGTAGACCCTGATCAGACTGCTCCTTCAGTGGACTGGCAAAAATGTTTGCATATGCAATTTTGTCAGACACTTTGGTGTACAAAATTTTAGGACATTTACCGTAACTTTTCAGAATGTAACCTGAACCACAAATATTTTGCCTAATTAACCTTTGTATACCTCTGAGATTAACATTTTTGAGATCCGGGCAACTTTGCCCAATAGCTCCGACCCCACCACTCTGTAACCACGTACATTCCTCGACTGAAATTTCCTGAAGATTTGAGAGACTTGGGAGCAGACTCTGAAATGAAAATCACCAATATCTGTCCATAGTATTTGTCCAAATTACCAATATTTATCCATACTATCAAACAGGACTGAGCAAACAGTGTAACCCAGATCAGATGCTGCAGAATGCAGCATCTGATCAGGGTCTACACTGTTTGCCACTCATCCAGTAGTTTTTAGACACATAAACAGCACTGAAATGGTCTTATTTAAATTTTATGAAAGAATGGTAAACATAAGTTCCATGGGCCATGACTTGATCATCACAGTGAAACAGCCATTGCAACATTTTTGTAATACTGTATTGCCACAGCAACTAATAGCCAGGGCCCAGTTGTTCAAAGCTAACGATGTCGTTAGATAACAATTCGTTTAAATTTACATCAAGTGATATGCAAATATGCTGAAATTTTTTGCTGAAAAAATGTGAGTAGCTTTTGCAGTGCAAAAGCTACTCACATTTTTTCAGCAAAAAATATCAGAATAATGTATATTGAATCCCCTAAAACAGTTAACAAAATGACCCTTAACCAGCTCGTTAAGCTAACGAACCTTTGAACAACTGGGCCTAGGAGTTTTACCTAAAATTAATTGACTTTGCATGCTTTGGGTGAATTCAACAGATAACAATTTAATGATGTTTTCTTATATTTGCCATGAAATAAGATTTGACAATTTGCATGCTATGTCAGATCCTGTTTTTGGGGAAAAATATTTCAAAATGATATTTGCTGAAATTTTAACCCACTCAGCATGCTAAGCATTAAAGAGTACATAACCATATGGGGTGAGGGGGAGTGGATGTAAAGGATGAGCACAATAGACAACTCCCAGGGATGGGAAGAGGTGGGGGTGCGTGGGTGGGGTGGGGGAGGGGGATGGGTGGGGAGGGGTGAGGAGAATGAGAGGATAAAATTTCAGACAACCCCATGGGGAGAGTGGTGGGGGGGAGGGGTAATACTTGGTTTGTAAATGAGGTGTTTTGTTACTTCCATCACACTTTGTAAGTTTTTTCCAAAAGTATATTTTTTTGAAAATAGCTTTCCAACATCTTCCCCACAAAAATGTTTGGGGAACATACCTCTAGATATGAGGGGGTGTTGGGAAAATAATTTTCTTATTTCACAAAAATATATGTTGTGGACACTCATTAGAAGCGCCTTGGCGGGGTGCTCCTAATGAGTACACAATATGTTTTCATGGAGACATAAGAAAAATAATAACAATTTTTGGTTAAAAAAAGTGCCTTAGCTGGAACTATGGGGGGAAGCATCTCATTTCAACATAACTAGACCATGAGAGGAATGCACACATGTGTAAGTCTTCCACATGCCTTTCTTCTATGATGTAACATTGTCAAACTGAAATGTTTTCCCATACATTTCTTTGGGAAGATTTTGAAAAAATTCTTCCAACAGTTTGGGAGCAGATGAAATGACAGGAATAAAAGCATTGCATACACTGCATACCCCACAACTGCAGGGTAAGAAAACATGTTGAGGAGATGGCTGTGTTTGATGTGTAATAACTCTACCACAAAACTGGTGTACAGTAACTTGAAACAATATGTCCTGCATCACTTCAGTCTCAACTGGTACTGGTGACAACTAAAGGAGGAGTTAGCCTGAACGAAGTGAGGATGCTTTTATAAGCAATAACTATGAAAATTTTGTATACTGTAACCTTGAAAGAATATGAAAATTTGGTGTGCTGTAACCTGGCTGTAATTCTTTCTATCCAACAACATATAAATAACAGCTTAATCAGATTAAAACTACAGGAGTGAGCTGGAAATGAAATCATACTTGAACGATCTTTAAAGAACAATAACTCTTATCAAAATCTGGTCTACTGTAATGTCAAAACCTCATGGTCCAACTGTCCACCAAGTGTTTAAATGCAGTCAGATGAAAACTGTAGAAGGAATTATCTAGAAACAAAATCAAGCCTAAAAAATCTTAAAAAAAGGGCAATAACTCTATCAAAATTTGGTGTATTGTAACCTCGAAACAATATGCGCTATATCACCTCATGGTCTACCTGGCCACCAAGTTTCAATGTGATCTGATGAAAACTGTAGGAGGAGTTATCTGGAAATGAAGAGCAGACAGATGGATAGATAGATACCAGAGGGTATACCATAATGCCCTGCCATTATCATGTGGCTGTCATACCTGGTGACAGACTGGAAACATTTTCATTTAGAAACAAAAATCATACCTTGAAGGGAACGTCCCCGGCAAATTTCAAGAAAACCTGCCCAATGGTCTCAGAGAAGATGCAGTGTTTATGAATTGAAGGATACCCAATACTTCCTCTCATGGGAACAGCTGCACTAAAAAGTGAATGATATTGCTGAATGACATTGAATGGAAGTCATAAATTCTTCCCTTGAAGAACTGACTTCTTATTTAAAGCTAAGAAGGAAGCTTAATTGAAAAAAAAAAAAAAAAGAAAAGAAAAAGACAAAACTAAAAATGTGTCTCTGGTGTGCTATTACAAATCTTCATGCACTCGAAATTTATTTCTCCATGAAAACAGATACAAGCCACCTCATGACAAAACCAACAAAATGGATGTGCGCCCAGTGAAGACAGATCAGCCTGGGCATTTGCCCAGTCTGATCAGTCTTCACTGTGCGCCTAATGGGTAGCTAAGGACCCAAGCTTTCTTCATTCAGACAGCCAAGACTCTGATCAGACTGGGCAAATGCCAAAGCTGATCTGAGTCTTCACTGGGGGGCACATGCCATTTTGTTGGTTTTGTCATGAAGTGGCTCAACTGTGCCTATGCATTAAAACTGCCAAAGACTATTCTAATAAATGCCCATACTGTATTCATGGGGAAAAAAACAAGAACACTTATCTGGATACCAACACTGGTTCTTACCTTCATTATATTCTCATACAACCCTTTCCAATTCACCTTGAAACTTCTTAGGTTTTTGTTTAACTGAAAGAACTTTTCCAGACACAATTTTCCCAGTAATTTACTTGGAAATTTTATGTTTTCAATATTTAAGCTTGTCAGATTTGGTATGTATAGCTGCACAGGTTGTTCATCAGTCTGTGTAAAGGCACTAAGCTTCTCATCTATTGTGTCCAATTTATTTTTAATGTCATCAATTTTGTCTTTAACTGATCTAGATAAACTGTTTTCAGACTCTTGTAAATTATCATTTGCTGAATCACTATTAATTTCACTGTCTAAGGTATCATCTTCTTGTTTTTCTGTTTTACAAGAACTAGTATTTGTCACTTCACATGTATTATTACCAACTCTTTCAATTGATAAGAGTTTTTCTTTAATAATTCGGCACTGATTGCACTGTTCTGAACTTCCATTAGTGTCTACTTCTAAATGAACTTGACCTTGCCTTAATTTGGTATCATCCATTTCATTGCAGGCCGAATCTTCAAGATATGAAGTATTTTCTGACAAATAAGCATCCTTCTCAGAAGCAATATCAGAATTATTCACACCAGTTGATATATCTGCTTCTACCAAATAAATCTCATCCTCCATTGTTTTTACAAATTCATTTTTTCCTGAAGTGGAATGTTCAGTTTTTCCCTCAGTAAATTTATAATCTAATAAGTGTGAGTTTTCACTGTTTCTTTGCTCTGGATCACTAGCACAACTTATATCTACCTCTTCAGTTGCATTTCTCGAAACAGATTCTATTCCTCCCAAACTATCGAAAGGTTTAACAATATCACAGGAAGAGTGTGTCTTAACCATATTGAGAGACAATTTTTCATCATGCATTGTCACATCACAAATTCGATGATCAACATTTATATCACAGATAAGATTTTTGTTGAGATCATTGTGTTGTAGACCTTTATTCTGAACTTTACTGACACTGTCAATAAACTCTTTATTATTGATGCATTCTGAACATGAAAGCTCAGTATCAGCAGCTATAGAATGTTCAGTTCCTTTCAATTCAGCCTGATTTACAGCCTTTGGCGCATCTAAAACAGTGGAACTATTTTCAGCAGAATCCGCATGATTCATGTAGTTATTTACAAGCAGCTTTGGCTTTTCAGGTGTTTGTGTCAGATCACTTTTGGAAGAAGGTGATCCTTTGAAACTGGTTACATCATGTCTGTTAGAATTTCTGTTTTCCTTATCAGACTCTATCACAAATTTTAGATCATTCTTGTCAACATGAGTGAAGTTCGATAAACCAGCTGGTAACTTAGATTCACTAAGAACCTCATCATCATGATCTGAAGTTAGCTCATCAATATATCCGCATTCTTTCAGGGACAAACCTTGCATATATCCCAGAACATCATCATTTTCTGAGGCAAGTTTTTCATTTGAAAGAAGAGGTGGAAGACCTAACTTAACCATTACTGTTTCAGACTTCACTTTTAACTCACTACCAAGAATATTTATTTCACCTTCTGAAGAATCAGTATCACTCTCCAAAAGTTCAGATTCAGCCCTGAGATTTTGTGTTCCCTGATTATATAATTCACCATCTGTTTTCTGATATAAAATCAGATCATTCTTTGTCAGTGATAATTCTTCAAAGTTCAGATCTTGTTTGTCAATTTCAGCATCTTGGGATGAAACAGAAGGAGTTAGATCTTCTACCACAGTAGCATTCTGTTTTGTGTTATTTGTGTCTTTGGTACTTGCTTTGGCATCAACTCCATTACCTGTAACAAACCATTTGTTGCAAGTCATAGCTCCAGATAAGGCACTTTTTTCAACCAAAAAGTATTGATATTTTTCTTATTTCTCCAAGAAAACACATGTTGCTGCACTCATTAGAAGCGCCTCTCCTAATGAGTACCCTCAACAATGTTTTCATGGAGAAATAAGAAAATATCTATCTAATACCCCCAAAATCTCATCTAAAACTAGATAAAGGGAAACAATTCTTTCACAATATTAATCAAAGCACTGAGAGCACTGATGGATCGATTATCTCTGAGTGCATGCTGCAAAAAATGGTCCTGAATTGGGACTTTGACTGTTTCACTTAACACTTAACTTCCTGTAATTTAAGCAAACAGTACAGAGCATGATAAGATGCCACATTCTGCACTGTTTGCCAATGTCCAAAGTCCAGGTTTTAGAACAGATTTTGGTTCAGAGACAATAGGTTGTGGGTTTCATCTCTTGAACATTTGGTTAGTCTGTCTAACACCTTTGATTTCAATCATCAATGATAATGATGTGGACAACAACCTTAAGGAAATTTTGGTGTACATTAACTCTGGATTGATTGTACACAATTGACTCCATCTTCACCTTCATCTGTCCACAACTTTCACTTTAACTTTTAGCATTTCCTCCAGGCCCGGTTGTTCAAAGCGTCGTTAGCTTAACGAGCTCGTTAAGGGTCATTTCGTTAACTTTTAGCAGATTCAATATACGATTTTCTGAAATTTTTTGCTGAAAAAATGTGAGTAGCTTTTGCACTGCAAAAGCTACTCACATTTTTTCAGCAAAAAATTTCAGCATATTTGTGTATCACTTGATGCAAATTTTAACAAATCGTTAACTAACGATGTCGTTAGCTTTGAACAACTGGGCCCTGATAAATACAGAAGACA
This sequence comes from Anodontia alba, assembly GCA_964016985.1. Lineage (NCBI taxonomy): Eukaryota > Metazoa > Mollusca > Bivalvia > Lucinida > Lucinidae > Anodontia > Anodontia alba. The sequence goes on along the minus strand of OZ024838.1, from coordinate 17,952,474 downwards.
AGTAACTGGTAACACTATTTTTACTTAGTTTTTCCAGAAAATGACATTTGATGTTTCATACAAAGTGTTGCCTTAGGAATGTCAAACTCCATTGTCTGAGGAAAATAAAAACAGTATTTTAAAATGCAATTTGTGGAAATTTTTACCCACTACGCTAAGCATTAAATTGCTATATAATAGCAGATAAAATTTTAAAATATATTTTTTGTACCCTGAACAAATATCTCCAGGGTCAGTCTAAATGAAATGTTAAATTATTTTTTCAGGAAATGGTTAGACAGTGTATTCTGTCAGCCCCAATCCCTCACAACATAAATTGACATTTCAGTCAAAATGTCAAGCTGTACTAACTGAGGCAACAACATAAATGTTTCTTGGAAAACAGGGTTTCATATTTCATTAAAATCACAGAGGACTTGTTAAAGAGGAGTATTTAGTGATAATTCTGGGATAATTTTTCTTATTTCTCCATAAAAACATGTTGTGGGTACTCATTAGAAGTGCCATACTAATTAATACCCACAATATACATTTTTGTGTAGAAAGAAGAAAACTATTTACCAGACACTACCTCTTATCTGGAGCTATTTTTTATAATAAGTACCCACAACATACATTTTGGTGCAGAAAAAATAAAAATAAAACTAGTAACAATGTTTTCAGAGAAAATAGATGTCCCCAACCGTGAACTTTTAGTTTTTCTACTGCTGTGACCTTGAAAAGTAGGTCAAAGGTCAAGGTGACCAAAATCTAATCAGTTCTTTAGTTATGTCTCAATCATATATCCATGAAAATTTGCTAAGAATCCAACCACTGCTTCACAAGATACTATGCAGACAAGAAAGTGTCATGCGGATGCTGACGCCAAGGGATCCATATCAAAATCAATATGTCCCCCCTTCCCGTAGGTTGTGGGACATAAATACTTTTTGGTAAAAAAGAATGGCTTTTCAAAGAGCTATATTTTCTAGTAATACCCCACAACATACCTTTTTGTGGGAATAGAAAAAAATATATGTATACTTTTTGGTAAAAAAAAGGCAATCATTTTAACATTTATTTACCTAGAATTATGCTTACCTTTGTTTTTCACTTGAATACCGTAAACATCTGCAATTTCTGTCAAATCTGACACATATTCCTTCAGCTCCTTCTCCTTCAAGAGTGTTTCATCACCGTTGAGAATGAAGTCTATAATAGCAGGAAAACTGTAGCCAGCCAGGCTGAAAAGTGCCGTACTGTCAATCTTTGTAAAAGAGATAGAGACGTGTCGTAGGTGCGGTCCGCTGAGTGATGTCAAGTGACGGACTGCTACTGATGTTATCCCTCCACAACCAGAGATGTCAACACTAGACAGTTTGTATTTATATTCTGATAAAGCTCCTGTCAATGTCTAAATAAATAAAGGCATGAAAATGCAGTCAAATCTGTCTTAAAGGCCACCTTATTAACCAATCACCTGTAGTTAAAGTTCAGGCCCAGTTGTTCAAAGCGTCGTTAGCTTAACAAGCTCGTTAAGGGTCATTTCGTTAACTGTTTTGGCGGATTCAATACAAAATAGTCTAATATTTTTTGCTAAAAAAAATGTGAGTAGCTTTTGCACTGCAAAAGCTACTCACATTTTTTCAGCAAAAAATTTCAGCACATTTGCGTATCACTCGATGTAAATTTTAACGATTCGTTAACTAATGATGTCGTTAGCTTTGAACAACTGGGCCCAGCTTTTCAGATCTTATAAAAGGAAAGTAAGTGTAAATTTACTGGTCTTAAGCAACCACTTTTTGGCTTTCCCTTAGGGGCTTGCTTAAAGCCAGGTTTGTGGTAGGACCTACACACCAGTTTGATGATTATCTTGTGCTTATTTTATGGCCAGGAGCAGGTCATTGGTTCCAGCTGTAGACATGCTATTGTGTCTGACTACATGCTGAGATCCTTTAACCATGTGCTTTTTTATTTATATATTGGTAGCCGGATAATACAGGGGTCAAAGGTGAAATTTCAATCTAATTGCTATTAGGCTCTAAATTTCAAACATAAAATTATTTATTGTGGGCTTATCAGAACAGAATTTTATAAAACTAGAGCAATTGCCCAGAGGGTCACGAATACCCCCGGCCGGCACCATTTTTTAATTATAAAATATTTTAAATTCAGTGACAATGATATATGGCAAAATCAATGGACCATGAAATATAGGTCATTGACCCACATATAGTTTACAAGGTCAGTCTCTGAGTGACAATGATCTATCATCCCAAGTCTACTTTTTTCTGGAGTAAATAGTCTTCACGACATGAAGCTAAATCCTTAGACCATAAAATATAGGTCACTGACCTACATAAACTCGTCAGGTCAATCTGATGGTCACTTTGAACCATTTTACCAACTTTCATGTTAATCCATTAAATAATCTAGAAGATATTAAGCAAAATCACTAGACCATGAAATATAGGTCATGCTGATTTATACTTACTTTGAGGTCAAAGTTTGGGTCACACTGTGTTATCATAAGTAAATATGACACTTAGGCATCAAATAGTGGGAGATATAAGACAAAATCACAGGGCTATGAAATATAGGTCACAGAATCCCAAACTATAAGTCATACATCAAATTGTCTTCAAGATGTAACATAAAATCAGTGGACCATGAAATATAGGTCACAATGACCTACATTTACTTTTAGGTCAACTGTCAGATCATACTGATTCATAATTCCAAACAATGATGTTCATACATCAAATAACATTCAAGATATAAGGCAAAATCACTGGACCATGAAATATAGGTCAAGGTGACCTACATTTGTAAAGATATCAATTGTGGTGTCACACAGAATCAATATCTCATGTATGACATTTATCCATGAAAAAGTCTTCAAAATATAAGGCAAAATCACTGGATGCCCATCCTTGTTTATTAAATTGTTTGTATAAACAAACTGCAATAAACTACTTTATTGGGGTGTCCTAGATTTTGACCTCTAGCTCTGACCCGGGGCACAACCCAGGAGTTCATAGATGTAGAATGGAAGAGAACCCTCCTATGTACCCCAATACCAAATATGAAAAGTTTCTGATCAGTGGCTGCAGAGATATAAGTAATCAAAAAACTTCATAGTAAAACATGGTTATAGAAAGGGTTAACAGACAAAATCATGGACGGACAGATGAAACTGACGAAAACTATATACCCTTTTTGCTTACTTTGAATGCAGGGGGTATTATAAACCCATATTTCAATTTAACCCTTGTCATGCTGAATACATTTAGATGCCAGGCCCACTTCTAATTTTCAGCCAATCAGATTACTTTATCCAGGTTGTTGATACAAATTCACATTCTCAATGACAAACAGTGCAGATCCAGATCAGTTGGCTTCTTCAGAAGCCAACTGATCTGGACCTACACTGTTTGCAATGGCAGAGTATATCTTCTTACCCAAAATGTGGAATAGTAATTGCGAAAATATTGTAAAATTGCTGGTTGTCAATAAAGTGAATTTGCTACCATTATAATTTGGGGGCGGAGCCTGTCCTTTTATAGCAAGGCCTAGGGTTTAACAAAGGTTTGACTGTATACAAGGCCCTAGATTAAGAGAAATGGATACACTTTTAGGGGGCGGCAACACTGTCAAATTCTTCCCTTTAAGAGTAAACCACTTTTCAAAGGGGTTGGTGTGTAGGAAAGCAAACAGGTTACCAAAAGTTGTCTCCTTAAAAATGATGGAAAATTTACCAAGTGTATCCAGTCCTTTTAAATGATGATAATATTTTGCTAAATTTGCATCAAAACACTTCATGGATAAAATCCAACTCTGCTAAAACTGAGAATTTGGTTTTCATTCTTTAATATATTCCTTGTTTCCAACAGCTACTTTTAGGGATTTTATTTGACTTCACTGCAGCTGGTGCTAAGTGCTGTGTGATGGCTGTAAAAATTTGCCATTGTTCTCCTAAAGTCTCTTTATTCTTATTTTCCTTGGGAGCAATGAGCCCATTGTGGCATCGTAGAAAATCAAGATGGGCTCAAGCTAGTGCTCGGGGACATGTGCAAATCTGTAAACCATATTATGACCACATGGGTGATAGGAGTTACAGCCCATTTTGTCTAAGACAAGTGTGTGAAAGATGAGACCCAATCCTATCCTTTCTCTGCTTGTAACCTCCCCCTGAATGGTACCCATCCGCTGCTGGGAGAACAGTTTTTCGAGTTATGGTCTGAGTGAAGCTCAAACCAGCAACCTTCTGCACTGTCAAACACTCTAACCACTTGGCTATAGTCTCAATAAAACCAAGACCCCGATTTTCATTCTTTTATGAGTTCTTAGTTTCCAGAGCAACCTATATAGATGTATAGGTTTTATTATGATGAACTGGTGAAAATGGAATACTTCAGCAGACTGTGTCCGGGCCTTACATGCTAACCAGATTTACTCTTAGTTTTGGACAGACAGGACTAAGCGAACAGTGTAGACCTAGATCCAGTGTAGATCCAGACTGACAGTGAGTTTTCAGAGACACATTACGAAAACACGCCTATTCAAATATATTGAGAATTTTACCACCAAAAAATGAAAATTTTCAGATGAAAAATTCTGATACTTTTCTTATTTCTGCTCAAAACATAGATTGTAGGTACTCGTTAGAACTGCCTCGATGAAGCGGTTCTAATGAGTACCCACAATCTATGTTTTTGAGCAGAAACAAGAAAAATAATGTATACCCTGTAAACCCCAGTTTTTCTATATAAAAGTGGGGTTTATGGGGGTCAAAATTATATAGGCATGTTTTCGTGATGCCAACAGGTAGTTTAATGGACATATTCTAATTTTAAGTCTGACTGGTGATCATGAGGTTGCGGGTTTGATCCCCCCCCCCTGGATCTTTCATGGAGACTGAACATGAAATATTTTCTACGATCATTCCCTCCCTTCCGCTGATTCAAGAAGGGCAGTTGTCAGTTTCTGGCAAAAGAATGTGCACAAGTACTGGTTAACCACTTAGAGGACTAAGCCTGCACAGGAAAAGTGTGGTTAGGTTAACTGGCTGTACTCGATATGACCCTAATAGGTTGACTGGGATATAATACCTCAACTCAAACAAACAAACAAGTATGGCAAGGAATTAAGAATATTCAGAGTACAGAGGGTACATATGCCCTGGATTGTGATGTTACCTGTTTACTCGTCTCTCGCCTCAGCTGAATCTCTTTCTCTACCAGGAAAACATCATCTGTGATTTTAGGACAACAAGAAATGTCAAGGTTATAAAGACCTGGCAAGGTTCGTATCATAGTCTGAAAACATGAATGAAATCAACTGACTATGACATATCCAAAATTTTCCAACTGTATTTGAGTTGAGCCACAATGTGAGAAAAGATACCTTCTGACATGAAGACTCAAATCAGCCTGCACATCTGTGCCATCTGATCAGATTCTTCATTGTCTGTATGAAAAACTTTGCATCCTTAGCTATCCAAATGCACCTAGCAAAGATTCCGATCAGACTGCGCAAATGCGCAGGCTGATCTGAATCTTTGCTGGGTGCACATCAAAAGGTAGGTTTTCTGACGCTGTAATTTCGATCTGGAACTGCACTGTTTGCATATGTCATTTTATTGGCATTTTTGGTTTAAAAAAAATTTATAGAACATTTATCATACATTGCACAGGTAGATAATAACTGGCAAAATATTTTCCTACCTAGGACTTTTTAAGGATAATGCTCAGATATTTTTTCTCCATAAAAAAACTCATTAGGTGCTCATCAGAAGTTCCACTAATAACTTATTTTTGTTACAGATTTAACCATTACATAGTCGATCAATCAGTTAGATTTTTAATGTAGCTGGGCAACAGAGTCACATAGGGGCTATTACATAGTGTAGAATCTGTTGAAATATATACTCACCTGGACAATATCATCTGTCACATTCTGGTTCCCTTCTACACAAATAGTTGTGATCTGCAGTCCCATCAGACCCATGCAGGTGAATATGTCGGGTACCATCAGCTGGGTACATCCTGTCAAGTTAAGTTTCTGTAAATGACTGCATCTGATAATTGAAAAGAATTCAGTGTATAACAGAGGAATTGTTAAGTGATAATAATTTTTCTTATATCTCCACATAAAAATATACATGTATGTTGTGGGTACTCATTAGAAAGTGCCTCAATGAAGTGCTTCTAATAAGTACCCACAATATATGTTTTTATGGAGAACTGGAGAAAATTATCCCTGAATTATCACTAAAAACTCCTCCTTAACAATTCCTCTGTATGATTTAAGAGAAAAGTGAAACACTTCAAAGGAAAATAATGCTGACAGGACTATTTGCCTCCCTTTTATTGGTGGCTCCTCTTATTTTTTATTTTGTTTGGAGTTTTACGGCCCAGTCAACACTGTTCAGATCATGCCAAGCTGGTCAGTCAACCTACTCACACTTTTTCCTGGGCAGGTTTAGTCTTCAAAGTGGTTAACCAGTACTTGTTTGTTTGTTTGAGTTGGAGGTTTATGGCCCAGTCAACACTGTTCAAGTCCCGTCGAGCCGGTCAGTTAACCTTCCCAAAATTTTTCTTGGGCAGAACAAGTCCTCTAAACAGTTAACTAGTACTTTGTTCACACACTTTTCACAGCAACTGACAATAGCCCTTCTTGAATCAGCTGAAGGAAGAAAATGTCCATAGAAAATATTTCATGATCAATCTCAATGGAAGTTACGGTATGTTGCCAGGCTAGGATTTGAACATGCGACCCCTGGGTCTGCAGTCAGAGGAACAACCGACTACGCTTTGGGGGCCCAGCGATGGTTGCCCTTATAGGGAATAATCTGTCCCACATCCTATTCTGGATATAATACTATCAAGCCATGGCTTCAAATTGCTCATCACCCACACCCACCCCTCCCCAATATGTTTTGTATCTCCAATATCTCCAGTGACAAAGTGAAAATTGTACCCATAAATGGGTACAAGTTTTGCTTTGTCAATGGAGATATTTGTGCAAAACAACAGAAATTATCTTCTAAATACACAACAACCTCTTTATAACAGAACTTGTTACAGAAGAGCCACTAGATGGGTAACTCGATATCAGCGATGCTTCAGGATCTCAAGTGGCGCCCTTAGACCAATAACGCATTGATATGACCTTGTAGCCATATCTACAGGCTGCAGCTGACTACCACTTGTTCTTCTTCAAAGAATCATCCTCTTGCATACAGACAGATCACAACTGAAAGTACTACAAGTTCACATTTTCCCCCCTGACAATCATCCACTGGAATGCCCTACTACCCCATGTACCTGTCTTTTTGACATTGGAACAGCTTAGTACAGCTGTCTGCTAGGTAGTCCACTCCACACCTTAAACGCCAGTATCTACTTTTTTATCTTTTAACTATACTAATACCCTTGATCATACTGTACAAACTCATCTTACCCACCTTCCTTAACTTTTATCTGAATCTCAGCTAACCCTTCAGCACAGTTATACCGGAACCTCATCTGACATCCTCTTTGGAGGTTAAGGTGTTCAGAAAGATACCATATTCAACCTAATTTCTGCACATACCCCTATAAGCGCACAGTCAAGCAATTCCATACTCTTCAGATTACAGCCAGTGTACTTTTTGTCTACTTCTTTATAAAGCCATATGTTATGGGTACCCATCTGAATTGCATCAACTTGTTGATGCAATTCAGATGAGTACCCATAATATATGCTTTGACAAAGAAAATCAGAAAACACACAAAATCATCGCATAAGCATCATTACATAAGTCCTTAGCTGATATTTTTAAGTGTACCCTTAGTACAGGAGGATACATATTTTACCACAACTTTTCCCAGTGATTTTGAAAAAATTCAGCGCATGGAGCGGTAATTAGGTCGAATGGTCCAACTTTAAAGCTTTTTATATTCAAAACCAGCTTATATTGAACAGGTGTTCCAGTGTACCCTCCTTATCTAGGGAAGGCATCATGTATCTTATGTCACCGGGGCATCCAACTGATATTGGCCTACAGTTGGGCAAGGCCTGCTATCCTTGTAGCAGGTAAGGGTAGAGGGGAAATGTTTTTATTCTGTTTCTTCACTTTTATTCCTGTTTCTCTTTCTTTCCTGTTCTTCTATTATCTCTTTTCTCCCTTCCTCTGGAAGGTGACACAAAATGACCCACAAGGGTTTGTTTGTTTCTGTTGAGGTTTTACGGCCAAGTCAACCCAATGGGGTCATGTCGAGCGCAGTCAGTTTACCTAACCACACTTTTTACTGGGCAGGCTTAGTCCTCTAAGCGGTTGTGCACATTCTTTCACCAGAAATTGACAACTGCGCTTCTTGAAACAGCGGAAGGGAGAGAATGGCCGTAGAAAATATTTCATGATCAATCTCCACGAAAAAATGTTGCTGACCTCGACGGGGGTCGAACCCGAGACCTCCTGGTCTCAAGTCGGACGCGCATCCAACTGAGCCACCGAGGCCAGCATACCCACAAGGACTGACGTGTTGTTAAACTCCAACCCAATCAATCAATTATCTAGATTCATGTAAATTTTGTTTTAGTCTCATTATAAAACTATTCATATACAACACTATGCCATTGCATGTATCACACCCATAGCATCATAAAGGGACTGTATTCTACATTGTAAAAGCATAAATACATGTATTCACATATATTCTAAAACACCAGAAATTAGTTTTAAGAATCTTTGATAAGGAGATGGATATGATGAGTCATGAGACTGACTCAATTCTATCATAACTAGTGCCAGTTACTTTGCAAATTCCAGACATACAAAATCACTGAAAAAGAAATAAACAAGAAATTACCAATAAGCAGCTAGTGCTTATTAAATACCCAACACAAGGACCAAAACATAACGGATGAACGGACGTGAAAAAAGTATACCCACCTCACAGTTTGTGGGGGGTGGGGAGGTATAAAAAATGACCTCACTTACTTTTTTAAAATATCCACCAAACCCATTAAGGACACATGATGACAGCCTGCCAAATTAAGGTCTTTTGTATGTGGAGGCAGTAGAGCTTTTAAAAGACGATTGTTCAACTTTTCTGGAAAGTATTGTATTATCCGGTGTAGAATCTTTTCTGAGACAGCAGTGAAGCAGCCTGTTTCTAGCAGTCTGGTTATATACTCTGACAAATGATCTGAGTCTTCTTCATCCAAATGCTTGAAAAGAGCCTGTATGCAGACCAGTTTGGAGACAAATTTCAGAGGAGGAACTGTATCCATGACTACCACTAAAATAAAAATAATAAGAGTTCAATGCAAATCTAACATGGCATGAGTTATTACAAAATAAAATAATCACTGCATACACCACAACCTCTTTATAACACTATTGTTGGGATCCACAGCATAAACCATGTTAGTTAAACAACTGTGTTATTTCCAAACAAAAATGTATAGATTATATTGAAAAATGACCATTCAATATAATCTATACATTTTTGGGATCCATCCTTGAATCATGTTATATCCAAAACCGTGTTATAACAAACCATGTTATAAAGAGGTTGTAGTGTATATTTAAATTAATCAAGCTATTGAAAATAATCAAGCCATGGCATATAAAAGGTCCAGGTCAATCTACACATCTGATTAAAATCATACTGTAGAATATATTGATGTAGGAGCAAAGGCCCTTATCAGAGGCTTAACCTTGCCCTGCAGAACTTGTGTATACACTGCCTTTGTAAACAGTGTAGATCCAGATCAGTTGGCTTCTAAGAAGCCAACTGATCTGGATCTAAACTGTTTGCCATTCAGTACAGTGTATGTGAATTTATATCAACAATTGGGATCAAGAAATCAGATTGGCAGAAAATCTGAAAAGGGCGTGGCATCTTAATTTATTCCACAACTGGGGTTAAATAGCTGCTTTGGATCTTTATTTTTCACAGCTGCACTGCTGCAGCTCAATTAAGGCCTAGAAAAAAAATAGTTTGTTTAGGGTAACAGGTCTGAAAATATTTTTCATTTTTCTCAATTCTTTTTTTTTTTTTTTTTTTTTGTTTTGTATAAAAAAAAAAAAAAAAAAGGAAATTATAGTTTATACCATAAAAGTAGTATTTTTTTTTTATAATTTTCTAGAAATTTTGAGAAAAAAAAAAAAAAAAAGGTTTCACCAGAAAATCTAGGTAGTGTTGTTACTCTAAATAAACTATTATCTTTTAGGCCTAATTTTGGGAGCTGCAGTGTTTTTTGGGAAACTCCAAGCCAGAAATCCAGGTAAGGTACTATATGCATCTAGATTTTTGATTGATTGAGTTGGGGTTTAACGACACGTCAACCCTTGTGGGTCATTTTGTGTCGTCTCCCAGAGAAAGGGAGAAAATAGACAGAAGAGATAGCAGAAGAGATGAAAGGGAGGGACAGGGAAGAAAGAGAAACAGGAATGAAAGTGAAGAAACAGAAGAAATAAAAACATCACCTCCCTACCCTTACCTGCTACAAGGATAGCAGGCCTTGCCCAACTATCAGCCAATATCAGCTGGACGCCCCGGGTGACAAAAGATACATGAAAAAACAATCCTGCATTTAAAAAAAAAACAACAACATTAACCCTAGTCCTGTTTAACCCGGATATGCCCTGCCTTTGCAAACAGTGTAGATCCAGATCAGTTGGCACTGTTTGCCATTAAGTGTGTGAATTTATTGCAACAATCTGGATCAAGTAATCTGATTGGCTGAAAATTAGAAATGGGCATGGTATCTTAATTTATTCAGCATGGCAAGGGTTAACAACATTTTACAGTAATACTGGAATAGACATGCGAGCAAATGGGCAGTTGTTCTCTGTTATTTGTTCTTTATGGTGCCTTGTGGCTGCTCACTGCTGTTTTTTTTTTTTTTTTTTTTTTTTATGTTGTTGTTGTTTTGTGTGCTTTGTCTGGTTAATTGTCTTATTGTTGCATTTGGTGGGTCCTGTCTGGCACTGTGATCTTGGGAAAGAGGGATCTGGTTGCTTTGGTTTTATTTTTTTGGCTTTTAACCCTTGTCATGCTGAATAAATTAAGATGCCACGCCCACTTCTAATTTCCAGCCAATCAGATTATTTGATCCGGGTTTTTGATAGAAATTCACATATTTAATGACATATTTAATGACAAACAGTGCAGATCCAGATCAGTTGGCTTCTGAAGAAGCCAACTGATGTGGATCTACACTGTTTGCTAAGACAGGGCATGTCCTGTTCAGCAAGAGAAGGATTAATCTGTGTGCTATCCATCTCTTTCTGGTGTCACTGGTAGGCAATGTTCTGTGACAGGCTTTTCCTGGACATTTTTTTTTTCCCATTCTACACCATTTGCCACTTATAAGTATCCAACTCCTTTTTCAGACATCAACAGGTAGTCAAATGGACTTGTTCCAATTCAGGAAAAATAATTTAAACTATCTAGGATTTTATGTGTATGGATCGAAACAAGAACTGGTTTACTAAAGAAGTGTAGTAGGGGTAAATGTATGTACATCGTCCACGTTTCATGTGCACACACCACAAAACATGGTCTGCTTACTAACTGGAATAGCCTAGTCGAGGTGATTCCAGTAAGAACTGCCAATACATGTATCCATACCCTCAAGCAGACAATGGCTATACACTCCATCATTCAATGATTGTTGTTGTTGTAAATTAAACTACAGCAAGTCGATGGCAATCCATCACATTATCCCTATAGATGCCAGCGCCATCACATATCTCTGCCCACATCAAAATTCCAAATGCATTCCCATACATGTCATAAGCTCTTGGCAGAAATCTGTGAGATCAGGCTAATTTTTAGCGGAGATTTGACAAAATTCTGTAAGATTTTCAAAAAAATCACTTTCAAGCTCACAGAATTAAGTTCAAAGCCTTTATTTTTATGAATTAAGCATTTCAAAAGTATAATGTTGTGTAATACATAATTAGTTCTTCATAAAATATCCTTTTAGAGAGTCTGAAAATTCTGTGAGATTTGAAATTCTTATGGGAAATGGGTTGCAAAACAGCCAAATTATGTGAGATTTTGTCTTACAGTGTGAGGTATGGCATGTGTGCATTCCTCCTGTCTTCATCCACAAGGCTGTTACCTGTGACAATTTCAAGGTTCTAGCTTAAAAAGCCTAGGAAGAGTTGTATGACAATCAAAAAGAAAAAAGGACCCCAAATCCTACTTTTGACTTCTGGTGACCCCCAGACATGCCCCGGGGCAAAATTTTTGTACCACTGTATTCTACTCTTCATTACCTTTGATTTGATACACAACATGGCTATCTTTGTACAGAATGGATTTTGGACACTTCGGGGCCACACCCCTGGCCCTGCCCCCAGGGGATATATAAAACTAGATCCGAATGTGTTCCTCCAGTCCTCATCCATAGGGCGATCACCTGTGAAAGTTTCAGGATTCTAGCTTAAATGGTCTAGGAGCAAGACGGACATACAGACATATGGGCTGACAGACAGAGGGTATCCCAATATCCCCACTTTTTCTTCGAAAAGCGCGGGATAATGATTGCCAATATACTAGTTGGCTATGAACACAATGTGCTGTAAAAACTGCCAAGTAATAAGTGCATGAATTTCACACACAGTGCTTTAACACATGATGCAATCTGTATCAATATAGGGTGATACCCCCTTCAACAGATCCTGCAAAGAACAATGTTTAATGAATAGATGAATTTTATATTTGGTTAGTCGCTATCATGTCACCCACTATGTCAAGATCATATTCACTCATTCATGATGATGTCTGAAAGCGGAGTACAGCAGAAACAGCTTCTTCCCACCACAGACACCTTTAATTCTGTCAAAACATGAATATAAATAAACATTCTAAAACTAGAAATTTCATTAGAAATTTAGTAGAAGCAAACATTTATACATCATTATGTATGTAATGGAACTGCATGCATGAAGAGCCTTGTAGACACCCTCAGAGTAGACACCATGTGTCAAATGCCAAGAACCCATTTACTGAACACTGATTGATTGTGTTGAGGTTTAACGACATGTCAACCCTTGTGGGTCATTTGTGTTGTCTCCCAGAGGAAGGGAGAAGAGAGATGGTAGAGATGAAAGAGAGGGACAGGGGAGAAAGACGAAAATGAATGAAAGTGAAGAAACAGAAGAAATACTCCACACACACCCCCCCCCCCCCCCTCTAAAGAACAGCAGCAGTGATTTATTTACAATTTTATACCTATGCGTCCCAGGACTCGCTTGGGCTATATATAGTGAGTCCTACTAGAAAATCATTGCGTCCATTACAGAATTTTCCACTATAACTTTGTGAGTCCTGGGACTCACTGAGATTTAAAATGTGAGTCCCAAAGCAAAAATGTGAGTACAGGACTCGGGATGCGCAGGTAAAAAAATCACTGACAGCAGGCATTGCCCAACTGTAAGCTATCAGTTGGACGCCCCGATAAAGCAAGATACACGACACCTTTGCCTCAACCAACCACCCCAACATTTATTGAACAGCAAGCAGTGACTAGTGCCATGAATATTAAATATAACAAAATAAATAAATGACACATGTAATACATGAATTAATAAAATAATAATTACTAGAGATATAAAATCAATAAAAAAAAAATATATATATCATTAACGAGTTTTAAAAAGCTCATACTTGTTGAAAACCAAATTTTCCTCCTTTCGCGAGTGAATTAGAAGTAGGTAAAATTGGGTTAAATAGAAAAGCCCGTTATAAACAAACGTTTTTCAACTGACATCCCAGTGGATAACTGGTTAATGCAGGAAGACCCAGATAAGCGATATAAAACCCAAAATATTTGTTTACTTTTTCCGCAGTCAACATTTTTTCAGGAATCGCATTAGAGTTACTCCCCTTGGAGAGAGAAAAAAAAAACATAAACAAACAAGTGAAATCCTAATGTAACAACGATCTTTTGGGTGCTTTAGCTCTACAGCGTTATATTCGTGTATATTATTAAGGCTTTTATTAACAGACTTTATTTTTTGCATGATTTCCATCAATTTGTCTGTCTCATTGTTACACAGTCATGTCCGCAGCTGTTTTCTTCCGATCGGAGATTCGCACCCTGGACTTTTCGTACCGTTCTACTGCAACTGGGTACTCCCAACAATCAATGTCTGATTAATATGAAAATAGGCTTAGTCCAAATGCGAGCACAGCACAGACCTATCTGTAGTCTCTTCAAAAGTCCTTCACAGCATTATTAAAAATGAAAATCAGTTTATAAAAAAATATAAGTAAATTTAATAATTAAATAATAAAAATAATCAGCAAAATATGTTCGTGAAATGTATTGACACTCATTCATATATGTGATACCTCCCTCATCAGGAGGGAGACTCCCTCATTTTGGACGCTAATTTTTGCCCAAATTATGCCAAAATTTCAGAGTCTCCCTCATTTGAACTGAGAATTTTCCTATATATTCTTTACATTTGTTAAGAATCTCCCTCATCACAATGGCAAATCTCCCTCATACAGTTAAAAACATTATCACATGTCTGCTCATTTCTTGTCACTTTGTGACGCTTATTAGTGAAACCCGCCCCAGTCAGTTCTGACAACTTCCGGTGACAACTTCCGGGAAGAAAAAGGAAGAAAATTGGTCAGAGCGATTTTTGCTGAAAGTATATATCGTTGTATGTTACTTTTCCTTGATCATATTCTCTACCGCTGAGCTCACTTCATTAGCGCGTCGACGCGCTTTGCACCTCGCGAGCTGTGCTCGCTCTTACTAGAAGGCGACATCAGGTACAGCAATAAAGATGAAAATGAACGATATTTGTTAGATGAGGATGGATGTTTTTGTGTGTTAGTGATTGATGACTTTTAAACAAACTATGGTTACTAAGATTAAAATATAAGGATGAACCGGCTGACATCACAGCCACCATCTTGATTTATCTTGGAGGTGCATGCTTTGGATTTTATCCTTATGGTTTAATCATATTTCGATGGAAAAATCTCACAAACAAGCAAAGAAAATTCATAATCAACCACATTCCGGTGTTGAACACTATCTTTTCCAGAAGTGATTTATTGGAGTTTTTGCAGAACAGTCAGATTAGTGAGTTATAATTAATTGAAAGTTGGTACATTTTGGTAAACTGTCAACTAAAACAACCGAGACTTAGACCTCATATATATGGTGCTAGGTGGCACTGCAGATAGCTGTTTATATTTTTTTTCGACTGAAGAGTTAATTCCTCTGCCGGTTGACCCTATAAAAACATTTTGGAACTTAAAATTTGATATTGGCCAACCCAGCAGTAAATTGGACCAGGCTGGTGCTGGCCTTAAGACTAAGGGGTATACCCTGGTCCATGGCTGTTTCCAGATTTTGGATGAGTTAGAGTTGAGGTTTAATGTCACTGTCACTGAAAACAGTCTTTTATAAGGCTGGCTAATCAGAGCTGAAAAGATAATTGATTATCAGTCCTGCCATTGCGATTGATAATCGATTAATAATCAATGAAGATTTTATCATAATTTTACCTGTCTGTCTGAGCATGACTCTAACCATATGTTGTGCTTTACTATATGTATTTGATCTGAAAGGCCTGAGCAAACAGTGTAGACCCAGATGAGACATCTCATCAGGTCTACACTGTTTGCCACTCATCCAGCTATTTTAGACATAACAATGGGTAGTAATTTATACTTGTTTAAATTTTAGATTAAGTATGGTAAGAAGTTGAGGTGTCTGAATACTAAGGGTAAATACAGTTAAGTAAGAGACACAGAAATTAAATGATCGATTTTTAGCAAATCTATAATGATAATCATTTTTGTGGAATTTATCGATCAATTAATCGATTATCTGATTAATCGTGCCAGCCTTAGTCTTTTATGTGTGATGATAGGAACTGATGCCCTCTTATAGTGCCAACTCCCTACATTTTCATTCCCCAGTTTGTACCCCAGCTGCAGTTGATGCAATGCTACCTCCATAGCTCTTGGACATTTAATCCCTTAGACCTTTCATTTTTCCCCATAGCCACCCCTTCATTCCTAGATATTTTGCTACACATGTTCCATTTTTTGTTTATTTATATGTATTCTGATGACATTTAGAAATTTATTGCCGGTCATGGGACTGGTCTTCATTATTATACATTTTAGGCCAAAAATAATACTTTAGGTCAGTGGATGATGATTATGTTAACTATTTATATAACATGTCACTGTAAGTTTTGTTTATGAGCAAATTAAGCAATTATTGTTGGACAAGGTAGTTAAAGTTTGTTTTTTTTTTGTTTTTTTTTTTGGGGTCTAATTTTTAGGCACAGTTCATTTGTAAGGTGCAGCTCTTGTCAGGTTCAACAGTGCACATGTAAGATACAGCTCTTGTCAGGTTCAATCACATATATCAACAGATACAAATATTAGTGTGACATGACTTGTTTTGAAAATTGACATTTATATGTTATCAAACTGAATGTCTTAAACTTTTACAACTGTAGAATTGCATGGTTTTGTCTCTTAGCCAATTACTTAACCCTCGCCAGAACCTGATAACCTTTAAACATTCTGAGGACAGAACCAGCAGAAAACAGATTGATGTTTCAATAAAGATACCAGTGTGACATGATTTATATTGAAAATTGATATTTGTAGTCAAGGACATACATTATAATATTATGTGAGTGTTTATCGTATTGAAATTCTTAAACTTTTAACTGCTTGGCAGATGATTCACATGAAATGTCAATACTTTTTCTTTGAAAAAAGAAAAAAAATGATACAAACTTTGCTTTGCGCTCTAAGGGTTAAGACAATTTTTTTTCTCATTTCAGCTTTCAAAAATGTTGAGTAGCCTAGTGAAGACTGTTGCTTGTGAAGTGGTCCTCTTGTTCATCTGTCTTCTTGGAGATCATCTGTTGATGCACCCAGTTGCTAAGCAGCATATAGTCAGAGCTCTTACAGATAGCTTGACACATGGACTTGTGGGTGGAGTATCCTGGGCTCTGGTTACAGATGTTCATCTAAATAGACAGCGAATTATGGAATGGTTTCTTTGTATGGGTTTGGCAATGGCAGTGGATGTTGATCATTTTATAGCAGCTAAATCATTCCATTTGAAGGTAGGGGTATGCTGGCAATCCTTGCATGGCGCGACAGCAACATTATTTTTCACTCTGGGGATTTGTGATGGCATGCCATCAACTGTGCGATCTAGTTAACCCTTGTCCTGCTGAACCCGGATATACCCTGCCTTTGAAAACAGTGTAGATCCAGATGTTGGCTTCTGAAGAAGCCAACTGATCTGGATCTGCACTGTTTGCCATTAAGTATGTGAATTTATAGCAACAATCAGGATCAAGTAATCTGATTGGCTGAAAATTAGAAGTGGGTGTGGCATCTTAATTTATTCAGCAGGACAAGGCATAACATTTAAAACATTCCCACTTTAAAGGTGGGCACTTATTTGAATCAGTGGTTTCACTAACTTTTCCAACACCTGTTTTTCAAGGCCAAGAAGGTGGGTGTTTTTTTTATGTTCTAAATATACCGTATTTACACTGAGTATTCAGACATCTAAACTCCTTACCATAATTGTCTTAAATTTTGAAGAAGTCCTTCTAAATGTGTGTAAAATATTGTTGTATGTATGGCAAACAGTGTAGACCCTGGTACATGTAGGATGCCACAGTCTGTGGCATCTGATCTGGCTCTACACTGTTTGCAAAGACCTATATGTCCCAATACTTAGGATTATTACGGTAAAACCTGTGCAAATTTGTCAAAAGTAGCAAGGGATAAAATCGCCTCAGTAGAAGGGGAAAATCCCCGCCCCGCTCCTCTTAATGAAACTCCAGTTGAATGGCCATAGTGAGAATAAACAACTGTGTCACACCACATGAAAATGTGCCTTTTGGCACACTCTGACTTGGGCTTTTGTATGTCCAGCACTTACAGAATTATTCGAGGTTGACTATATTGATATACAGTAACAGCCCCTATCAGATTGTGTGTTTGTTTGTGTTGAGGTTTTACGGCACAGTCAACCCAATGGGGTCATGTCTAGCACTGTCATTTTACCTAACCACACTTATACTGGGCAGGCTAAGTCCTCTAAGGGGTTAACCAGTATTGTGCACATTCTTTTGCCAGAAACTGACCTTCTTGATTCATCGGAAGGGAGAGAATGACTGTAGAAAATATTTCACAATCAAGTATTCACGAAAGAATGTTGCCAACCCGGCGGGAATCAAACCCGCAACCTCCTGATTACCAATCAGACAAGCATCCAACTGAGCCACCGAGGCCGGCTCTCAGATTGTGGTACTTTGCTGGCTAATCTAGTTTTTTACCGTTCACATATATGCCTTTTCTCAAGGCGCAGCTCTGTGTTTTTATATAATACTGTATTTGACCGAATTACCACACTGTTCTCTTGGTTTTTTTTCAATATTATTAGGACAACTTATAGCAAATATGTATCAACCAACTAAAAGTACGCTTCAAAAACATGATCAGCAAATGACTTATCTAATGGTATTTAAGCGATGTTTTGTGCATTTTTTTTTTCTTTCTGATTTTCTTTCTTTAAGCATATGTTGTGGGTACTCATTTGAATTGCATTGACAAGTCATTGCAATTCAAATGGGTACCCACAACATATGCCTTTATAAACTTTAATAAGAAGTAGACAAAAAGTCGCCGTCCAACTGGAGACCAGGAGGTTGCAGGTTCAACCCCTGCCCCCCATGTGATGTAATGGTTATGTAATGGTTAGTAAACAACTGTCAATTTATACAGACATGCCAGAGCAAATGGTGTAGACCCAGATCAGACCTCACAGAATACATCTGATCAGGCTCTTCATTATTTGCCATTCATCCAGCTATTTTTACACATACCTGCAGGTAGTGCAATGGATTTGTTCAAATTTTAGGAAAAGTATGTTTTAGGTCCTAGTTAAAGGCTCCATATTCCTAAAAAATAACACATTTTTTTATCCAAGAAAGATTTGTTTAATAAATAGGTACAATCGAACCTTGTTATCTCGAACTTGCTTATTTCAAATTACCGCTTATCTCGAAGTGAAAATCTGGTCCCTGTTTTAACATGAAATTATGACAACAGAACAAAAAAATGTGGAAAAGAGGAGAAATTGCTCCTAAGGAACAATTTCTCCTCTTTTCCACATTATTTTATATATATATATTTCTAACTTCAGGAGTCAAATTACCTATTCATTTGTTAAATGTGGTTGTTCAATTTATTGTTTTCCTCACTCTCTCAACTCTGATATGTCGAGGTACGGATATCTCGAAGTGTTTCCGTGAGTCCCTTGGAATTCGAGATAACGGGAGTCAACTGTATATGGTATTCATATGATAAAAAATGTGGCCTCTGACAGCCTGTAAAATTTCAGTTTGTCTCTCATTTTGAATTGGATCAAAAGTGAAACAATTTTTTATCATATCTATGAATTAATGTTGGCAACATTAATTCAGAGATATGATAAAAAATAATTTAATTTTTGATCCAGTTAAAAAACAAGAGACTAACTGAATTTTTACAGGCTGTCAGGTGCTACATTTTATGATTGTAACAATACCATATATCAGTTTATTTAAACCTTTCTTGGATAATAAAATGTCCACGTTTGAGGAATATGGATTAAGGATTCTGAGTAGGAGTAAATACTGTATTTGGAGCTAGGTTTCATACAAAATTCTGGCCCCTAGGTTATAAAACTTTTTTCATGCTAAACTCAGCTGAGCATGAAATTTGTCCTGTTAATATCTAAACATAGCTGAGCATGAAATTTTCCCTGCTGATAAATATGAAAATGCCAACAATAGCTGGCCAGAAAAAAATTGCAATTGACAGTAATTTGAGATATATTAGCAGGATAAATTTCATGCTCAGCAGAGTAGAGCATGAAAAAAGTTTTATAACCTTGAGCCCTGGTCCTTTTTTTCAGGATGCTTTAACATTAGAGAAAAGACCATTTTTCCATGCAACAACATTGATGATTGTGTTAGATACAGCTGTTTTAATTCTTTCTGTGATAACACAGACTAGATCTCTTCAGCTGTTTTTGATGATGTTCACTTTAGCCTGGCTCTCACATCATATACGCGATTCTGTCAGAAGAGGACTCTGGTTTCCGCCTTTTGGTGAAACGCAGCCTTTATCCAAATTTACCTATTTAAGTGTTATCTTGTTACTACCACTGGTATTTAAGTTTGTGTACTATTATTGGAGGATACATCCAACAGAAAGAATGTTGCAGTATTACGATATAGAAAGCCTTTCACATAGCTCCAAATAAGAGGGGTTTCAGGTAAATAATTTTCTTTTTTCTCAAGAAAATAAATGTTGTGAATATACCTAGGAGATGTGCTTTTAACCCTTGCCTTGTTGAATAAATTAAGATGCCACGCCCACTTCTAATTTCCAGCCAATCACATTACTTGATCCAGGCTTTTGATAGAAATTCACATCTTTAATGACAAACAGTGCAGATCCAGATCATTCGGCTTCTTCAGAAGCCAACTGATTTGGATCTACACTGTTTGCTAATACAGGGCATGTCATGTTCAGCAAGAGATGGGTTAATGAGTACCCATGTTTTCATGGAGAATTAAGAAAAAAATTCAATCCTTTTGGGAGAGAAAAAATGTCATCATGAGCTATTGTATTAGTATGAGCCATAGCAACAGATAAGGCGCTTTTTTCATCCGAAAAATGCTGATAGCTTTCTTATTTCTCAAAAAAAAACATATGTTGTGGTACTCATTAGAAGCGCCTCGGCAAGGCGCTTCTAATGAGTACCCACAACATATAATTTCGTCGAGAAATAAGAAAAATATTATGTGGATACCCCCTTATCTGTAGCTATGGTATGAACGTATATACCTATGTGTTCATTTATAGGTCTCCACTTGAAAAAAGAACTACATGTACAATAAATACAGGGAAAGGTTGTTTTGTTTTTTTTTTATTTAAATTGTTGTTTATTGCATTGGTTGTTGTTTATTGTTTTATTATTAATTACTGTACTTTACTTGAATATAAACTATACATGTATATATTGATGTGTTTTCTTTCTTCATTAATCCTTGCCATGCTGAATAAATTGAAATGCCATGCCCACTTCCAATTTTCAGCCAATCAGATTACTTGGTCCAGATTGTTGATATAAATTCACATACTTACTGGCAAACAGTGCAGATCCAGATCAGTTGGCTTCTTCAGATCTTCTGGATCTACACTGTTTGCAATGGCAAGGTATATTTAGGGTCAGCAGGACTTGGGTTAAACCATTTTAGGGCAACTGGCAAACAGTGCAGATCCAGATCAGACACTGCAGAATGTGGCATCTGATCAGGGTCTACAGTTTGCATTAACTATAGGAATTTCTATAAAACATAGGAATGAAAAACAGACCTGTCCAGAGTTGTGGTAGAACAGTCCACTCAAGGTAAATGGGTTAAATATACCTTATGGGAGCTAATAAGAAGCCCCGTGTCCTGGCACTTCCAGTGTGTACCCATGATGTATGTTACAGCCCGTTTTTTGCCAAGAGGTATTGACTTTTTTCTTATTGCTGCATGAAAAATGTTACGGGTACTCATTAGAAGCATCTGAATACCACAAAAATGTGTGGATACTCATAAGAAGCATCTCACCAACCCAAAATATGTTTTTTGCAGAGAAATAACAAAAGTATCTAGATATACCTCCAGGGCTTACTCTGGCCTCATAAAATAGTCACCTCTCCCTTCAGCAAAAGTAGTTCCTGAGAAACTGATGTAAAAACTAGATGATCCTTTAAGGGGATGAATGCCCCAGCTATTGCCAGTTTGGATAGGTAGATTTATCATTCTGAACAAATGCCCTATGTATGAAGCAATATAAATCCAGGGTATGTAACTCTAGCAATAAACATCTGATCAATGTTCTGTGACCTTTATGCACATGCCCAGCCTATATTCATAATTTGTTGCAAGTTTCAAATCATTATCTTGAAAACTGTAGAAGTTGCGGAGACATGAACCCTACTATGGCTTTTGTATAAGGCCAATTTCTAAGTGAATCCAGGATATGTTATTGTAGCATAAAAATTTGATCAGAATTCTGTGACCTTTATGCACAGGCCCAGCCTATATTCTTAATTTATTGCAAGTTTCCAATCTTATCTTGAAAAATGTTGAAATGGAGACACAAACCCTACTATGGCATGTCTATAAAGCCATATTTCTAAGTAAATCAAGGGTATGTAACTCTAGCATTAACATTTTATCAGAGTTCTGTGACCTTTATGCACATGCCCAGCCTATATTCTTACTTTGCTGCAAGTTGCAAATCATTATCTTGAAAACTGTAGAAGTTGCACAGACACAAACACTACTATGGCATGTGTACAAGGCCATATTTCTAAGTAAATCAAGCATATATTTCTCTACCAATAATAATTTGATTAGAGGTCTGTGACCTTTATGCACATGCTCAGTCTATATCCTTAGTATGGTGCAAGTTTCAAATGATTAACATGAAAACTTAAGGAGTTGCGGAGACATGAACAGTACCATGAAGTATGATGGACAGACACACACATGTAAGTATGACGGAGGGTAAAACTATATGCTATTCTCCACGCCGTGGAAGTGGCATAAAAATCATGCCCATGTCTGATCCGGGTCTACACTGTTTGCATACATCATTTTGTCAGACCATTTGCACGATTTGGTGTTAAAAATTTTAGGACATTTACTGTAAGTCTACTAAATATCAAAGTCATAGCTCAAATACTTTCTAAGGTATCATGTACATACAAAAAAAAAATATTCACCAGAATTCCACGGAAGGCGGCGTCACATCTGCTGGGGCAAAAGTCAAAGGATGTGGTTATTAAATTTATTTCATTCTTAGCAGTGCTTAGTTGGAAAAGTGACAAAAATTAAAGACAAGGATTATATGAATATAGGAATTTCATTGAAAGCATATGAATTTTCTCATATGATGCATGAGAAATTGGGCTCGAAAAGTACCCAAAATCTGTACATTTTCATACAATCTGAGGTTCAGAAAATGACAAAGTTAAAGGGGAAAAAGTGACAAAAATGAATTTAAAAATCATATCCAAACCACGCGCACTTCTGCAGACAAGGGAGAAAACGTGCAAAGTTTCAAAAAGACCAGTTTAAAATTGTATGAAAAGTTGCAATCACAAGATACCCACTGTCTATACATCCGAGGTCAGAAAATGACAAAGTTCAAAAAGTACAAAAAGTGACAAAAAATACGGCAAGGATTATATGAAAAGCACATGCACATCTTCAGACTATGGAGAAAACATGTGCAAAGTTTCAAAAAGATTAGTTTAAAATTGTATGAGTTTTGCTCACGAGGTAGCCCCTGTCTATATATTGAGGGTGAAAAATGACTCAATGTGGAAAAAAATAAAAAAAATAATTTAACAATTACATCCAAACCACATGTACATCCTCATACCATGAAGAAAACGTATGCAAAGTTTAAAAACAATCGGTACAAAACTAAGAGCAGTTGCGCTCACAAGAGGTACCCACCGTCTATATACTGAGGGTGAAAAATGACCAAGTTCACAATGTGGAAAAAAGTGACAAAAAGTGTTCTAACAATTATATCCAAACCACATGCACATCCTCATACCATGAAGAAAACATATGCAAAGTTTCAAAACAATCGGTACAAAACTGTAAGAGGAGTTGCACTCACAAGAGGTACCCACTCTATATACTGAGGGTGAAAAATGACCAAGTTCACAATGTGGAAAAAAGTGACAAAAAATGTTCTAACAATTATACCCAAACCACATGCACATCCTCATACCATGAAGAAAACATATGCAAAGTTTCAAAACGATCGGTACAAAACTGTAAGAGGAGTTGCGCTCACAAGAGGTACCCACTGTCTATATACTGAGGGTGAAAAATGACTAAGTTCACAATGTGGAAAAAGTGACAAAAAATGTTCTAACAATTATACCCAAATCACATGCACATCTTCATACCATGAAGAAAACACATGCAAAGTTTCAAAACAATTAGTATAAAACTGTAAGAGGAGTTGCGCTCACAAGAGGTACCCGCTGTCTATATATTCAGGTGAAAAAAATGACGTTCACAATGTAGAAAAAGTGACAAAAAATAATCTAACAATTATATCCAAACCACATCTTCATACCATGTAGAAAACATATGCAAAGTTTCAAAATGATCGATACAAAACTGTAAGAGGAGTTGCGCTCACAAGACACCCAGGGTAAATGTTGACGGAAAGACGAACGGATGGACGGAAACTTGCACGCCTAAGTCGCCCCTGCTAAAGCAGGTGCGACAAAAAATTGTGTGACAAACATAACAGCAAATGAAAGGATGAAGAAAGCAAAAGTAATATGCTCAAAGTTGGGGGAAATTAAAATTTGGGTAAAATGTAAAAACCACAGAAATGTGCTACTTATTAAATGTTTATTCACAATAAGCTTTTGACTGTTGATTGCTTCTGTTTGTATACATGAATAAGAAATCTATTTAACCTTAACCCTTGTCATGCTGAATAAGTTTTGGTGCCCTGCCCATTTCTAATTTTCAGTCAAGCTGAATAAGTTTAGATGCCCTGCCCATTTCTGATTTTCAGCCAATCAGTTTACTTGATGCAGGTTGTTGAAACTGAATGGCAAACAGTGCAGATCCAGATTAGTAGGCTACTTCAGAAGCCAACTATTCTGGATCTACACTGTTAGCAAAGTCAGGATATATCTGGGTTCAGCAGGACACAGGTTAAAGTACCAAGCAAATCTGCAACAGACCATATTTTAATTCTTATTATTTTCTGAGAAAAAAAGGCTTTGTATTTCATGTGAATCAAGGCAGACAATTCATATGAAATATCACGCCTTATTTTCTCAGAAAAAAAAAAAAAATCAAAATGTCGTTGTGATTGACACTTTAAGGGTCAATTCATCGCATGCTCAACAGATAGGTGATAGACTTCATATTTGTTACAGAAAGCTGTGCTTAATGTTTCATCCAAACAGTTTCCTAACAAGACAATTTGCATGAAATGTAAAGCCCTGGGAAAAATATTTCAATTTTTTTTCTGCTGCATGCAAAATGGTAATTTACAGCAAAATTTGCAGACAACACTTTAAGGGAATAGTTTCACCACCAAGGAAGATCATTCTGGCCTAAAAGAATTTGCCTCCCTTTTCAAAGGGGGTCTACTCTTAAAATAAAGAATTTGCTCCCTTCTGGGAGCAAATTCTTTCCTTTAAGAGTAGACCTCTTTGAAAGGAGAAGGAACTCACCATAAATGCAAATTCTCTTCTGCTAAAGTGACCTCCCCATGGGAAGAGAGGCAATAACTTCCAAAAAGTGCTCTCCCTTTTAGGTGTATCCATTCACCTTAAATTTAGTGTAAAAAATTTAGGGCTTGACATTTCATTCTTACAGCATGATTTTGAATGAAGTGCCAAGCACAACTTTTAAGGAAAAACTATTTTTATCATAATGTCATTGCTGTTGAATAAAGGTTAACAGCAACATAAAACAAAAAGTCGACCATACTGAAAAGGGAAATGCAACATTGGTGAATAATGTGTCTAGATGAAAGACCATGACAAATGCAATTTGATGTATATCTGATCGAAACTGGATGAAAACTAAGGAAGTTAAAGACCTATAAAGATCTCAAAACCATTTTCAAAAGCACTGCCATTTTGAACAGTTAATAAGGTTCTAAACATTTAAAAAAAAAAAAAAAAAAAAAATTAAATAAAATCTTTCTGATCGAAAATGATGTCTTTTCAAGCAAAGTCAGTAAGTGACTAGTGCAGAAGCTATATACATAAATACATGTACATGTATATATGTTGAATATTATTGTAAATATTAATTATTTAGGGTCTCCATGTATACGGTAAATGTCCTAAAAATTCGAACACCAAAGCGTCTGACAAAATGACATATGCAAACAGTGTGGACCCTGATCAGACTGCTCCTGAAGGAGCAGTCTGATCAGGGTCTACACTGTTTGCCATTCCGCTAAATATTTAAAGAAACTGCTGCATAAAAAGCAATAATTAAGCCAAAAGAGTATGGAATAAAGTGTTCGAAATTTTAGGAAATTTACCGTAATCATGGCTTTAAGACATCATAAAGTCTTATTTAACCTATTTGTGCCTAGTGTCCCGTAAATGGGCAAACAGTGTAGACCCAGATCAGATGCCGCAGAATATGGTGTCTGATCAGGGTCTACAATTGTTTACATTAATTACAAGTACTTCAACAAAACATGGTAATAATAAAAACTGACCAGACACCCCTTAAACTGGAAATGGACTGGTCCAAAGAGTTTAGGTAGAAGAGTCCACTTGGCGTAAATGGATTAATATTCAAAATAGGGGCACCATAAAATCAGTTTTGATATCTTCAAGGCTTGATAACTTATTTTTCATGCAATTTTGTTCAAATTTGTATCGAAATACACAGTTTGTAAAGATCTTGCATCTCAGACATATTCTTCACCAACACGGCTTTTCCCTTTAAGAGACTAAGAGTATCCAGATACATACTTTTCTTATTTCTCAAAGATACTGAGAATTAGAATTACCTCATACAGACAATTCTAACCCTTGAAGCCCCAACCAAGTCTGTAAAAATGACATTCTACAAATGATTTTGTTATTTTTCAGAGGAATAAAACTTGACGTGCCAGGTTAATCGTCTGCAGATGATTCAAATGAAATGTCAAGCCTTGTTTTCTCTGAAATAAATAAAAAAAAAAACCAAGTTGTCTGCAGTAGATGTGATAAGCACTTTAAGGGCTAACATGTACCCATGTTTTTGTGGACAAACAGAGAATCAGTGCTTTTCGATCTATGCAGCTAACATTTGCTGTGATAATTTAACCCTGGTCCTGCTGAACCGGGATATACCCTGCCTTTGCAAACAGTGTAGATCCAGATCAGCTGGCTTCTTAGAAGCCAACTGATCTGGATCTGCACTGTTTGCCATTCAAGTATGTGAATTTATATCAACAATCTAGATCAAATAATCTGATTAGCTGAAAATTAGAAGTGGGTGTGGCATCTTAATTTATTCAGCATGGCAAGGGTTAAGAAAAGTTTTTTACTTTGGGCCCTAAATGCTGCATCTGATAAGGATTTACACTGTCTGCCACTCATCCATCTGCTTTAGGATTTACACTGCCACTTATCCACCAGCTTTTAGACATTTAACCCTTCTCTTGCTGAACGCAACATGCCCTGTCTTAGCAAACAGTGTAATTATCTGAAGAAGCCAACTTATCTGGATCTGCACTGTTTGTCATTAATAACGTGAATTTCTATCAAAAACCCGGATCAAGTAATCTGATTGGCTGGAAATTAGAAGTGGGTGTGGCATCTTAATATTTTCAGCAAGGCAAGGGTTAATTAGGTAGGGAAATGGGCTTGTTCAAATTTTAAAAGTACACCTGAAATCTGAACGTCCATTTTACTACCCACTGATGGGTTTAACCCTTGTCATGCTGAATAAATTTAGATGCCACGCCCACTTCTAATTGCCAGCAATCAGTCTACTTAACCAAGATTGTTGATACAAATTCACATACTGAATGACAAACAGTATAGCTCCAGATTGGTTGCCTTCAGAAGCCAACTGATCTGGATCTATGCAGTTTGTAAACACATGGCATATCCAGGTTCAGCATGACCAGGGTTAATTGACATATAAATGGCAAACAGTGTAGACCCTGATCTTATGCCATATTCATCTGATCTGGGTGAACACTGATTGCTCAGGCCTGTGGAATTATCAAACAGGTTTTCTTGGTGTATAAAGCACAAAATTCCTGTGTATAAACATCAAAGCCATGATCAGACTGTGTCAGGGTTGACTCATTAACCCTTAAACTGCCAATCACAACTATTGTCGTCTGCTTTGTCATCTGCTTGTGATTTTATAAGTCATTTTGGCAAACAGTGTGGACCCAGATCAGACTGTTCCTTTAGGAACAGTCTGATCTGGGTCCACACTGTTTGCCTGTATGCAAAAATAGGTTTGAAAAGTTTGCAAGAATATTAAGCAGGCGACATAAACAGACGACATTTTCAGATGCAGTTTTTCTTGGCGCTTGCTGACTGAGGTAGTCTGAGTAGCCACAATAAATTTTAGCTGGGTTGGAGAAACAAGAAAAATATAATTTGGATGCCCTAAAAATGTTTCTTTTTTTTTTCTCTAAGAATAAATTAGTGAAAAAACCATAAGATACCTAATACCATTGTAAAATCAAATACCACAGCTCTTGATACATGTATTAATATGCTTTTTTCAACCAATAAATATTGATATTTTTCCTACATTTCCATGAAAATAGATGTTGTAGGTGACTCGCATAGGCTAATCTATTTCCATGGAAATAACACCTATTTCCATGGAAACAGATGTTGTGGATATTCATTAGAAGTGCCTCACAGAGGCACTTCTAATGAGTATCCAATCATGTTTTCTTGGAAAATTAATGTTTTGTAGAGAAATAATAAAAAATATTTTATTTGGATACCCTCACCCCGCTGATCTTTAGTTATTCAATACCATATCCAGAAAAAAGCAAGTGGAAATGCAAAGGCATAGTGGAAATGAAATCCCAGAGTAAATACAGAAATACGTAAAACAAAAAGTCAACATAAAAAAGTATACGTAGATATATGTATAACTGAACAACTTGATACTGGGTGCAGAGGAGTTGTTAAGGAGGAGTATTTGGTGATAATTCAGGGATAATTTTTCTTATATATCAATCAAAACATAGATTGTGGGTACTCATCAGAAGCCCGATGCCGAGGCATTTCTAATGAGTACCCAAAACTAAGTTTTTTTTGTGGAGAAATGGAGAAATTATCCCAGAATTATTGTCAGAAACAAATTATGGGTGCTCATACGAAGTGCCTCATTGAGGTGCTTCTAATGAGTATCCTACAATATATGTTTTTTATGGAGAATTGGAGAAAATTATCCCAGAATTATCATAGCTGTGGGTATTCATCTGAAGTGCCTTGCCGAGGCATTTCCAAGGAGAACCCACAATATACTTTTATGGAAAACTGGAGAAAATTATCCCAGAATTAACGTCAAAAACTTGTCCTTAGTAAGTCCTCTGTGGATGGTTAAAAGATCATTTATTCCAATAACTTCTCCAACAGATATTGCTTATAACATATTATATGCTTAATGGAATTATTTATTACTGAGGAGTTATCCCTAGTCCTGCTGAACCCGGATGTACCCTGCCTTTGCAAACAGTGTAGATCCAGATCAGTTGGCTTCTGTAGAAGCCAACTGATCTGGATCTACACTGTTTGCCATTAAGTATGTGAATTAATATCAACAATCCAGATCAAGTAATCTGATTGGCTGAAAATTAGAAGTGGGCATGGCATCTTAATTTATTCAGCAGGACAAGGGTTTTAAGGAGGAGTATTTGATGATATTTCTGGGATAATTTTCTCCATTTCTCCATTAAAACCTATGTTGTGGGTACTCATTAGATTTTGTTTGTGTTGAGGTTTTACGGCCCAGTCAACCCAATGGGGTCATGTCGAGGGGGTCAGTTTACCTAACCACATGTTTACTGGGCAGGCTTAGTCCTCTAAGCGGTTAACCAGTATGCACCTCATTTGTTTTTATGGAGAAAAAAGAAAAAATATCCCGGAATTATCACCAAATACTTCTTAAATCCTCTCAAATTATCAAACAGTTCGGAAATTGTTCATAAACCTTACTGGTTGAAATATTCTCCAAACATGTTTAGCCAAACAGCTCTGGCCTCACATGGGACGTACTTAACCTTTATCACTCTCTGGGCAAATTCAGCAGATGCCAAATTGATGATATTTTTCTTATTTTTCCCAGTAAACAGGATCTAGCATTTCATGTAAATAGGATCTGACATTTCATGCAAACTGTCTCCATTGGAGATAATTTGCATGAAATGTCAAATCCTGTTTCCTGAGGAAAATATGAAAAACATTTCAAAATGCTTCTGCTGAAATTTTACCTAAAGTGCTCATTGTTTAACAATTAACCTTTAGCAAAATGTGCAAACAACAAAAAGATATTTTTCCTCTTTTTTTTTTCTCCCACGAACAATACGGCTTAGCATCTGATTCATATTGTTTCCAGAGACAATATGAATGATATGTCAAGCCTTATTTTCAGAGAAAATAAGGCTTGGCATTCCATTCAAACTGCTGAATGAAATGTCATCACACATTTATCAACCAGGGAATTTAAATATCTGCAGATATTTTTTCTTTAAAAACGGAACAAGACATTTCATTCAAATAGTGTCATTTGGAACCAATCTGAATAAAATGTCAAGGTGTGTTTTCAAAACAAAATAAATAAATAAATAATGAAATATTTGTCATCTGCTGAATTTAACAAGAAATGTCAATAAGCATTTGACCCCTGGCTAAGAAACCAAAACGTAATGGACGGACAGACAACGTTAAACAGTATACCCCATCCACCCAGCTTGTTGGGGTATAAATATCAGGATTTTTTTTCTTCCAGACAGGGCTTGACATTTCATTCAAACTATCTCCTCTGGAGACACTTTGAATAAAATGTCAAGATGTTTAAAAAAGAAAAAAAAAAAGAAAAGAAAAGTATCACTTATCTGTTGTCTGCTAATGTTGCCAACAGCATGGCATGCTAATGATCAAACATCACAGGAAACACAGAACAAATAAATGCCTTATAAAGTCAGTCAATTGCAAGACTTTAAATAACCAAGCTCAGCTCGAATAAACATGTCCTAATGTTATAAACAGACCAAATTATCCACATAATATAATTTGAATCAATTTTAACCCATAAAATGCTAATCACAAGTACAACAGAAGACACTTTAAAACATACTTTCTTTTTTATTTTCAGAGAATAAGACTTGACATTTCATGTGCATTATCTGCTACAAGTCTTATTTTCTCTACAAAAAAATAATAATAAAAACAGAATGTCGTCTGCTACAATTTTGCTTAGTGTTTCTGGGTTAAAATTTAGTTTTCTTGTTCAAATTTCATTTGTTCTTGTGTTTAGAGCCCAGCAATTCAAAGCATTGTAAGCTGAAAAAAAAACTGTGAAGTCGGTAAAGGTAATTTTAGCCCTTGTAATGCTGAACCTGGATATGACCTGCCTTTGCAAACAGTGTAGATCCAGATCAGTCGGCATCTTCAGAAGCCAACTGATCTGGATCTGCACTGTTTGTCATTTTCAGTATGTGAATTTATAGCAACAATCTAATTTTAATTTATTCAGCATGATAAGGTAAATGGGTACACTTGGCAGATTTTCTGCCATATAACAAGGGAGACAACTTCTGCAATTTCCTGCATAGTCCCTTCTGAAAATGAGTCTATTCTAAAAGGAAGGAATATGTTCATCTATCTGAAAAGGAGTCTATTTTAATGATTTTAAAGGAAAGAATCTCCTCCCAAGGGGAGTGGGGATTTTTGCCCCACACTCATTTCTGAAAGGGAATCTACCCTAAAACATCACAAAAACATGCCTATATAATTTTGACCCCCTTAAGCCCCACTTTTATATAGTAAAACTGGGGTTTACAGGGGTATACATTATTTTTCTTAATTCTGCTCAAAAACATAGATTGTGGGTACTCGTTAGAACCACCTCATTGAGGCAGTTCTAACAAGTACCCACAATCTTCTGTTAAAAAACATAGATTGTGGGTATTTGTTAGAACCACCTCAATGAGGCAGTTCTAATAAGTACCCACAATCTATGTTTTGAGCAGAAATATGAAAAATATTAGAATTTTTTATCTGAAAATTTTCATTTTATGGTGGTAAAATTTTCAGTATATTTGAATAGGCATGTTTTCGTAATGGGGAAAAAAAACTTCCTAAAACGGGAGCCAAAAACAATTTTCACAGAGATTCCTCCTCTATTTGTTTGTGTTGAGGTTTTACGGCCCAGTCAACCCAATGGGGTCATGTCGAGCGCAGTCAGTTTACCTAACCACACGTTTACTGGGCAGGCTTAGTCCTCTAAGCTGTTAACCAGTATTGTGCACATTCTTTCGCCAGAAACTGACAAGTGCCCTTCTTGAATCAGCGGAAGGGAGAGAATGACCGTAGAAAATATTTCATGATCATTCTCCACGAAAGAACAGTGTATCTATTCCCCTTAGGGCTTATGTTAAAGACACAGATATTTTTACAGCAAAAAGTGAAGTTTAACTTTTTGCACAGCAGAAACTACTCATATTTTTAATCAGAAAGTTTTAAACTTTCCACTAGCTTCATTCAACATCATCCTGACTGTAGGTGAATTGATCTTTGTAAAGAGAGAGCACTCTAAGCTTGAATAACAAAGGGAGACCCTTTGCTTTCCTGATATGTGATTCCCTTCTCAAAGGGGGCTACTCTTACAGGAAAGAATTTGCTCCACCTGGGAGCAATTTCTTTCCTTTAAGAAAAGCCACCTTTGAAAAGGGAGAGGAAAAGCAATTTTTTTTTTTTTTTTTTTTTAAAGCGTAGTCTTTCTTGAGAATGGAGGCAAATAAATTCAGGTCTGAGTGATCTCTCTTTGGGGGTGTATATTCATCTCAATGACTTTGCTAAGCTAATGAAGCTTTGAACAGCTGGGCCCTGTTAGAAAACCACAGTGATTCTCTTGTAACACATGTATGAATGGTATGAAAATGTTTCTCTGGTAAACATGTGAACATGTTTAAATAGTGTAAATCTGTCTGTTCTTCAGGAGTGTAGAAATTCCCACAATCCTAGTCTTGAACGTCTTCAGCTAGTGTTATAAATATGTCTGAAAACAGAAAGAAAAATAACATATTAACCCTTAAAGTGCCAAGCAAAACTGTATCACATGCCATTATAATAATGTTTTTATTATTCATCAGAGGAAATAAGACTTGACAATTCAAGTGAATGTGAAATGTGAAGCCTTATTTTCTCTATAAACATAAATAAGAGATTTGCAGGACGGCTGTGTCGTGACTGCTGGTGGTGTTCAAGAAAGAGAGCTACCAGTAAATGCTCAGAATAAACATTGTTCAGCAAAGCATGAAAAATAGGTCAACAATCGATGGCAATGGGCAGGGTGCATCATGGCAGATGTATGAAGTTGCATTAGCCTAGAAGCCTTGGTGTTTGCGAAACAGAGCTAATCACACAGACTTAAACATTATTGACGCCAACGCCAATGACGCAGCAGTAAAGTGGGCATACTTGGTTTGACTAAGTCTGTTCATGAGGAATTATAAATCAAAGCACTGACAGCACTGGTGGGTCGATTGTCTCTGAGTGTTGGCTGGAAAACTGGTCCTGAACGGGGATTTAAGATTGTTTCGTTTAACCCTTAATTTCCTATAATTTAAGCCAACAGTGGAGACCCTGATCAGATGGCATGTTCTGCAGTGTCTGATCATGGTCTGCTTTGTTTGCCAATGTCCCAGTCCGGGTTTTACAAATAACTCTCTATCAACATACTCTGATGTCACAGCGACAAGAATAGTGCGGCTATAAATAACCATTACCTGGATTTCGTCTAACGTGCAGGGCCCAGTTGTTAAAAGCTAACGACATCGTTAGTTAACGATTCATTAAAATTTACATCAAGTGATACGCAAATATGCTGAAATGTTTTGCTGAAAAAATGTGAGTAGCTTTTGCAGTGCAAAAGCTACTCACATTTTTTCAGCAAAAAATATCAGAATATTGTATATTGAATCCGCTAAAACAGTTAACGAAATGACCCTTAATGAGCCCGTTAAGCTAACAACGCTTTGAACAACTGGGCCCAGTTTAATTACTTTGCTCAATAATAATCATGCGGACAACTACCTAAAGGATTTTGGCGTTTGTTTATTATGGCTTGATTGTAAACAATCAACCCATAAACTCTAACATTCCTCAAACCCATGAAAAAAAAATCAAAATGTCGTCTGCAAGAGTTTTGACTGGTGCTTTAAGCATGAAACCTTTTGCAAACTGAATTTACATATTAGCAGATGACGATATTTTGTAAATTTTACCACAACATAGGGCTTCATGGTTCTTTCCCATTATCTTCTAAGGATGGACCTTTTCATCGGGGGAAAAAAGAAAGAATAAAAACTGGTACATTTACAATAAATATATGGACAAATCTGGATCATTCTTCACCATTTAAAAATGCTTTTCTGCTACTTTCAACATATTTTTGTACTGAAGGATTAAAATATAATGCTTTCCTGCTAATACTTTACTGCTACTTTCTTAGCGAAAAAAATAGTGCTTTCTTGCTACTTTCCAAACATTCATTACTGAGGTATATAATGCTTTCCTGCTACTTTCCAAACATTCTTTACTGAGGTATATAATGCTTTCCTGCTACTTTCCAAACATTCATTACTGATGTATATAATGCTTTCCTACTACTTTCCAAACATTCATTACTGAGGTATATGCTTTCCTGCTACTTTCCAAACATTCTTTACTGAGGTATATAATGCTTTCCTGCTACTTTCCAAACATTCATTACTGATGTATATAATGCTTTCCTACTACTTTCCAAACATTCATTACTGAGGTATATGCTTTCCTGCTACTTTCCAAACATTCATTACTGATGTATATAATGCTTTCTTGCTACTTTCCAAACATTCTTTACTGAGGTATATGCTTTCCTGCTACTTTCCAAACATTCATTACTGAGATATATAATGCTTTCTTGCTATTTTCCAAACATTCTTTACTGAGGAATATAATGCTTTCCTGCTACTTTCCAAACATTCATTACTGATGTATATAATGCTTTCCTACTACTTTCCAAACATTCATTACTGAGGTATATAATGCTTTCTTGCTACTTTCCAAACATTCTTTACTGAGGTATATAATGCTTTCCTGCTACTTTCCAAACATTCATTACTGAGGTATATGCTTTCCTGCTATTTTCCAAACATTCTTTACTGATGTATATAATGCTTTCCTGCTACTTTCCAAACATTCATTACTGATGTATATAATGCTTTCCTGCTTCTTTCCAAACATTCATTACTGATGTATATAATGCTTTCCTGCTTCTTTCCAAACATTCATTACTTAGGTATATAATACCTTCCTGCTATTTTCCAAACATTTGTTACTTAGGTTTATAACGCTTTCCTGCTACTGTCCAAACATTTTTCCTGAAGAATGTATATTCCTGCTACTTTCCAAACATTATTAATTTCAAGAAGACTATAATGCTTTCCTGCCACTTCCCAAGAATTCTTTACTGAAGAATAATAATGTTTTTTGCTACTTTCTAAGCATAAAAGCTGGCAATATTTGGAGCTATGCCATAACCTCATGACCAAATGTATAAACAGCATATTGTAACCTGCATTATTTCTGTGACCATTTTCATATCACCCATGGTCTATGTATAAGCCAATAATAAGATATTTTTTTAGCAAACTAAGAAATGCAGATATGTATCTAGGCAAACCTATTACCAAAGAGCAGCCTAAGGGAAAGAGTAGCAAGTAACATGAACCCCATCCAACAAAAGGAAACTGTAAATGTAAGCTGCATCAAGAAACATACTGTAATTGTATAAATGTTTGTGGGGATAAATGTTCGTGACTTTATAATTTTAGACATTTTCACTTATATTAAAATTTACAGATTTGTAAATTGGCCTTAATACTTCTAAACAAAAATATATGGTTCACGTGGATAAAAGTTTGCGGATTTATGCTGACTGCAAACTTCACAAACATTAATACATCACGAACATTGTACAATTACAGTACATGGCAACTGTGCAAGTGGCCAAGCGCAGATCAAAGTGTAAACAGGCTTTGCCTATGTACAGAAAAAACAATGTACAGGCTGATCTGAACCTTTGTTAGGTGCACATGACATAAGTATATTTTCTCACAAACAGTCAAAGACTTGAGCCTCAGATTAGGAGTGAAACCTTCGCCAATCTGCAAATTCACATCCACATCCAGTCAGCACCTTTGATATTAACAAAATTTTTATTTCTGCCAAGTCCATCTACACTACATCCTCTTTATAACACAGTTTGTTATAGCGCGGTTTTGGATATAACACGGTTCAAAGATGGATCCCAAAATGTATAGATTATATTGAAAAATGACCATAAATGGTCATTTTTCAATATAATCTATACATTTTGTTTGGATATAACATGGTTGTTTAATAACACGGTTTATGCTACGAACCCCAACAATAGTGTTATAAAGAGGTTGTACTGTATTATGTGTGAAAACTGACATAGTCCTGAGCAGACTACTGGTTTTCTTGTTAATAGGTAGCCAGGGGAATGAAGATACCTGAAAGATTCTGCAGTCATTTGCAAAGTGCAACAACTTTCGCAGAAAGGAAGGGATCTTCCTTGTGTGGGGGTGGGGATAATAGTGAAGATTTTGCGTTTGCTCCTAGTTCATTTAAGTGAGGCGCTTCTAATGAGTACCCACAACATGTTTTCATAGAAACAAGAAAAATATTAAGTGGCTTATTTGGAACTATCAAAATATATGAACAATATATAAACATTGATGGACAAAATACAGAGAAGGTCTGGTAAACAACAAACAATCAATCACAAAGACAATTACCTTTAGCCTGCCTATGGAGAAATTAGCCAATAAGCAGAGGTGTTGTTAAGGATTATTTGATGATATTCTGGGATAATTTTCACTATAACATACATAGTTGATCTTCCACAAGGCGCTTTTAATGAGTACTCGCAACCATATTTTTATGGAGAAATAAGAAAACTTATCCCAGAATTATTACTAAATACTCCTTGACAATGACAAGTCCTTGGGACATTTTATTTTTTTACACTAGAAGTAGGGTTTGTGAAGCCCCTAGTTTTTAAAGAAAAAAACAACAAAACAAAAAAAAACTTTAAAACAGGATCTGTCATTACGCCAATGCAACAGGCAAAAGTGTCTCCAAATGTATGCTTAACTCTTTTGGGACTAAATTTCAGACGACATTTGTCGTTTGCTTTTTTATTTTAACAAACTATCGTTTGGAAAGACGTTTATATGTAAAGTTGAAAGACTGAATGTCAAACAGCATAGATCCAGATGAGACGGCTCATTGAGCCATCTTATCTGGATCTATGCTGTTTGCAAAAGCCTATTATTATCGACTGTGGCAGTGAAAGAGTTAAATGGCTTAACAGGTGTAACAAAAATATCACTATATCTTTTACTAACACTAAAACATTTTTCCTATTTACAGGTAACTTCCGGAGAATGATTTGTGTCACATAGATTTTGCAAATACAGCGTATTAACGTTTAACCCTTATCCTGCTGTTCACGACAACCCCTACCTTTGCAAACAGTGTAGCCATTAAGTATGTGAATTTATAGCAACAATCCTGATCAAGTAATCTGATTGACTGAAAATTAGAAGTGGGTGTGGCATCTTAATTTATTCAGCGTATTAATGCTTAAAGACCAAAGCACAACTGCACTACAGCAGACAACATTTTGAGATAACTTTTTTTTGGATATTTGACATTTAATGTTCTACCTGGCATTTCATGTGAATTGTCAGCTTGGCAGATAAATAACAAGAAATGCTAAGCCTTTCTTTTCTGAAAAATAAAAAAATATTTCAAAATGTTATCTGCTATAATTATGCATGGCACTTTAGTCCCTTTTCACTTAGGGTGAAATCTGCGAATGATGATGATGATGATGATGATGATTTGGTGTTTTACATCTCTTTCAACATTATTTGACCCTTCTCTTGCTAAACACGACATGCCCTGTCTTAGCAAACAGTGTAGATCCAGATCAGTTGGCTTCTGAAGAAGCCAACTGATCTGCATATACACTGTCATTAAATATGTGAATTTCTATCAAAAACCCGGATCAAGTAATCTGATTGGCTGGAAATTAGAAGTGGGCGTAGCATCTTAATTTATTCAGCAAGGCAAGGGTTAAGTCATAATAAGACAATGGAAGGATGATAATGAAAGGCTGTATGCAATAAAGAGCCAAACTGTCACGAGTTCAATCTGACTCCAGCAGGATTTGAACCCGGCACCTTGTGATCCAAACTCAAGAGCTCTATCCACTTGGCCACTGGGACATTTCAATTGCAAATGATAAACCTGTCAATATTTTCCTTTGTCCTGCTGAATAAATTAAGAAGCCACACCAATTTCTAATTTTCAGCCAATCAGATTACTTGATCGAGTTTGTTGATATAGATTCACATACTTAATGGCAAACCATGCAGATCCAGATCAGTTGGCTTCTGAAGCCAACTGATCTGGATCTACACTGTTTGCAAAGGCAGGGTATATCTGAGGTTCAGCAGGACCAGGGTTAAGAGAAAATTTGCATTAAATATTAACCCATTTATGCCGAACAGTCTTTTCTAACTCATATCTTTGGACTGGTCCAGTTCCAATAAAAGGGGTGTGTGGTTAGTTTTTATTATTACCATGTTTTATAGAAATTCCTGTATTTAATGCAAACAGTGCAGACCCTTCTCATACACCACATTTTGCAGTGTCTGATCTGGTTCTACACTGTTTGCCTTTTATGGGACGATAGGGATAAATGGGTTAAGCCCTTTTTCTGTTCTGTTTCTTGTAAAATGTCTGCTAATATTTAAATTCCATGTGCAAAGAGTTAGTTTCAAACAAAACTTTTACATCAAAACACACATCAAACAATATAACATGCTGTTTATACATGTATATTACAAACAAATGTTTCTGTGCTGCAGGGAAATATAAGCCAAAGACAATGAGACACTTCTAATGTGTAGCCATAACATGTTTTCACAGAGAAACAAGAAAATAATCAATACTTTTCTGTTGAAAAAAGCACCTTATCTGGAGCTATACAATGTGAAAATAAGAAATATATCACTCTCTTATTGCTTGCCAAGTTATACTAAAGGTTAAAGCCTGTTTCATTCTTAGATTTTGTCCAAATGAAATTCCCAGTCTTATTTTCAGAGAAAAATAAGAAACTAGTAACAGTATTTTCAGAGAAGATGTCACACATCCACCCCCCCCCCCCCCCCCCCCCCCCACACACACACACACACCCACCTCACTGTCAATGTAAATTTTCAGTTTTTCTACTGCTGTGACCTTGAAAATGGAAAGTCCTTTGTTATGTCCCAATTATAAAGCTATGAAAATTTGGTAAGATTCCAACCACTGGTTCACAAGATATTAAGATATTATGCATACAAGAAAGCCTCACCCCAAATCCAATAATGGGATCCACACACACACAAACTATGTCCCCCTCCCCATTGGAGAGGGTACATAATTACATAATCACCACATTTCTGTCATCAGAAAATACTTCCCTGCAGCAGTCAACGGGTTATAGAAATTATTTCTACTAGTTTACATACTTGAGTATATAAACAATCAAGCTAACTCCAGTAGCTGGTATAAAGTTCTTGAACTACAAACAAACCCTCTGTGATACTAACCCCAACATTTACTTCCATTCTTTAAAACATTTATTGTGCACTTAACCCTTCTCTTGCTAAACACGACATGCCCTGCTTTAGCAAATTCTGAAGAAGCCAAATGATCTGGATTTGCACCGTTTGGAGAAAATTATCCCAGAATTATCACAAAATACTCTTCCTTAACAAGTCCTCTGTACTGCCCTGTTATCTAGATCTAAGCAAACAGCAATATTTTAGTTTGTCGGTTTGTGGCCCAGTCAATACTATTAAGGTCATTACAAGGTGGGCAGTTTACCAAGCCACACTTTTCCTGGCAGGCTTAATCCTGTAAGCAGCTAGCCAGTACTTGTGCACATACTTTCGTCAGTAACTAACAACTGTCCTTTTGGAATCAGCAGGAGGGGGAGAATAATCATAGAAAATATTTCATGATTGATTGATTGTGTTGAGGTTTAACGAAACGTCAACCCTTGTGGATCATTTTGTGTCATCTCCCAGAGAAAGAGAGAAGAGAGATAGAAGACATAGTAGAGGAGATGAAAGAAAGGGACAGGGGAAAAAGGAAAATGAATGAAAGTGAAGAAACAGAAGAAATAAAATCATTCCCCATCTACTCTTACCTGCTGCAAGGATAGCAGGCAGCCAATATCAGTTGGACGCCTTGGTGACCTAAGATACACGAGTACACCTTTGCCTCACCCAACCACCCCAAAATGTTTCGTGATTAATCAGATGTGTGTCCAACTGGTGATCAGGAACATGCCTTCATGGAGATTAATCACGAAATGTTTTGGGAGACTAATCACGAAATGTTTTGTGAAATGTTTCCTGATTAATCTCCATGACAGCACATTCCAGATTACAGTGGACATGCATCTGTATGAGCCATCGAGGCCAACAGCAATATTTTAAAGAATGGAGCATCATCTAGCTAAACATAAGCATGCGGTTACTAACTAACACCATTACCAACAAAAGTTATGAAAGAAAATTAAAAACAAACCAGGTAGAGTTTTAATCTACAGCTGTAAAGCAGAACGAGACAAAAATAAATTTCTAACAGCTGAAGCACCACATAAGTTTCAAATTTTTTTACTCAGAAGAAACATGGCTCCAGGTAAGACCAAAAACTGGCAATAAGTTTTTTTATTTCTCCACAAAAACATACACTGTGGGTACTCATTAGAGGTGCCTCTGTGAGGCACCTCTAATGAGCACCCACAATGAATGTTTTTGTGGAGAAACAAGAAAAACTGTATCTGAATACTCTCACCTGGAGCTTTTAAAAATGTTTCAATGCGAGTCACAATTATGTCCACGTTGACAGAATTTATTTTATTTCTATATTCTGTGGTTATTCGGTTATCAAGTATTTGTTTTTTAAGTATTTTTGAGATGATGGCATGATGAAACAAATCAGGGTTTTCCTTGTTCCTCAAAAACTTGAGACTTGGCCCTTTTTTGACTCTTATGTCCTCTAAACCTTCTTCTTAGAGAGATATTAATGTCCCTTAAAATTTGCAATATTTTCTGTAAAATTCAAATAATTAACCCCTGAAAATTACCCCTTATGTCCCCTAAAATATGGGTTAATAGAGACATATGTCCCCTTAAATAAATTTCCGAGAGAAAAACCCTGAAACAATTTCATGTATAAGAATAGCTCCAGATAAAGTTATAATTAAGGGTATTTATTTTGTTAATTTTGCACCAAAACAGAAGTTTGTGAGAACTCATATGTATCACCTCAGTTCCAGTGAGTTCCCATAACATACCGTATTCAACCTAATTACTGCACTGTGCGATTAGGTTTTTCAAAATTACTGAAATCCCCCCACCCACTCCCAACACACACACACACACACAAAATGTGTGGTAGAATATGTATCTACCTACTAAGGATACACTTTCAACAAAGATTAGCAAAGGACTTATTTGGTGTTTATGCAATTTTATTCTGATCTTCTTTAAAAAAGCATATGTTGTGGATAATCATTTGAATTGTATTGACATGCTGATGCAATTCAAATGGGTACCCACAACATAAAGAAGTAGACACAAAGTACACTGACTGTAATCTGAAGACAATGGAATTGCTTGACTGTGCGCTTATAGGGGTATGTGCGGTAGAATACGGTAGGTTTTGGTATAAAAATGATCTTATTACTGATCCCTTTATCTGGAACTACGGATAAGAATGTGCAATGGACAAATGTACAGTCATGTGACATTCCAATGAACTAAATGGAATAATGTACTATAATCTGACACATTCCTCACTGTAGTGGAATAGTGTATAGTTATGTGACAAAGTTCACTCAGACTAAGTGGAATAATGTATGTCCATGTAACACATTACAACCTGACTGCAGTGGAATAGTATATAAGTCATGTGACAAACTGTTGCATTTGTCACATAATCATACACTACTCCATTAACCCTTAAAGCGCCAGTCACAACAATTGTCCTCTGCTTTGTCATCTGCTTGTGATTTTAAAAGTCATTTTTTGCAAACAGTGTGGACCAAGATCTGATCTAGGTCCACACTGTTTGCCGGTATGCAACAATAGGTTTGAAAAGTTTGCAAGAATATTCAGCAGATGACATAAACAGACGACATTTTCAGACGCAGTTTTTCTTGGCGCTTTAAGGGTTAAGTATGAGTGGAATTTGTCACTTCACTACATAATTCCACCTATTCTGAGTGGAGCTTGTCGCAAGATTATATATTATCCCATAAGTCTGAGTGAGGAATACTTCGAAGTTGTGTGACAAATTCCACTCAGACTAAGTGGATCAATATGTAATCATGTGAAATATTCCACTTAGACTAAGTGGAATAATATATGGGCCATGTCAAGTGAAAAATGCCTTCAAACATGCGCAAAATTGCTCACCATTCATGCATTCTGTGGTATCCAATGACTCTGTTAGATGATAGTGAAGGCCCTGATCAAGCTGCATGGATGTGCAGACTGATCTGGGCCAATGTCCACATATGCCCAAAGAAGCATTTTCACATGGCATGGCCCATATAACCATGTGAAATATTCCACATAGATTAAGTCAAAATATATACAATCATGTGACATATTCCACTCAGATTAAGTGGAATGATGTATAATCATGAAATATTCCACTCAATGTAAGTGGAAATATTTACAATCATCTGACATATTCCACTCAGACTATATGAATAATGAATAATCATGCGACAAATTCCATTCTAAGTGAAATAATGCTCAGCCATGTGACAAATTCCACTCTGCATTGCAACATTTGCAGTGGCAACCACAAAAGCAGAAATAGCCAGCATTGCTGCAAGCCACAAGTGCAGATAAAGGGAGCATTCAGGTATCTTTTTTTATCCCGTCTAACTACCCCACCCAACCACTCCAGGGCTTAGCTTTTTGTGAATACAGTCAAACCTGTCTTAAGCAGCCACCCATGGGAAGCTTAAAATGTGGCTGCTGAAGGCAGGTGGCTGCTTAATATAGTTCAAATATATAAGTCTATGAATTTTTGGGCAACTTTCCTCTGGCTGCTTAATACAGGTTGGCTGCTTAATAGAGGTGACCACTAACACAGGTTTGACTGTACATGCACTTGAACGCTTGTTTTGCTATTCATGCCATTCTATCTGATACTCTATATGTGACCATGTCCTGACAATGTATTTCTACCTTAAACCCCGTCCCAATCCCCCTGCCCCAACCGAGAACAAAATTTTCAGTGAATATGTGTTCTACTTTTCATACCATTCTATTTGATATGCTACAATATGTGTTTTTATGGAGAAAAAAAATCCCCAAATTATCACGAGACTCCCCATTTACATGTCCACTGCATGCCGATCAACACTGGTCAACAAGGCAAAAAAGTACAGTAAGCATCCTAAATATTGGGACACATTAACTCCTTACCATACTTGTCCTAAAGTCTGACTTCCATGTAACTACCTGTTCCTGCGTCTAAAACCAGACGAGCGGCAAACCGTGTAGACCCTGATCAGATGCCGCAAAATGTGGCATCTGATCAGGGTCTGCACTGTTTTCTCAGACCTGTCTGCCCAAATACTTAGGGTAAATATGGTATTCATAATTTCTTCATCTCACAGTCTATACAATTTTTTCTCTCAAAAAGACAACCATAACCAAATTAATAAACTCAAATGAAACAGTTAATCAGCCCTTGCCCTGCTGACCCCTGATATGCCCTCCCTTTGCAAACAATGTAGATCCAGATCAGTTGGCTTTTGAAGATCACTGATCTGGATCTGCACTGTTTGCCCTTTTAAGGTATGTGAATTTGTATCCAAAACCAGGATCAAGTACAATGTAATCTGATTGGCTGAAAATTAGGTGTAGCATA
This sequence comes from Anodontia alba, assembly GCA_964016985.1. Taxonomy (NCBI): domain Eukaryota; kingdom Metazoa; phylum Mollusca; class Bivalvia; order Lucinida; family Lucinidae; genus Anodontia; species Anodontia alba. The sequence continues at coordinate 17,908,578 of OZ024838.1, read as the reverse complement.
TTAACCCTTGTCCTGCTGAACCCGGATATACCCTGCTTTTGCAAACAGTGTAGATCCAGATCAGTTGGCTTCTGAAGAAGCCAACTGATCTGGATCTGCACTGTTTGCCATTAGGTATGTGAATTCATAGTACCAATCTGGTTCAAGTAATCTGACTGGCTGAAAATTAGAAGTGGGCATGGCATCTTAATTTATTCAGCAGGACAAGGGTTAATTGATTCAGCATGGCAAGGGTTAGGATCATTCTTCCCAAATACATTCATATTGTACACAGCTTTAGATAAGAAGAATCTTCAGTTAAATATTTTTCTTATTTCTCCATGAAATTATATGCTGTGGGTACCCATTAAAGAACCTCGCCTAGCTTTTTCTTATGAGTACCCAAAAAATATATTTTCGAGGAGAAATAGGAAAAAATATCGACATTCTGGCTGAAAAAAGCACCTTACCTACAGCTACCAATTATTCACTGCAAAACTGTGCATACAAAACAACCCAGTAAATCTGTCTAGCTTAACTGATCATGCCATTACTGTTACCACTTACCATGCTATGGGCAGATTCAGCAGATGACAGACTGGTGACATTTTTCTTATTTTTCCTAGAAAATAAAATCTGACACTTCATGCAGACAATTTGCTAGGAAAAATAAAAAAAAAAAAAAAAAAAAAAATTCAAAATGTCATCTGCTGAATGTTTTACCCAGCATGCAAAGTGTTAAAGCACAAGTCACAGGAGCAGCAGACGACATTCTTAATATGTTTTTCCTTTTTATTTTTTGGAGAAAATAAGGTTTGACATTTCATGTGAACGTATGCCTAACAGACAATTCACATGAAATTTCATACCTTATTTTCTTAAAGAACTATGCAGAAAATTCACATGAAATGTTATAGCTTATTTTTTCAGAGAAAGAAAAACAAAAAAAAAACATACTTAAGAATGTCGTCTTTTGCAATTTTGAATAGTGCTTTAAAGGTCCATGTGTACCAGGAAAAGTGATACCTGCCCAGTGGGTTTATATGATTTAATCAGGATATAATTGGGTAAGATTAGTAAATGTTAATAAAATTTAAAATTTTCTGAGAGTCTGTGTTATAATTAACATTTTAAACCCTTCTGTAATTACTAGCATGACATCATTCTGTGCTGCGGCTTCAATGAGGCACTTCTAATGAGTATCCACAACGTATGTTTTCATGGAGGCACGAGAAAAATATCTGGGCCAAGTTGTTCAAAGCAACTTTAGCTTAACGGGCTATTAGTGGTCAAAATGTTAACTGCTCTAATAAGTACAATATCTAATTCACAGTTCTTTTTGTTTGCATTGAGGTTTTACTGCTCAGTCAACCCAATGGGGTCATGTCGAGCACGGTCAGTTTACCTAACCACACTTTTACTGGGTAGGCTTAGTCACACTTTTACTGGGCAGGCTTAGTCCTCTAAGCAGTTAATCAGTATTGAACACATTATTCTGCCATAAAAATTCACAGGTATTTTCGCTAAAAACTGTGAGTAGCTTTTGCAAATGCAAAAGCTATTCACATTTTTTCAGCAAAAAAAATTAGCATATATGCCATATTTAATGATTAAAGTTTTAACGATATGTTGATTAACAACATCACTGGGCCCGTACTTTTAGGTTGAAAAAAAAAAAAGCACCATATCTGGAGCTTCGAATAAGTGTCTGCTTAGCACTCTGGGTAAATTTTTCAGCAGACAACATTTTGAAGTATTTTTCTTTCTTTTTTTTTTTTTTTTCCCAGAAAACAGGTTTTGAAATTTCATGCAACTAGAGACAATTTAAGAAATTCAAAAATAAGAAAAATATCACCGATTTGTCGTCTGCTGAATTAGCCTAGAGAGTGGTAAGGTTAAGTGTCCATCAGGTTATTGTCATTCTGTACCGTGTCAGGAGCAATCTGTGCATTTCTGAACATATTTGCTAACCTAAGAAATTAATCCACACTATTAGTTTTTGCACACCAATTAAAAAATGTCAGCAGACAACATTTTGAAGTATTTGAATTGCATAAATTTTTTTTTTTTTTTTTGTTCAGTAGATAAGAAAGCAACTATCAATCTCAATAATGCTTATCATAACTGTCATATTATACAATGTATCTTACCGATTCTGATTCCTCTTCTACAACATCTTGCACGATTTTCGGTTTCTGATGTTTGCCATCACTTGCATTCCATGACATGTCCGTACTATCACTCTGTCCTGATCGCTCTGTTGACTCGGTTGACTGACTCACAATTGACTCAGAGTACCCGCTCTTTACGGAGTCTGTGTAGCCACTATGTGTTGAAAACGAGGTATCTGAACTTTTTTGCGAAACAACACTTACCCTCGGCTCTATCACCCCCATTTGAATATCACTCGTCCCGATTTTGGAATGTTTATATTCATCACTTACACTTTTTATATAATCCTTCTCAATACTGTCATCATTTTCGACAGATATTTCAACAGTACGACCTACGTTATTTGGGTTTGTTCCGACAGAATGTATCACGTGTGAAGAACTATTACTATTTTCTTTATCGTTCACTTCGAGCACTGAGGCAGAGCTGTAGTACGATGCCGAGGTACTACTACTTGTTAACATAACTTTAGACGGAGAGTCCTCCACAGAAAGATTAGACTGTGAAGCTGTTGTTTCTTTATCTAGTGGAAGATTAGGGACTTGAGAATCTGTGAAAAAAACAGAAAGAGACAAAGATTATTGACATGAGAATCTGTGAAAAACAGACAGACAAAGCTCTCGATAAGTATATGGGCTGCAAGAAAGTCTCAAATCAAACAGTGCATCCGTGCATTCTAGCCCTGGGGTTATAAAACTTCTTTCATGCTCAACTCAACTGAGCATGAAATTTCTCTGCTAATAAATATGAAAATGCCAACAATAGTTGGCATTTTCATATTTATTGGCAGAGAAATTTCATGCTCAGATATATTTAGCAAACAAGAATTTGCAATTGTTAGTAATTTGAGATTTATTAGCAGGACAAATTTCATGCTCAGCTGAGTTAAGCATGAAAAAGTTTCATAATCTCGGAGCCTGGTCTGTCTTCATTATCCACATGAAGAAACTTTGCATCCTTGGCTATCCAAAATGCCCCGACTGAAGATTCTAATCAGACTGTGCGAATGCACAGCCTGATCTGAATCTTTGCTGGGTGCACATGTTCCAAGGTACTTTGTTAATTCAGCATAAAAAGTGGTCAAAACATGGCTCTGCCCTTGGAGAAGTTCTTAATTTACAAGAAAAATAAATATTTTTTTAAACTGATTTGTTTTAATTTTGCTTCAGCAAGACCATACTAATGTCACTAATAGTCTGTGGCAATACAAATATATATATTTCCATAGCAAAATAGTTTTGGTATGACTCGGCCTGGGATCATACTCACAACCTCCAAGCCACAAAGCCGACGCACTACAATTGAGCCAGTCCTCTGCAAAGCACTTCTAATGAGTACCCACAACATATAATTTCGTGGAGAAATAAGAAAAAATATTTAGCTATCTTATCTAGACCTTTGCCTGTAGTGATAGTTACCATTAACAGCCGATACTGCCTGCTTGTTCCACTATACATTAAAATGTGCAGAAAAAATGTTGCCCCACAGCTTGTTTACTTTTCCTATTTCTCCATGAAAATATAATTACGGTATGTTGTGGGTACTCATGGTCTGTGGCCTCACCAAGGCGCTTCTAATGAGTACCCACATCATATTTTCATGCCTTTTTGTTTGATTTATTCGGATTTACATCCCTTTCAACAATCTTTCAGTCATATCGCAATGGTTTCTGGATGAGGCTGGGAGCTCAATAATCACTTTTAGAGTGCTGCCTAATTGAAAAACCATGCCCCAGACACGACATGATATAAATGTACTGACACAGGGCTGACCAGTTCTAATTCCTAGCTCTACTTTCTTAATGCTGAGAGCCAAGCAAATTAGCAGCCAGCCCCAATTTTAAAGTCTTTGGTATGATGACTTGGCCAGGGGTTGAACCCAAACCCCCCCCCCCCCCCCCCACTCCCCCCCGGTCACAATGCGGACAATCCACTAATTGAGCAACTGTGCCAGTCCATGTTTTCATGTAAAAGTAAGAAAGATCTCATTTGGAATTACAGTCAGACCTCAATGGCTCTAACATCTTTGGGATCATGGAAACTTGTTCCAGGTATGGGTAGTTGGAGCCACTGAGGGTCAATCATGGCGCCAGGTCAGGAAGCAAATAACGATAATTTAGGAAAGTCTTTTCCATCTTCTTTTACATAATGATATTGAGGCAATTCTAATGAGTACACACAACATACATTTCATTATAAAATATGAAAATTTCCCTAAATTATTCATAAATATTTGCTTTCTAGGGCTATCAAGAGAATTTCCTGAAGATTCAAAAAGGAGTTTGAATTAGCCATGGTCAACGAGCCATTGGTATTTGAGTCAAGGTTTTACTGTACGACAAGTCCTATACTAACTAATGGTTCTCTCACCTAGAACCTCACTACTACAACTAGGACTGGAAGCCGTGTAACTTGGAGTGCCTTCTGTGAAATCTGTATAAGTGGGTGTAGACTCTGACATACTTAACGGGGAATGTCGAACAACTCGTACACTTTTAAACGTGTCCTCCTGCTGTTGTATTGTTTGGAAATAGGGCTTTTCCGGCCTGAAATATATATGACATAAATTGAGTTACCATACCTACACTAAATATTTGTACAACTTAATAAGGCTGGCTAAAAGATACTTAATTATCAGTCCTCCCATTGTGATCGATAATCTATTAGTAATCACTCAAGATTTGGTCATAATTTTACCTGTCTGTCTAAGCATGACTCTTACCATATGTTATACTTTGCCGAATGCATTTGGTCAGACAGGCCTGAGCACATAGTGTAGACCCAGATGAGATGCCACTAAATGCAGCATCTCATCAGGGTCTAAACTGTTTGCCTCTCATCAAGCTATTTTTAGACACAACACTGGGTAGTTAATTGTACTTGTAAAGTATGGTAAGGAGTTGAGGGTCTGAATACTAAGGGTACATACGGTCAAATAACAGACACAGAAATCAAATGATCGATTATTAGCAAATCTGTAACGATAATCATTTTTGTGGAATTTATCAATCAACTAATCGATTATCTGATTAACGGTACCAGCCTTACAACTTAATACCTTACTAACTGTAAAATTTGAACACATCAGAATGGAACATTCATGACTCAGCACATTGTTCTGGCCCTGTGGTAATAAAACTTTTTTCATGCTCAACTCAGCTGAGCAGGAAATTTTCTCAGCTAATAAACATGAAAATGCCAACAATAGTTGGCATTTTTATATTCATTAGCAGAGAAATTTTCATGCACAGCTATGTTTAGCAAGAAAGAATTTGCAGTTATTTCTAATTTGAGTTTTATTAGCAGGATGAATTTCATGCTCAGCTGAGTTGAGCATGAAAAAAATTTGATGATTCTGGTGCCAAATTTTCCAAAGTATTGCTTTATTATATAATTAACCTCACTACAACAGCCCTACTTTATTATACCTTATTAAATAAAGAAAATTTGCAAAAATATTCAACCTCTGTACTTGTACAGATTTTGTTTGTTTGTGTTGAGGTTTAACCACACTTTTGACTGGGCAGACTTAGTCCTCTAAGCGGTTACCCAGTGCTTGTGCACATTCTTTCACCCGAAACTGACAACTGCCCTTCTTGAATCAGCAGAAGTGGATGACTGTAGAAAATATTTTTTGGCTAATTTCCATGAAAGAATGTTGCTGGTCCAGGCAGGGATCAAACCCGCAAACTCCTGATCACCAGTTTGACGTGCATTTGACAGAGCCAAAGAGGATAGCTTCCTCTTTAGGATTTATGGATTTTGGTTGAAAACCACATTAATTCTGTTAGAAGGTAGATTTATTTAATATTTTGGACTATTCAAAATGGCAGCTTTGTTGACGACAGTTCAAAAAGAAAATATTTTAGTGTGATGCTTCTAATGAGTACCCACCATTATACCTCTTCATTAGCAGCTTTTTTCAATCCAATTCAAGTATTGACATTTTTCTTATTTGTCCACAAAAACTTATGTTATGGTACTAATCTGAAGTGCCTCGGCGAGGTGCTTCTAATGAGAACCCACAACATGTTTTTGTGGAGAAATAAGAAAACTTTTGCAGATACCCCCTCTTATCTGAAGCCATGTAGTATAACAAGAAAACCACATTTGGGACTGGCAAAAGCTGGTCTTCATAGTGGAGTGGTCTTATTTTCGAGTGGTCTTAATAGTGGAGTGGTCTTATTTTTTAGTTGTCTTAATAGCAGAGTGGCTTTATTTTCAAGTGGTCTTAATAGCGGAGTGGTCTTATTTTTGAGTGGTCAATAGTGGAATGGTCTTATTTTTGAGTGGTGTCTTAATAGTGGACTGGTCTTATTTTCGAGTGGTCTTAATGGCAGAATTTTACTGTTTTTTTTTTTTTTTGTTTTGTTTTTTAGTGGGGTGCTTCTAATGAGTACCCACAATATATGGTTCAGTGGAGAACCCCTCTTATCTGGAACTACATACAGAAAAATTCACTATTTCGACCACTCAAAATTAAGACCACTCCACTATGAAGACCAGCTTTTATCAGTCCCATATGTTTTCCAAGGTTTCTGACAAAATGGCAAATGCAAACAGTGTAGACCCAGATCAGACTGCTGCCTTAGGAGCAGTCTGATCAGCATCTAACTATTTGCCATTCCACTAAGTATTTTAAGAAATAACCACATAAAAGCAAACATTTGACCGAAAATTTGTTCGAAATTTAAGGACATTTACTGTATTCTATATTCAATATTAGGACCATCCCACTTATATTTAAGAGCCACTTTTAGATAGCCCCAAAAGTGGTCTTAACCCTTGCCTTGCTGAATAACAAGATGCCACGCCCACTTCTAATTTCCAGCCAATCAGATTACTTGATACGGGTTTTTGATAGAAATTCACGTATTTAATGACAAACAGTGCAGATCCAGATCAGTTGGCTTCTTCAGAAGCCAACTGATCTGGATCTACACTGTTTGCTAAGACAGGGCATGTCGTGTTCAGCAAGAGAAAGGTTAATAGAGCAACAGTTACTGTATAATGGCAAACTATATGACACACCTTTGACCTTCCTGTGATTGCAGTACAGAGACACCCACAATGGGTAGATGAGAAGTTATTGCTTGTCGTGATCCCTCCCCTGCAGAACCTGCCTCGGCAAAGCCTGGGGGCGGGGTTGAACTGCCAATCAAAAGATCTGGACGACCACCAGTTGTACCTGAAAGAAAAGAATTGGTTTAATCTTTAAAACACTCAATTTATACAAAATACAGTTCATTCATAACATTTTATATTATTATACTGTGCACTACAGTGAAACGGTTTAGCTATATACTGATTATCTAAGGTTTGGACAACAAAAATATTGTATTGCGGATTGATTTTTATAGAACTAGTTTATCTATCAAGTCTTCATTCTTTGAATATATCCACTGAATTGTAATTTACGTCTGAAATCCACTAAATTTTATGAAATCAACAGCATTTCAAAAATGAAAATAGAATGTTGTTGAAAAAATGAAAATAGAATATTGTTGAGGTGGCAGTTTCCGGTGTTCAGGTAAAACTTCTGTTGGCCAATTAAATATTAGGTACCCATGTAAAGGGTGAAATGAACAAACAGTAAAAGTTGATCGTACTATTATTATTGTTATTAATTTATTTTATATAGTTTTGTTGTGACTGCCTGCTATCCTAAACATTTAGAAACTTCTAGATTTTGAACAAGTAAATGAATTGTCTAAATTCTAGAGACAGAACAGCAAAGTATTTAGAGTACAGTAAGTAGACCTAAGCTGTGTGTTCTTGAAACTGATTTAGTTTCTGGCTTTTGTTCCTGATTATGATATGCAGTTTCTTCATTTTCTTTAACTGTACTTGCATAAGCGGTGCATTTTAAATAACTTTTCTTTAAAAAGAGTTAATTTCTGAGTTATTACTTTTTCTTTAAATATTTTTTACCAGAATATGCATGCAGTAGTAGGTTCACATATCCTGAAATATATTGTACTAAGAGGCCTTAGTGTTTTAGTGCAATATGGTTTTGCTGTATTGCGATGTATTGCAACAGGCTTCTTGCTGTATTGTTGCATCCCTAACAATGAGGAGTCACCATTTAGGCACAGACCCAGGGATATAGATACTGCCTACAACAAACTGTTAAGAATCAGAAAAGTACAATAAACAGTTAAGAATCAGAAATGTACTATGTTGTTTCAATTTTAACCCTTGTCCTGCTGAGCCCAGATATACCCTGCCTTTGCAAACAATGTAGATCCAGATCAGTTGGCTTCTGAAGAAGCCAACTGATCTGGATCTACACTGTTTGCCATTAATTATGTGATTTTATAGCAATATTCTGGATCAAGTAATCTGATTGGCTGAAAATTAGAAGTGGGTGTGGCATCCAAATTTATTCAGCAGGACAAGGGTTAAAGCTCCAGATAAGCTACAATTTTTGTCCAAAAGTGTTGTTGTTTTTTTCTTATTTCACTACAATTTATATTGTGGGTACTCATTAGAAGCCCCACAGCAAGGCGCTTCTGACAAGCCCCACAACTTTCATTTTCATGGAGATGTCAAGCCCTATTTTCTGGCAAGAACTAGATTGGTCTGTAAGTGGAATGGAACATCTGATCAGAGTCTAACCTGTTTGCAACTCATTCAGCAGTCTTAAGACAAATCAACAGTTATGATGTCATCTCAATATTCAGGGTAAATATAGTATTCTACGTACCAGGTATCTGGGCTTTGGGATCTTCTGTCATACTAGTTGTACGACCGTATCTCTCACCTGGTTTCCTTTTGGATGGAGAATGTTTCAGTGCTGGAATTATATAAAATATGAGTAAAAAATGAGTAAAAATCGTCATACAAGTTGCTGTTTTTCCTCCATTTTTACATTACTCCAGAGAGGACCATTTTTTTTTTTTTGTTTTTTTTTTGTTTTTTGTTTTCAGCTCCAGATAGTTTTTTTTTTTTTTTCAACAAAAAATATTGCTATTTTTCTTATGCCCACGAAAACTTATGTTGTGGGCACTCATCAGAAGCACCACAATGTGGCACTTCTAATGAGTGCCCAAAACATGTTTTCATGAACAAATAAGAATTTCTTTTTATCTGGATACTCCTCGTATCTGGCGCTATGACTTTTACCTGTGCTTGGAAAACAATTACCATATTCGACCTAATTACTGCAAGCTGCGCTCAGGATTTTCAAAATTACTGGAAAAACTGGTAGTGAAATATCCCCCTGATAAGGACTATAAAGAAAGATAAGAAGATGACGTCATGAGATGATTATTTACTAATACTTATGCGATACTTTTCTGATTTTCTTTATAAAAGCATATGCTGTTCGTATTCATTTCAATTGTCTCAACTTGTCAAGGCAATTCAAATGAGTACCAACATCATATGCTTTTATGATGAAGCAGACAACAAAATTGTTTGACTGTGTGCTTATGAGGGTATGTGAAGTAATTAGGTCGAATACAGTTTATCACAAGAGTTTTTACACAGATGGACTCGAGCTTATGTGTCCATTTCTATTAAATTTAACTCGTTTTCACTTATTTTAATCTCTCCATTATCAAAATTCCTGAAAGAAGACAAAAAATTAAAGCAAAATAAATGATGCAAATACATAAACATCTGCTTACTCACAAGAATCCCTCAGAAAAGTTTAAACTAATATTCACATTTTTTTTTTTTTTTTTAGGAAATATGGTTTCACATTTCATGTAGCAACAGGAAGTCACTACAGTTGTCTCCCTTAGAAAACAATGGCAGAAAATTTACCAAGTGTATCAAGTTCATTGACTTCCTTACTGTACCTGCCCTAAAATACAAACACATCAAACTGACCACCTTGGGATATGTCTAAGAAGTACTAAAGCAATTGCAAACAGTGCAGACCCTGATCAAACTGCTCCTTAGAAGCAGTTTAATCTGGGTCTGAACTGTTTTTCTGGCCTGCCTGTCCAATTGTTTTTAATCTTTTATTTTACTAAGTTGAGGTTTTATGCCTAGTCAACCCATTAGGGTCATGTTGAGCAAGTCAGTTTACCTAACCACACTTTTTATGGGCAGGCTTAGTCCTTTAAGGGGTTCACCAGTATTTAAACACATTCTTTGGTCAGAAACTGGCAACTGCCCTTCTTGAATCAGCGTAAGGGTGAGAATGACTGGAGAAAATATTTTGTGATTACTCTCCACAAAAGATGTTGCTGGACGGGTGGGGAGTGAACCAGCCATCTCCTGATCTCCAGTCAGATGCGCATCCAACTGAGCCAGCTACGCTTCATCAGCTAGGCACATACCTAGAAGCCAACTGATCTGGATCTACACTGTTTGCAAAGGCAGGGAATATACGGGTTCTGCAGGATCAGGGTTAATCAGACTGTGGAAATGAGCAGACTGATCTGGATATCAGTAACCCCTTTTTCATAGACACATCTCAAGGCAGAAAAAAGACTATCTGGGTAAGTATGGCAATGAAATAAAACATGAGCAAATATTTAGGGTAAATGCAATTATACACATTTTTCATAAACAATATAGAACATTTTTTAGGTATAATTTGTAGATTTCAACAGAACCATGCACGGAGAATATCACAATTCAGAACTATTTTTTTTGTAACAAAGGTGGACTTAAGGCATAACAAAACAAAGAGAAAAGATACAGAAAGGACGAACAATGCAAGAAATACAAGAAATACAAGATCAATGGTAATAATCTACCATAGCTCCAGATAAGAGGAGTGTCCAGATTAGGGCTGACTACCATGCCTAATTATGACTATCACCACACTGTCACTATCAGAGATATCCCTATGACGATACTACAACTAAAAGGTAAACCTTGGACGATGCCCAATACCTGACATTGCTATTTTTAAGGACGGATCTTTGAAAAACACTTCCAAAAATCCATGGAAACGTATGCTGTGGGTACTCATTAGAAGCCTTGCCGAGGGACTTCTAATGAGTACCCACAACATATATTTCTGTGGAGAAATAAGAAAAGTATCAGGGCCCAGTTGTTCAAAGCATCGTTAGCTTAACGAGCTCGTTAAGGGTCATTTCGTTAACTGTTTTAGCGGATTCAATACACAATATTCTGATATTTTTTGCTGAAAAAATGTGAGTAGCTTTTGCACTGCAAAAGCTACTCACATTTTTTCAGCAAAAAATTTCAGCATATTTGCATATCACTCGATTTAAATTTTAACGAATCGTTAACTAACGACATCGTTAGCTTTGAACAACTGGGCCCAGTACTTTTCTTTTGAAAATAGAGCTTATCTGGAGCTATGGTCTCTTTACCCTAAATATTCGACATGTTTTAGCAAAACATACAGCTGGATCAGGGTCTGCACTATTTACCATTCAGCCAGTACTTTTGGGACACATTGCCATTAAGTGAAAATAATTTTAACCCTTATCCTGCTGAATAAATCAAGAGGCCATGCCCTTTTAAATTTAGCCAATCAGATTACTTAGCTGATCATCATATCATATCATATCATAATTGGATTTTTGATTAACGTGCAGGTATAGGGGCAGCATCCACATCAGTGGGCCCCCTTCCAGATAGCTGGCTGGCTGCACGCATGGGTTGATATAAATTCACATACTATATGGCAAACAGTGCAGATCCCGATCAGTTGGCATCTTAGATGTCAACTGATCTGGATCTACACTGTGTGCAAAGGCAGGGTATATCTGGGTTCAGCAGGACAAGGGTTAAATTAAGATATATTATGGAAAATGTCATAAAATTTCGAACACTTTACTCCATACCTTTTTTGCCTAAATTCTGCTTTTTATAGTTATTTTTGAAAATTCTTAGTGGAATAGCAAACAGTGTAGACCCTGATCAGACTGCTCCTTCAGGAGCAGTCTGATCTGGGTCTGCACTGTTTGCATTTGCCACTTTGTTGGCAACTTTGGAGTATGAAATTTAAGGACATTTGCCGTACCCAATATATATTCACACACCAACTTAACTCCTTACCATACTTATTCTAAAATTTGATGATGATGATGAAGAAATTTGGGTCCTTAGCTACCCATTAAGCACACTGTGAAGACTCTGATCAGACTGGGCAGATGCCCAAGCTGATCGGAGTCTTTGCTTGGCACACATCCATTTTGTTGGTTTTGTCATGAGGTGGCTCAAAAGTACTTTTTCAAATCTTTTAACCCTTAAAGGGCCAAGCAAAATGTTTAGCAGATGACAATCTAAAACTTTCACTTTTTCTTTTTCAGAGAAAACAAGTCTTGATATTTCATGGGAATCGTCTGCTTGGCAGAAGATTCACATGAAATGTCAAGCCTTGTTTTCTTGTTTTTTTTTCTTCTGAAAATTAAAAAAAAAAAAATCAAAATTGTCGTCTGCTTTAGCTGTGATTGGCGCTTTAAGGGTTAAGGACAATTACAGCAAGGAGTGCACATGAAATGCATCTTAGAATAAGCCTGGCAACAAAATAGGATGACCAAATGTTTAGGGTAATGATGGTAAACCGAACTGAATAAAACAAGGTGCATTGTGGGAAATTTCACATTTATCCCATTATTCTCAAATATCGTATTTATTCTAATATAAGCCCCCACTCTAATAAATGCCCCTCCTACTTTTCTAGGAGAAAAGCATTATTAAACACAGGCTAATTTGAGTTTAGGTCATCAAATGATCTTATTTTTGGCCCAAATTTGGACTCGATACTATCATTTTAAAAGCAATGAATTGCAACATATCTGGGGCATATATTAGAATAAATACGGTATATATAACAGGAACCAGCAGTGGTCTAGATAAAAAGGTACAGGGAAGACTCAGATCAGATTATATAATGTTACTTTTTCACCAAAATCTTCTTAACTATTACCACTTTCTGGGCTGATTCAGCAGACAACAAATTGTTGATATTTTTTCTTATTTTTCCCAGAAAACAAGATTTGTCATTTTCTACAAATTATCTCCACTGGAAGCAATGTTACTTTCTCCACAATGCCCTGTTGTAACAAATATTGTAAACAAAGTGAAACCTGTTCTAACAGGGGTCTCGAAAAGATATACACCTGGATAAAAAAAGTCATATTTTCATGAAACCATTCTGCGCACTCTATACTTAAATAACTCTTGTCCTGCTGAACCCGGATATGTCCTGCCTTTGCAAACAGTGTAGATCTAGATCAGTTGGCTTCTGAAGAAGCCAACTGATCTGGATCTGCACTGTTTGCCGTAAAGCGTGTAAATTTATAGCAACAATCTGGATCAAGTAATCTGATTGGCTGAAAATTAGAAGTGGGTGTGGCATTTTAATTTATTCAGCAGGACAAGGATTAAGCATAGCTCTACATAAAATGCTTTTCTTTTTTTTTTTCCAACCAACCAAGGTTTGTTGCCTGTAGGTCATATAGGGTCATACAGTTAATCAGAGAAGGAGCTTAACGAGAAACTGGATGTCTATTTTGCACCTTCTCAAACATCTCAGTAGTATTCCGTTAAGGTACTACCTAAAAGTGGTCTTTTTAGCAGGGCGGTCTTAATATCGATTGATTGTGTTGGGGTTTAACGACACGTCAACCCTTGTGGGTCATTTTGTGTCGTCTCCCAGAGAAAGGGAGAAAAAGCGACAGAAGAGATAGCAGAAGAGATGAAAGAGAGGGACAGGGAAGAAAGAGGAACAGGAATGAAAGTGAAGAAACAGAAGAAATAGAAACATCACCTCCCTACCCTTACCCGCTACAAGGATAGCAGGCCTTGCCCAACTGTAAGCCAAAATCAGCTGGACGCCCCGGTGACATAAGATACATGACACCTTCGCACCACCCGACCACCCCAGGTCTTAATATCGAATGTAAAAAATAGCTCCAGATAAGTTTGTTTTGTTTGTGTTGAGGTTTTACGGCCCTGTCAACCCAATGGGGTCATGTCAAGCGCGGTCAGTTTACCTAACCACACGTTTACTGGGCAGACTTAGTCCTCTAAGCGGTTAACCAGTATTGTGCACATTCTTTCGCCAGAAACTGACAACTGCCCTTCTTAAATCAGTGGAAGGGAGAGAATGACCGTAGAAAATATTTCATGATCAATCTCCACGAAAGAATGTTGCCGACCTCGGCGGGGGTTGAACCCGCGACCTCCTGGTCTCCAGTCGGACGGCGAATCCAACTGAGCCACCGAGGCCGGCTCCAGATAAGTCCTCTATCAACCAAAATTGATATAAATCTCCTTGTTTCTTCACAAAAAAAATGAAAAGTTGTGGCTACTCATTAGAAGTGCCTTGCTGAGGCACTTCTAATGAGTACCATAACATACTGCCGGCCTCGGTGGCTCATTTGGATGCGCCGTCCGACTGGAGACCAGGAGGTCGCAGGTTCAACCCCCGCCGAGGTCGGCGACATTCTTTCATGGAGATTGATCATGAAATATTTTCTACGGTCATTCTCTCCCTTCCGCTGATTCAAGAAGGGCAGTTGTCAGTTTCTGGCGAAAGAATGTGCACAATAATGGTTAACCGCTTAGAGGACTAAGCCTGCCCAGTAAACGTGTGGTTAGGTAAACTGACCGCGCTCGACATGACCCCATTGGGTTGACTGGGCCGTAAAACCTCAACACAAACAAAACCATAACATACTTTTTGTGAAGAAATAACAAAAATATTATTCTCTTTTATCTGGAGCTATTTATAACAAAGAAAACCCATTTGGGACTGGCAAAAAACGGTCTTGATAGTGGAGTGGTCTTATTTTCAAGCGGTCTTAATAGTAGAATTTTACTATAGTTTGCATGTGTGACAAAAATCATGTCTGAATAAGTTATCTTATTTCATCTCACACTATTGCTCTGCATTTCTTTTCTCTTTAAGTATACTTTATTGTCTGGCTGTTGCTTTCTAGGAAAAAGTCAATGAAACTGGCTTGCAGGCAAAAATACACATAATACATAATCTATAAATAACCTGTGCAAATAGTAAGTGACATTATACATGTATATAGTAATAATGTGAAACTGATAAACATAGCTACAGATAACAGGGGGTAGCCACGTAATATTTTTCTTATTTCTTGAGGGAAACATATATTGTGGGTACTCTTTAGAAGTGCCTCGGGGAGGCGCTTCTAATGAGTACCGACAATGTACGTTTTTGTCGAGAAATAAGAAAACTATCCATAGCTACAACTAAGAGGGGGTATCCACATAATATTTTTCTTATTTCTCAACGAAAACATATGTTGTGGGTACTCATTAGAAGTGCCTCGGTGAGGCACTTCTAATGAGTACCCACAACATATGTTTTTATTGAGAAATAAGAAAGATATCAGCAGTTTTCGGATGAAAAAAAGTGCCTTATCTGTTGCTATGACTATCAATATTTTTCGGCTGAAAAAAAGTGCCTAAACTGGAGCTTTGTGATAAAGTATCATGACAAGAAAGGATTATCATTTCATGCCATCTGAAATAAGACAACCAGACTGCAAACAAACAGAACACATGGAGTAATATTTATCAGTAACCTTATCAACCTTTATGTATGTGAGAGCAACATCACAAGAAATGGGAATTTTTGCTAAACATCACTGACTGAGTTGAGGTGTTACAGCCCAGTCAACACATCAGGGTCATGTGGAGCCGGTCAGATTACCTAATCAACTTTTCCTGGGCAGGCTTAGTCTTCTAAGTGGTTGACCATTATTTGTGGACATTCTTTCACCAGAAATTGACAACTATCAAACGTCATAGCTACAGATAAGATGCTCTTTTTCAACCCCAAAGTATTGATATTTTTTTTATTTATCCATGAAAATTTGTGGGTATTCATTAGAAGGGCTTAGCAGAGGCGCTTCTTATGATACCCACAACATATATTTGTATGGAGAAATGAGAAAAATATTAACCTGATACCCCTTCTTCTCTGGAGCTCTACGAACATTCAAGGGCAATCAAAGTGAGTAACTATGAGATACATCCTGGTGCAAAAATAAGGAAAATTTTCTTATTTCATATCTATAGATAACTGTACTATCTCACAGCTCTAGATAAAAGGGGGTATTTGGAAAAATGTTTTTTCTAATTTCTTCAAAAAAACATATAATGTGCATATTCATTAGAGGTGCATCCATAAGGTGCTTCTAATGAGTACCCCCAACAACATGTATTTTCCTGGAGGTGTAAGATAATCATTATTTTTTGGCTTAAGAAAAATAAGCACAGTATCTGGTGCTACGGAATATATAAATATTTTACTTATTTTTCCACGAAAACATACATTCTGGGTATTCATTAGAAGTGCCTCGCTGAGGCACTTCTAATGAGTACCCACAATATATGTTTTCATTGTGAATTGAGAAAATTATCAATACTGTCGCTTTATCTAGAGCTCCGTGCCACTTCGATCATCACCAAATCTGAACCTATGCACAACCAACCTAATATTCATCTATCAACATTTCACTACTGAGCGGCAGGCATGTGACCTTGACATTATCTTATATCAAGCTACAATCTCCTTGCCAAATACCAGCTATCAAGTAATCTACACTAAAATCAGTCATATGTCTTGACTTGTGCCCTAATCAAGGAGAATGTATATAGTTTCATGGGAGAAATAGTTTTTGCCTCTCTTCTGAAAAGGGCTGACCCAAAGATGAAAGAATTTGCTCCACTTTGGAGCAAATTCTTTACTCATAGACCCCTTTTCAGAAGCAGACTGGTGTACAGGAAAGGTTGAAGAAATCCCAAAGTTGTCTTCCTTGTAAGAAATGGCAGAAACATCTATCCACTTTCTTTAGACTAAAACCCCTATTTTCATCATTGGACATGTCCAAATTAAGAGATGGAAAAGTCCATTTCAGAAACTAAGGGTGACAGTGTTAAGGTGAATGGATACATCTGAGTGCTTCTGCCACCATTTACAAATAAAGACAATTATCGCAGACAGGAAATTACCTTCTAGGGTCCAGTTGTTTAAAACTTAATGTTGTAAGCTAACGTGATGTTAAAATTTCTATCTTGAAATATGGCAAATACACTGATACTGTTTGCTGAATAAATGTGGGTAGCTTTTGCATTGCAGCAAAAATATCAATGTACAATGTATTTGAAAATACCTTAGCTACAACAGTTAACAAGTTTGTCATTAACAAGCTCATTAAGCTAATGATGCTTTGAACAACTGTGCCCTGGTATTTGAAGCCTTTAAAAAATGGATGGTGCAAATTCTTTCCTTCAAAGTGGACAAATACTTCCATGCCTGAGTTATTTCCCTTGTGAGGTGTATCAATTCCCCTTAAAACGACACAGACCAAAACTAGACAACATGGACAAACAGTCCTGTCAACAAGGCAAATGAACTTCATTTGAAACCAAGGTCATGATGATGATCTGGCGTTTTACCTCCCTTTCAGCATTATTTGAGCCGTATTCAGAAGATGGAAGGGTGACAATGAAAGGCTCTGTGCAATGAAGTGCCATACATTCACGAGCTGGATTCGAACCCTGGACCTTGTGATCCGAAGTTGGGAGCATTAACCCTTAAAGCGCCAAGCAAAATTTGTACAGACGACATTTAAATTTTTATTTTTATTTTTCAGAAAAAAAAAACAAGTCTTGACATTTCATGTGAATCGTCTATGAAATGTTGACTTGTTTTCTCTGAAAAATAAAAATAAAAAAAAAATAAATAAAAAAAATTGTCGTCTGCTGCAGCTGTGTCTGGCGTTTTAAGGGTTAACCAAATGGCCACCCCGACGCTTGAAACCAAGGTCAACTTGTCCCTCTTCTTGTGATGCCGTTCAATATTACACAGAAGTGAGGTAGAAATTAATTTTTAAATCACAGGACAGTATGAAACGGAAACTACAATATTCAGATACCATGCAACCATTGCCAGGAATTCTCTATACAATCTCTACCAAACTTGGTCAAAATAATGTCTCATATTAAAAAAAATAATTACAACAAGAGCAAAAAAGCGAAAATGACAAAAAGATACTGTTTAATTGAACTTCTGTGACTTAGCATTTTTTTTTCAGTTTATTATTTTATAGACCTACTAAAGAAGGTGACTGTAACTACAAAAAGTTACACAAATAAGCCAGAGGACTTGTTAAGGAGGAATTGTTGGTGCTAATTCTGGATAATTTTTGCTTATTTTTCAATAGAAAACATAGCATATTCTACCTAATTACCCCACATACCCTTATATGTGCACAGTCAAGCAATTACGTAGTCTTCAGATTACAGTCTGTGTACTTTTATCTACTATTTTATAAAAACATATGCCGTTGGTACTCATTTGAATTACCTCACTGAGGCAATTCAAATGAGTACCTACAACATATGCTTTTATAAAGAAAATCAGAAAAAATATGGCATAAGCATCCTTAAATCCTCTCAAGAAGTCCTCTGCTGATCTTACTTGACTAAAAGTGTGCCCTTATGAGCCAGAATCTTTACTACAAGTTTTTCTCATAATTTGGATAAACCTTAGCACACAGTGCGGTAATTAGGTTGTACAGGGTATCTTATTAAAACTGATTATGGGGAACCAAACAAAATTATCCTACAATCAGGCCGACCTTAAAAAAACTGTTGGTTTGCTGTGCACCTACCAACCCACCAAAATTGGCCCTACCAAAAATTTTTTTGGCCATTCTGAAGATTTTTTTTTCTTAATGGGCCTGCAATAGACAGACTTATATTCACTATAATCTTTTTATCTTAAACTTTATTTTCAGTTGCAGACAATGTTTTGAAATCTTATATCTTTATAGACAGCATTTTGGATCATATACTATCTACAGAAAAAGAAAAAGTATATCTGATTCAAAAAAAAAAAAAAAAAAAAAAGAAAAAAGATGACCTAACTACCTACCCATTCTGAAATTGATGGGTAGGACCACAGCAAACAAAGAATATTTTAAGGATGGCCTTATATGTATCATCAAATACTTCTCCATAACAAGTCCCCTGGAAGTCTGTTTTATTACAATGGGATTTTTCCAGATACAATATCAGCGGGAAGAAAAAGAAAATAATTTCAGTATTTCATCCTGACATTTTCTTCCTTACAAAAATAGACAACTATACAAAATTACTAACAAGGAAGCATAGCTCTAAATAAGATACAAGCCTCAACTTCAGAAAACTTACCTTCAGATATGTGCCCCAACAAAGATTCAGATCTGCCTCATTTGCACAGTCTGATCACAGTCTTCACTGGACGCATTTTTGTATAGCTAAGGATGCAAAGTTTCTTTATGCAGACAATGAAGACCCAGATCAGAGTGTGCAGATGTGCAGACTGATCTGAGTCTTCCTTGGATGCACATGTAAGAAGGTATCATACTTTTTTCATACAAAAATGTATTGATTTTTTTCTTATTTTTCCAAGAATGAGGGTACTCGGTGGTATCGCTGCACCTTCTTTTCATGTAGAAATTTGAAATTATCCATACAGTTTTCTTATCAAGAGCTATGAGTGAAAACATGACTCATCGCAAGCAAAAGTGAATAAACCCATAAAGCACCATTCAAATTTGTAGCAAATGACATTCTTTTTTTTTTTTTTCTCAGCGAAAATAAGACTTGACATTTCATGTGAATCATTTGCATCAAGCCTTATCTAATCAGACAAAATCAACACACAAAAAAATCAGGGCTCAGTTGTTCAAAACTAAATGAAGTTGTTAGCTAACGTGATATTAAAATTTCTATCTTGAAATATGGCAAATGCATTTATATTTTTTGCTGAAAAAATGTGAGTAGCTTTTGCACTCACATTTTTGCAGCAAAAATATCAATGTATTTGAAAATACCTTAGCTACAACAGTTAACGAGTTTGTCATTAACGAGCTCGTTAAGCTAACAATGCTTTAAACAACTGGACCCAGAATATTGTCTGCTGCGTTGTGAGTGGCACTTTGAGTGTTAAACTGGGGGGACCAATAAAAGCAGTGCTGCAAAGCTTCAAAAACAAATGCATTCTTTTTGGTATGAACAAAACTGTATTAAAGCTGAATGCTTTATGCAAAATTCATCCTCAAATACAATGCAGGTACAACAATTAAAAAAATTTTGTTTTCATAATTATCAATGACTGGCAATTAACATTATCAATGGTTGGCAATTAACGATGTCTATTTTGCATTATTTTGTGAAGGAATTTACATCTTATCTGAAGTCATCAGCCTTGCCTCTTTTTAAATGTTTATTCAGGTCGGGTCAGTTCAGAGTAGGGTGTGTCTCTTTGGCTTATGGATTAATTTTTGATTTTGTTCATGTTGAGGTTTTACCGCCATGTCAACTCAATGGGGTCATGTCGAGTGCGGTCAGTTTACCTAACCCCACTTTTTCTTGGGCAGGCTTAGTCCCCTTAGCGGTTAATGACAACTGCCCTACTTGAATCCACGGAAGGGAAAGAATGACTGTAGAAAATATTTCTTGATCAATCTCCACGAAATAATGTTGCCGGACTCAGTGGGGATCAAACCCACAACCTCCTGATCTTCAGTAGGACACGCATCCGACTGAGCCGCCGAGGCTGTCTATTAATTATTGGATCTCTTGAGTATTACATTGTTGGATCTCTGTGAATGGTAAATAAACAATCTGAACAAATGAAACCATGCCTTTACAGAATGTGAAAGATACAGAGGACCCTTGTTATAACGACAACATTTGTCCCCCAATAATTTGTCGCTAAAAACAAACTGCTGCTATACAGAATCCCAATATAAATGTACCAATATCATAAATGATAAAAACTTAAAAAGCCTTTTTCCCTTTATTTACTCCAAGAAACATATGTAGTGGATAGTTGTTAGAATTGCCTCTGCGAGGCAATTCTAACAAATATCCACAACATACGTTTCTTGGAGTATTTAATAAATATTCCTGAATATTTCTAATTATCAACCTCATCTTGAGCTAAGGAATCATCCCATTCTACCTGTCATTTTAACAAATTTTGTCGTTATATTGAATGTCAGTATCAAGATGTTTGACTTTACTGTGTAACCTAGCTAAAAGGGAACTGTTTGGACCTTTATAGAAATAAAATCCCAAATGATCAGAGGTGTCAGTAGCCCATCAATTTCACAAGCCTCAAAGGGCAGACGCTGCATGTTTTTCACTATACAAGGGGAGAGAGTGCATGCAGCAGTTAAAGCCTATTGGACGTGCAAAAGAAATATTGATGGTTATGGCCAGAGGTGTGTGTGTGTGTCCATGTGTGCGTTTGGAAGCAGGAAGGGGTGGTGGGTGGGAGTGGCTGCATCTGTATAAGTCACTGGAACCTCTTTATACGATGGTTCATTAAAAGATGGTTTCGGATATACCGTATTCAACCTAATTACTGCACTGTGCGGTAAGATTTTTCAAAATTACTAGGAAAACTTGCGGTAAAATATGTATCTGCCAACCAAGGTTACACTTCAAAAAAAGATCAGCAAAGAACCTATTTGATGATGTAAATCCAATTTTTTTCTGATTTTCTTTATAAAAGCATATGTTGTGGGTATTCATTTGAATTGCATCGACAAGTCGATGCAATTCAAATGGGTACCCACAACATATGCATTTATAAAGAAGTGGACAAAATTGCACTGGCTGTAATCTGAAGACTACAGAATTGCTTGACTGTGCACTTATAGGGGTATGTGCAGTAATCAGGTTGAATACCGTAGAACTGTTTCTGATATAAGACTATTTTGGATATACAATGGTTTAAAGAAGGACCCAAAAGGTGTTATATCCAAACAAAAATAAATAGATTATACATATACATTTTTGTTTGGAAACAACACGTTTGTAGAAGTAGTGTAAAAAAGAGGTTTTCGTGTACTGCAATTTTACCTATAAAACCATTCACAAAATCTTTGTCTGAAATATTGATCAAGATTTATTTTCTCTGTGATGCTTTTTTCAATCCAAAAGTACTGATACTTTTCTTATTTTTCCACGAAAACATATGTAGTGGGTACTCATTAGAAGTGCCTTGGTGAGGTGTTTCTAATGAGTACCAACAATGTATGTTTTCGAGGAGAAATAAGTAAAATAATTACCTTATACCCACTCTTATCTAGATCTATGTTTATGAAATGTGTCCCCTGAAGACACAGATCAGCCTGTATATCTGTGCAGCCTGATCAGTCTTTGCTGTTTGCCTGGAGAATCTTGGACCCTTGGCTATCCACAGAATGAACAACAAAGACTCTGAACAGACTGCTCAGATGTGCATCGATCTGAATATGGATTCCTATTCCAAATTTGGGGCAGGATATGGGCTTTTTCACCCCCGATGGCAAAAAACATAGAATTTTTACCCAATTTGAAGCTAAAAATCCCCTAAACATGCTTCGATGAAAAAAATTCAGAGAACATGCTTTAAAAACTTTCTGGCATCCCTTTGTCCACTAAAAATTACAATCCCTAGTAAGATTATTTATTGCTTGCTTACTGAATATGTCTCTTCAGTGAATTATGTTTTAAATACACTTTAGACATTAGTTTTATTTTTAAACTGTAAATCTTTATTTTTTAAACTGTTAATCTTTATTTTTAAATTGTAAATCTTTATTTTTAAACTGTAAATCTTTTGTAACAATAGTATGCACCTTTAGTGTGCACCTTTAATTTATTATCTACGCCTGTTTAAATATAATATTAATTACCCAGCTTCTTGGGTTTGCTGCTGTTTCCAACGACACAGATGACGCATAGCCCCAGACAAGATGCTAACTCAAGTGATAATTTATGCTAATTTGTGCCCCAAAACAGATCTTGCGGTACTACCTGGAATTGCCTTGTCAGAGCTGCCTTGCTGTCGAAAGGCAGTTTCAATGAGTACCATTTCAACATGCCTGAACAGTGCAGACCCAGCTCAGGTGCTGCACTTGCGGCATCTGATCTGGGGCTACACTGTTTGCCACTCATTTGGCAGTATTTTTGATACATTAACCCTTGTCCTGCTGAACCTGGATACACTCTGCCGTTGCAAACAGTGTAGATCCAGATCAGTTGGCTTCTGATCTGGATCTGCACTGTTTGCCATTAAGTATGTGAAATTGTATCAACAAACTGGATCAAGTAATTTGATTGGCGGAAAATTAGAAGTGGGCATGGCTTCTTAATTTATTCAGCAGGACAAGGGTTAAGATAAATATAGTACCATAAGATTTTGGTGCAAAAAATAAATATTATCATCAGGAATACCACCTTTAATCTAGAGCTAGGCTTGTTCTATGAATTAAAATCCTGTTTTATAAAGAATTCCTTGCAATACATGAGAATTACCTAATCCCACAACTTTACGAAAGCGTTGTGTTGCCTTAAAAGTGGGTGGTTCCACTTTAAAGAAATAACAAGAGAGATAATTAATTAACAGAGAGTGACTTTAAATAGATAATGAAAAGAACTGTATCAAAAAATATCTAAACTACTTTGGCAGAAATACAACATCAAAACAATAATAAATGGCTACGGTAAATGTCCTAAAATTTGGTACACCCAAGTTTCTGACAAAACCGCATGTACAAACAGTGCAGACCCAGATCAGACTGCTCCTGAAGCAGCAGTCTGATCAGCGTCTCCACTGTTTGCCATTCCATTGTGTGTATTTTAAGAAACAATTGCATGAAAAGCAAAATTTAGGTCAAAATTGTATGGAATAAAGTGTTCAAAATTTTAGAACTTCTACCGTACTGTCTTTTTTGTTTTTCTTATTTGCAGGACTGAGCTGTGCAAAAAGATTACTATCAACAAACACCAGAAGTCCATATCAGCTCATGCCTCAATGCAGTCTGATCAGGGTTTTCCTGGCTCCAAATAAGGTGCCAATGTTGTGATAATTAAACCCTTAAACTGCCAATCACAACAATCGTCGTCTGTTTTGTCATCTGCTTGTGATTTTAAAAGTCATTTTTGCAAACAGTGTGGATCCAGATCAGACTGCTCCTCTAGGAGCAGTCTGATCAGGGTCCATACTATTTGCCTGTATGCAAAATAGGTTTGGAAAGTTTGCAAGAATATTCAGCAGACGACATAAACAAATGACATTTTCAGACGCAGGTTTTCTTGGCATTTTAAGGGTTAAGGGGCTGGATACATTTGGTGGTTGTGATGCCCTTTTTTTTCAAGGGAGACAACTTACTAGACTGCCTGTTTGGTTTTCTGCATGCCAAGTCTCTTCTGAAAAGGGGCCAACCCTAAAAGGAAAAAAATTGCTCCCAAGGAGAGCAATTGTTCTCATTTTAGAGCAGAGGCATTTTCAGAAGGAAGGCAAATAAATTTTGACAGAGTTATCTTCCCTGAAAGTGTATCAATTCCCTTTTTTTTTCTTTTTTTTATTTTCACACCAAAACATATCTTGTAGGAACTCTTTGGAATTCCCTTGATAACACAATTCCAATGAGTACCAATAAGATATGTTTTCATTCAAAAATTAACAAAAAATAATGTCTGAATTGTCCCTTAATCCTGACCTAATTTCTTTTATTTATTTATTTAATTCACTATTACAGTCGAACCTCAATAGCTTGAATACCAATTGGCTTGTTTACTATGGCTAATTTGAACTCGCTTTGAGTCCCTATGAAATTCTTCCGATGGATTAAGAAAACAAATATTTAGGGAAATTTTCTTATTTTATCATGAAATAGTATGTTGTGTGTACACATTAGAATCACCTCATTGAGGCAATTCTAATGAGTACACTCAACATACAATTATTACATAGAAGATCAAAAAGACTTCCATAAATTATCGCCATTTGCTTTCTGACCTGAAGCAATGATTAACCCTGTGGCTCCAACTACCTATTTCTCGAATAAATTTCCAAGGTCCAGAAGATGTTCGAGATATTGAGGTTTTGTTGTATATAAGTGGAGAGTAAAAACACTGGGCTCTGATCAGTCTACATATTTACAGGCTAAGTTTGACTTTTATTTCTGGCAAATGCTCTAAGTCTCTTTTGGCTTGACATGGTCTAATTGTTACAGGTATAACTCTGTCTCTGGCTTATAAGAAGACGTCTTTTAAGTATTTAAACCTCTTCATGGAAAGTACCAAGTGCAATTACTTTGTATTTAATTCTTCTTTATGACTGCATAACCAGATAAAGCAAAAATCAAAGTGATAAATCTGGATAACTTGCACAAAAACATACAGAGCAGAGGTAATTCTAGTCAGTACAAAAAAAAATAAAAAAAAATTGATCAATAAATAAAACAAGAATTCTACCAGAGGCTATGTCGCACCACGCAAATTTACAAAGTTGGTGACCTGTGAAATATAGATCAAGGTCAAATAGGGATACTGCTGTCTGAGTTGTCATCCCTGAGTGCAAGCTTATACCAAGTATCATTACTGTAGCCCTTATGGTTCTTGATTTTGTTTGTGTTGAGGTTTTACGGCCCAGTCAACCCAATGGGGTCACGTCGAGCGCGGTCAGTTTACCTAACCACACGTTACTGGGCAGGCTTAGTCCTCTAAGCGGTTAACCAGTATTGTGCACATTCTTTCGCCAGAAACTGACAACTGCCCTTCTTGAATCAGCGGAAGGGAGAGAATGACCGTAGAAAATATTTCATGTTCAATCTCCACGAAAGAATGTTACCGACCTTGACGGGGGTTGAACCCGCGACCTCCTGATCTCCAGTCGGACGGCGCATCCAACCGAGCCACCGAGGCTGGCTAGGGTCAAAGTTAGGGTTGATGCAAACGTTGACAGATTGACGGACAAACAAAAGGATGGAAAACCCGATCCCTATATTGCGCCATGCTAAAAGCAGGGGCAACAAAAATTCAGTTATGTCTGCATATGACAGACTTTGTTGCTCTTTCAGCCATGCTTCGTGGAACTGTTGCATCTCAGACAAGTAACATAAAATTCTACTGAGTCAAATTATCCTGACCCACAATTCATAGATCTACTTTATGCTGAGCACCATGCAAAAAAAAAAAAGCAGCCAATACCCTTTACCACTCTTTTTCCTAATTCAGCAGATGACAAATTGGTGTTATTTTTCTTATTTTTCTCAGGAAACAAGATTTGACATTTCATGCAAATTGTCTCCATTGGAGACAACTTGCATGAAATGTCAAATCCTGTTTTCTGGGAAAAATACGATCAATGTTTTGAAATGTCGTCTGCTGAAATTATTACCCAGAGTGCGAAGCGATACCGTTTTTGACATGTTTGGTAAGACTTCACCGGGGATCAATCCCAAATCCTATCACATACATGAAGCTATGCTTTTAAAGCCATTACAAATATCCCAAACAGGCTGTGTCATATCTAACCCTAAATATTCAGACGGATCAAAATGCTCCCAGGGCAGACATGTCTAACAAACAGTGTAGAAACAGATCAAACAGCTCCTAAAAGAAGCAATCTGAACTGGGTCTACACTGTTTGCCAATCGGTGAGCACTTTTTAATGCTTAGCACCCTGAATAAAAATTTCAGCAGACAACAAATTGAAATATTTTCTTCTTTCCCAGAAAACAGGTTTTGACATTTCAAGCAAACAGTAACTCCAATGGAGACACACAGTCCTAGATAAGAGTGGGTATCAGGTAAAAAAAATATTTTTCTTATTTCTCCACGAAAATATATGCTGTGGGTACTCATTAGAAGTGCCACACCGAGGCCCTTCTAATGAGTACCACAACATCTGTTTTTGTGGAAAAATAAGAGGACAAGGTGCTTCTAATGAGTACCCAAAACATATGTTTTTGTGGAGAAATAAAAAAATATCAATACTTTTGAAAAAAAAAATCTTATCAAGAGCTATGGAGACACTTTGTATAAAATTTCAAATTCTGTTTTCTGAAAAAGAAAAAAAAAAAAAAGTCATCAATTTGTTGTCTGCTGAATTAGCCCAGAGGATGGTAAAGGTTATACATGTCATCATATGGTGAAAATGATTTATTCAAATATTAGGAAAACTCTAGTAAGGAGTTATCGCAGCCAATAATTTAGGGTAAATATGATATTTCCAAACAGGCTGGGTGTGTCCCATCTGTATGTGCAGTACAAGCAGTCCTTCCACAGTGCACTAGCAAGTATGGCAACTAAGAATACTCACGTGATGGGGCTTTTCTGAAGACAGTATTCATGAAGAATTTCTGGAATCTTTCGGAATAGAAACTAGGCCGTGTCACTGATATGGACTCCTAAAATAAATAATTGATAGTTTCAGGTTTTGAAGTCACATCACGTTTTTGTGAAGAAATGAGAAAATAACAAACAACACATTTAATACTAGTCTGTGTTTAACGTGACTTGTTAGGTTTACCCTTAAAGAGCTAAGTAAAATTTGTAGCAGAAGACATTCTAAAAAAAAATTATTTTTCTTAGAAAATAAGCCTTGAAATTTCATGTGAATCGTCTGCTTGGCAGACGATTCACATTAACTGTCAAGACTTATTTTCTAAGAAAAATAGATAAAAAAAATATATTTAAAAGTGTCTGCTGCAGTTGTGATTGGCGCTTTAAGGGTTAAATATACAGTAAAAGATCCCTCTGGGAAATCAGAAAGGTTTTAGAGAGAGGGGGCTGCTGTTGCAAGGTGACCATTCAGGGGGCTCAAAGACATGACAACAGATGATGATTTGATGATTTGCGCCTCTTTCAACATTCGTTAACCCTTAAGATGCCAAACACAACAACTGTCATCTGCTTTGTCTTCTGCCGGTTTCTTTAAAAGACAATGTTGCAAACAGTGTGGACCCAGATCAGACTACTCCTCTAGGAGCAGTCTGATCTGGGTCCACACTGTTTGCCTATATGCAAAAAGTATGTTTGAAAAGTTTGCAAGAAGATGCAGATGCAGCAGACGACATAAACAGATGCATGCTGGGTAAAAATGTTAGCAGAAAACAGGCTTTGAAATTTCATGCCTACTTGAACTGTCTGCTGCTTTGGAGACAATTTGCATGAAAGTCAAAGCCTGTTTTGTGTTTTCTGAGAAAAATCTCATCAATTTGTCATCTGCAGAATTTGCAAAGAGAATGGTAAAAGTTAAGGCATACTGAGATGATGGAGGAAAATAATGAAAAAGCTCTGTGCAATGAAGTCCATACAGCAAGATGAGTTCTGCCTCCAGCAGGATTCGAACCTGGAACCTTGTGATCCCAAGTCAGGAGTGCAAACAACCAGTTGTTCAAAACTAACTATGTCCTTACTTCAAGTATCGTTAAAACTTTGATCATTAAATATGGCAAATACGCAAATATTTTGCTGAAAAATTGTGAGAAGCTTTTACATTTGCAAAAGCTACTCACATTTTTTTCAGCAAAAATACCTGTGAATTAGATTTTGTACTTACTAGAACAGTTAACATTTTGACCACTAACTAAATGACATGTAAATGCTTGATTAACTTCAGGTTAATCAACTTCTAAACAACTGATGAACGAACGAATGAATGAACAAATGAATGAATTAATGAATCCATTATTTTACTTACCCCATCAGTGACCATGGATTTAATCGTATGCTCAAATTTTTTCCTCAGTTTATACCGTTGTAAAATGTCTATGACACCAAGATACAACAGGAGTCGCTCCCCTTTAGAATTCTTTGCAGGAATTCCTCCAGGCCTGAAAACAAAAGTAAAACAGCCAGATAACTTACAGCAGTTCACCATAATTCCAGAGAAGGCACCTTTTCCATCCGAAAAGTACTTGGCCCAGTTGTTCAAAACTAACGATGTCTTCAGTTAACGTATCGTTAAAACTTTGATCATTAAATATGGCATATATGCTACTATTTTTGCAGAAAAGATGAGTAGCTTTTGCATTTGCAAAAGCTACTCCCATTTTTTCAGCAAAAATTCCTGTGAATTTCATACTGTACTTTCTAGAACAGTTAACATTTTGACCGCTAACAAGCTTGTTAAGCTAACGAGGCTTTGAACAACTGGGTCCTGATATTTTCATTATTTTTTCAGGTTTGTTTGTGTTGTGTTGAGGTCCAGTAAACCTAATGAGGTCATGTCCAGCGCGGTCAGTTTACCTAACCAACTTTAACTGGGCAGACTTAGTCCTCTAAGCAGTTTACCAGTACTTGTGCACATTCTTCCCCAGGAAACTGACAACTGCATGTCTGGAATCAGCGGAAGGGAGAGAATGACCTTAGAAAATATTTCATTATCAATCGCCACATAAGAATGTTGCCGGCCCAGCAAGGATCAAACCCGCAACAGTCAGATGTGCATCCACCTGAGACATCGAGGCCAGTTTTTTTTTTTTTTTTTTTCTTCATGAAAATGCATATTAAAGTGTCTCAATGAGGTGTTTCTAATGAATACCTACAACATGTTTTTGTGGAGAAAAAGAAAACTATTGTGGGGTAACACCCTTTTATCTGGAGTAACAACTTACAACATAGTATTCTAGTTTAACAATTTTTAGCTTTTTACATAGGTATAGTAAGCGCCAAGGGAAAAAATTTTTTTTAGCACTTGTCAATCTGGGCAAGTGACTTTTGGAATTCACTTTCCCATGTGTGCTCATATTTTTTATAATTTCTCCATGAAAACATATTATGGGTGCTCATTAGAAGTGCCTCTGTGAGGCGCTTCTAATGAGCACCCACAACATATTTTTTGTGGAGAAGTAAGAAAAATAATTTATCCAGATGTCTCTCTTATCTAGAGCTACATTCTATGAAAGCTATCAAACTTACGGAATGTCTTCATCTTCAAATTCATCAGCATCATCTTGGACATGGGCTTGTATGGACTCCATAGGAGTAGAATATTGCGTAACTTTGGCACGTAAAGATTTACCGCGAGAGAGACCTGAAAATACATGAATAAACATATAGGCCTTGCCAAGTATGTCTACGGATATATATGATTCAGTCTACAATAAGGTCCTAAAATTACAAACACTTTATTCCATTTTGGACTAAATTATGCTTTGTATGTAGTTTTTCTTAAAATAGTGGAATGGAAAACATTGTAGACCCTCGGTCTTCACTGTTAGCATATGCCATTTTATCAGAAACTTTGGTGTTAGAAATTTTTGGACATTTACCATATCTTGCATATCTACAGTATGAGCAGGGACCACTATCCACTTACATAGTTATTGGGTATTGTAGAATATATCGACAAACAGCGAAGATCCTGATTAGACTACGTGGAAATGTCGGATGGATCTGATTCTGTGCAGTTTGCATATGCTTCGGTTCACTTTTCTCAAAAATAACTGTCTGTACCAGGCATTAGTACACTTGTCTCAAAAATAACTGTCAGTATGAGGCATTGGTACACTTGTCTCAAAAATTGCTCTTAGAACGAGGCATTGGTGCATTTGTCTCAAAGATAACTGTCAGTATGAGGCATTGGTACACTTGTCTCAAAAATTGCTCTTAGAACGAGGCATTTGGTGCATTTGTCTCAAAGATAACTGTCAGTATGAGGCATTGGTACACTTGTCTCAAAAATTGCTATTAGTACAAGGCATTGGTATACTTGTCTCAAAAATAACTGTCAGTATGCTGCATTGGTAAACTTGTCTCAAAAATAACTGTCACATCTTTGGAACCATGTGAATTTGTTCGTCTTGAGTAGTTTGAGCTGCTGAGGACTAATCTTAGCACCAGGTCAGGAGGCAAATGGGGATAACTTAGGGATGTCTTTTCAATATTCTATAAACCCTTGACCTGCTGAACCAGGATATACCCTGTCTTTGCAAACAGTGTAGATCCAGATCAGTTGGCTTCTGAAGAAGCCAACTGATCTGGATCTGCACTGTTTGTCATTAAGTATTTGAATTTGTATGAAAAACTTGGATAAAGTAATCTGATTGGCTGAAAATTAGAAGCAGGCGTGGCATCTTAATTTATTCAGAAGGACAAGGGTTAAATAATGGTATGCTGAGTGTACTTATTAGAACTGTCTTGATGAGAGAATTCTAATGAGTACACACAACATACATTTTTATGATAAAATAAGAAAACTGGTCTAAAATATCACTAAATATTTGATTTACTGAGCTATTTGAAGAATTTCCTAGGGACTCAAAAAGGAGTCAGCAACAGTAAATGAGTCTTCTGTGTTTGAGTCACTCAAGTTTTACTGTATTTGCAAGATGTGCCCAGTATGTTCTCCGATGTCTTTACATAGCTCTTGATAAGATGCTTTTTTCAATCCAAAAGTATTGATATTTTTCTGATTTCTCCACAAAAACTGATGTTGTGGGTACTCATTAGAAGTGCCTCGGCGAGGCGCTTCTAATGAGTACCAACAACATATGTTTTCGTGTTGGAAATAAGAAAACTATTTACCTGTTACCTGCTCT
Source organism: Anodontia alba (assembly GCA_964016985.1). Taxonomy (NCBI): domain Eukaryota; kingdom Metazoa; phylum Mollusca; class Bivalvia; order Lucinida; family Lucinidae; genus Anodontia; species Anodontia alba. The sequence continues at coordinate 17,877,131 of OZ024838.1, read as the reverse complement.
TATCTAGACCTATGTCTTTAGATCTATCTGGGATCTTTCTGAGAGATATCATAAACTATTTTGCATATATTATGTTCGTAACATGGGGAAATTCAGCAGATGACATTTTTTTTTTTTTTTTTTTTTTTTTTTCCCCACAGAAAAAATAGGGTCTGACATTCCATGAAAATTCTCTTGAGCGTCCGACATTCCATGAATCTTCTCTTGAGAGACAGTTTCACATGCAACAGTTTTCGAGTTGTTTTTTGTTTTGTTCTTTCTGTACATGCTCAGTTTTTTTTTGTTTTGTTTTTTTCTCATCATTTTGTCACTTATCGCAATAATTCTGTTTGCATATGTTCTGCAGACGCCTTCCTTTTACTATGACAGGACTCTGTTATGTCTCTTTCATTTAAACCCTGCTTTGTGGGGAAATAAGACTGAAAACAACAACAACAAAATAAAACAAAATCTCGTCCGCTGGAACCTTTACCCAACATGTAAAGTGATTAACAATAATAATATAAAAAAAATTCTAAAGAAACCAACAAGTTCCTCAGAAAAAAAAAAATGAATCTTATATGCTTGTCAGTTTAATTTAAAACTTATTACTATATTTACTTAAAAACAGTTAAAAAAGAAATGACAATAATGTGATAATAATATAAATAAATTTATTCTAAAAGCAGCATATACACAGGTAGGATACTACATAATTAGAGCCATTTACTCTGTTAAGCAAATATCATGTCAGCAGGGCCATTCCGACATTATCATCGCATCAGAATATTGTCAGTGGCTGAAGTCAAGAGGGCTGACCTTCAAATAGCTACAGATCAGAGGGGGTATCCACATAATATTTTTCTTATTTCTACACATAAACCTATGTTGTGGGTACTCATTAGAAGTGCCTCAGTGAGGCACTTCTAATGAGTACCCATAACATAGGCTTTTGTGGAGAAATAAGGGAGATATCAGTAGAAAATTAAATACACACGATAGTTCACATTAATGCTTTTTCTGACCCCTTCTCTGCTGTAGCCAGACCTGTCAATATAGTATTTGCTCAACATAAACCATGTCTTTGATTACATAGTTTCCTATTAGTGATACTGGGCATTATGATAGCAATGTGAAATATATATGGTTGTTAAAAGTAATTAATTATGAGTGGCAGAAAGTTATCACAATAACTGTGTTGCCAAGTTTTGCACCAAAAATATCTTCTAGGCTTCCTTTAGTGCAGTGACCTGCTGACTTTGTCCGGAGAGAGTTAATAATTAAGAAGTGCTTCGGAAACACCTACCTGCGCTTATCAGCCGACGACACTCTAAAATACTGAATAATTTGTGTTTGGGAAGATACAGCGATACAGCTTGATATGTGAAATATTTCCCGAGAAAAATATCACAGTTTTGTCGTCGGTGATTTTTCCCAGTGAGTATTAGCCCTTTAACTGTTAGCTCACAACAGCAGCAAATGACATGGTGAATTATTTTTTATTATTTTTCTGAGAACATAAGGTTTGACATAACATGTAAATCCTAGTAGATGCGTCACATGAAAATGTAAAGCTTTATTTTCTCTGAAAATTATCACAGAAGTCGAGGGCCCAGTTGTTCAAAGCTAATGACGTTGTTAGTTAACGATTCGTTAAAATTTAAATCGAGTGATACGCAAATATGCTGAAATTTTTGGCTGAAAAAATGTGAGTAGCTTTTGCAATGCAAAAGCATTCACATTTTTTCAGCAAAAAATATCAGAATATTGTGTATTGAATCTGCTAAATCAGTTAAAGGAATGACCCTTAACGAGCTCGTTAAGCTAACGACGCTTTGAACAACTGAGCCCAGACTGTCGACTGCTACAAATTTGCTTGGTACTTGTAAAGGTTAAACATTAAAAAGTGCTTCAGAAAAGTTAGCTGTAGTTAGTATATAATTATAATGCACTCGCGTATGTAACGCGACGTCTGATTGGATAACGTCAAACATTTGCAATGGTATATATTCTGCCATATACTGTCGCAAATCCGACGTCATTACGTAACGTTGCTTCTCATTGGCTGGCATTTGGTTTTACGCAGCTCACAGCACTTGTCGTTTTGTGCAAACAGTACATTTTTTCAATGGAAAAAATGAATAAATGCATTAGAATAGGGATAACTGCATCAAATTTGTCATTTGGGGAGGTAAATTGGCGGTTTTACGGTCGCAAATTACGTTTTACGGCTCCGCTGACGCGTCGCCTTAAAACGAAATTTCCGACCATAAAACTGCTGATTTACCTCCCCAAATGCCAAATTTGAATGCAGTTATCCCCTAAATATATTAATAAATATTATGTGGAAAATAGCATAGTGACAGAAATTTTACCATAATTTACCAGAATAGTGCAGACCCAGATCAAACTTCTAAAGAACATATGGCTGTGTTGAGGTTTTACTGCCCAGTCAACCCCATGGGGTCATGTAGAGTGTGGTCAGTTACCCTAACCACACTTTTACTCTAAATGGTTAACCAGTATTGTGCACAGTCTTTTGCCAGAAACTGACAACTGCACTTCTTGAATCAGTGGAAGGGAGAGAATGACTGTAGAAAATATTTCATGGTCAATCTCCACGACAGAATGTTGCCGACCTGGCGGGGATTGAACCCACAACCTCCTGATCACCAGTCTGACACCCATCCAACTGAGCCACCGACATTTTCTTATGTTCTAGTAGACAGCAAATCTGTATATCCAAGCACCAATCATATTATCAAAGCAAGGATGTACTTTAAAAGCTGCTATGAGAGCACATTCTTAACTCTTTTGGTGCCAAATTTCAGACTACATTTGCCGTCTACTTTGTTCTTTTTTTAACAAAACTATCGATTGGGAAGAAGTTTATATGTAAAAGTGAAAGACTGAATGTCATACAGGCTAGATTCTGAATTTCTGAGCTGTCTCATCTGGATCTATGCTGTTTGCAAGTCTATAGCTCGACATTTTATTCAGATCAAAGCAAAGTGACACAGGAAGTTTATGAAAATCTTAAAAAGCCTTAACCTCTAGCATGCTGTTGGAAACATCAGCAGATGACAAATAGGAGACTTTTAAAATCTGAAAATTAAAGAGGGTTTGAAATTTCACTCACACTCACTGGAGAAAATTTGAATGAAACGTCAAGCCATGTTTTCAATAATAAGAGGTATTTTAAACTGTCAGCTGATGATATGTAAATTCAGCAGGTTAAAGGTTAAGAAAGTGTTACAAATTAAAGCTGGATTAAAAACACAGCAGGACTCCAGATAAATAGTTATCTGATGATCAAGACTCTTTGTTTTTTTAGAAATAAACAAGCAAATCATATGAAAAAGCCAACCTCTCCACCTACATCCCAGTCCCCAAAATGCTAAAATGATAGCCAAATAAAGATTGCTATTACCCCATTGTAGTCTGAAGACCCTGGAGATTTCATGAGCATCCAAATGAACTAGATCATGTTTTCATATCAAAACTTTTTCAGCCTACAGCATGCCACAATTTTCAGCCATTTTTCACTGGGTCAACTTTATCTGAAGTCCTAACTCAAAACCAAGCTGGGAACCAGGAAATAGCACTTTACCAGACACAAGAAGATCCAGACTATCTTTCATATCCCGGCAGTCTCGTCAGTATAGGAATCTTCATTAATAGTCCAAAAATTTGTTGTAAATAATCAGAATTCAGAAGTTATCAATTTTGCAAAACTATGTTACTTCCTTTCCTTATAATGAACAGTCAAATCTGTCTTAAAGGCTACTTGTATTAAGCAATCACCTGCATTTAAAGGCCTGTTTTTTAGGTCCCCATAAAAGGAAAATTTGTAAATGTACCTGTATATAGCAAGCACCTGTCTTAAGCAACCACTTTTTGACTTTCTCTTAGGTGCTTGCTTAACACAGGTTTGACTGTAGCTCTTTGTTTGTTTGACTTGGGAGTTTTACAGCCCAGTCAACAGAGTAAGGGTCATGTCGAGCCAATGAGTCATCTAAGCAGTTAATCAGTGCTGGTGCACATACATTTGTACTTTCACCAGTAGCTGACAACTGCCCTTCTTGAATCAGCAGAAGGGGGAGAACAACCATGAAAGTTATGTGGCAAAGCTGGGATTCGAACTTGCGACCCCTGGATTTGCAGTCGATGCAATACCAACTGGGCAATGGAGCCCGGCCTAATGTAGCTCTTTAAAACTGAGCTGGTATCCGGCCAAATGTTTTCTTACTTCTCCCTGATAACTTGGGTACTCATTAGAAGCATTTTATCATTGCCAATGAGTACAGTCCAAAGCTCCAGATAAGAGGGGGTATCCATATAACATTTTTCTTATTTCTCAAAGAAAACGTATGTTTTGGGTACTCATTAGAAGTGCCTCAGCGAGGCGCTTCTAATGAGCACCACAATATATGTTTTTGTGAAGAAATAAGAAAAATACTGATTATTTTCGGTTGAAAAAAACGCCTTATCTGGAGCTATAAGTACCCATATGTTTTCATTGAGAAATGAGAATTTTTTTCCTAATCCCCTCTTTAACATGTTCATCCCTGAGTTTCTGAAATGGACTCTTCCATCTCTGAATTTGGACACATCCATTATTGCAAATAGGGATTTGAGTAAAAATCAAGAACAGAATGGCAAACAGTGTAGATCCTGATGAGATGGCTCATTCATCTGGATCTGCACTGTTTGCAAAAGTATGTGTGTTGGTTTACAGGGATGAAAGGGTTAAATATTTAGAGCTATGAAGATTTTTGTTTGTCCAGCCAACCCAATGTGGTCATGTCGAGCACGGTCAGTTTACCTAACCACACTTTTACTGGGCAGACATAGTCCTCTAAGTGGTTAACCAGTATTGTGCACTTTCTTTCACCAGAAACTGACAAAGCGGAAAGGAGAGAATGACCTTTGAAACTATTTCTTGATCAAATCGCCATGAAAGAATGTTGCCAACCCGGCTGGGGTCAAACCCACAACCTCTTGATCACCAGTCGAATGCGCATCCAACTGAGCCACCAAGGCCGGGCGGGCTATGAAGATGTCAACCGGTCTGGATCTTTTTGTGCCAAAAGCTATATTTTCCTGATTCCCATAGTCAAAAACTATTAGTAGGTTAGTAGGACCACCACCTTTTAGTTTACTACTACCATCTTGGCTGATGTCGAAATTATTGGTTCCCTGTGATTCGGACAGCCCGGTACCGGTAGTTGTTCCAACATGCTCAGCAAGTTGTTGTCGTAACTCGGCAGTCTGAAAATATTAAAATTACAAGCTCATACAAAGGAAATACATATACATAAATAAGACTCACAAAAATAATATCCATTTCTTATAATAAACATCAAAAAGATTGCTTTTGGAAACAAAGAACACATTACAGATTAGAAAATGCAAGTCTCGGTTTTACTGAGACTCTTCATAAGCAGTAATGAAGTTTGCAACACTGCTTATGCCCTCTAGCATATGATGGCAGTGGGCAGGATGCATCATGGCAGATGTGCGTATGAAGTTTCATTAGCCTAGAAGCCCTCGGCCCAGTTAAAATTTACATCAAGTGATACGCAAATATGCTGAAATTTTTTGCTGAAAAAATGTGAGATGCTTTAGCAGTGCAAAAGCTACTCACATTTTTTCAGCAAAAAATATCAGAATATTGTATATTGAATCCGCTAAAACAGTTAATGAAAGGACCCTTAACGAGCTCGTTAAGCTAACGACGCTTTGAACAACTGGGCCCTGAGCTACATGCACAGACTTAAGATTGTTGACGCCGACTTCAAACCTATGCCGGAAACTAATCCCTATGTCGCTCCTACTTGCTAAAGCAGTTGCGACAATAAAACCATAATTGTTTGGTCAGTGCTGGGGAGAAATAGCACGACAAAAATGTTTAACTGTAATCATTATTCAGAAATGGACTTGAATTCTGGAGCTGTTGATCGAGGCGAATGAACATATTATACTTGCTTCAATAACATGGATGACATGTATTTTAAATTGTCACCTAATGAAGTCTTTACCCAACATGTTATGTTTTTTTTTTTGTTTTTTTTTCTAGTTCTTGTTTAACAACATGTCAATCCTTGTGGGTCATTTTGTATAGTGTCTGGAGAAACCAGCTTGCTTAGTAAAAAAGATTTGCATTTTACTTAACCCTTAGTAAAAATTTCAGTCTATGATAAAAATTTCAGCAAGACGACATTTTGAAATATTTTTTCTTATTTTCCGAAAAATATACAACTTGTCTCTTAACGAGACAAAATTTGCAAGAAATATCAGTGTCTATTTTCTGGGAAAATAAGAAAAATATCATCAATTTATCGTCTGCTGAATTTAAGGTCACTGATCATACCTTCTCTCTTGCAGCTTCATCAAGGTTATGTATCCCTACCAATAAACTATAATCCATGATTTTAAAACTTTCCAGAACCTGTGAAGAGAAAACAAAACATTCTGTATCTGCTGTACATACATCTTGGTATAAGATGTTTTTGTGTTGTTTTTTTTTTTTCCAATCCAAAAGTATTGATAATTTTCTTATTTCTCCACGAAAACATATATTGCGGGTACTCATAGAAGCGCCTCTCTAGAAGCGCCTCTCTGAGGCACTTCTAGAGAGGCACTTCTAATGAGTACCCACAACATGTTTTTGTGGAGAAATAAGAGAACTATTTACCTGATACCCACTCTTATCTAGACCTACGACTGTAACCAACTATTATACTGAATATTGTGATACCTTTATTATATGTGAAGACACTACCCAGTCTCTTTGATGAAGGTATCACAACATTCATTTGTGCTATATAAAAGGTCAACCTTGGAGTATTATTGTAATAAAGCTTGTAGATCTCCCATCCACAATGCTCTGTACAAAGACTCAGCCTCAAAGCTTTCTCAGTTCTGAAGGAGAAAAGATTTTAATGGCTTTAAATGGGTATGGCATCATCTTGCATAGCAACAGATAAGGCACGTTTTTCATCCGAAAAATGCTGATATCTTTTTTATTTCTCAATGAAAACATATGTTGTGGGTACTCATTAGAAGCGCCTCGGCGAGGCACTTCTAATGAGTACCACAACGTATGTTTTCGTCGAGAAATAAGAAAAAATATTATGTGGATACCCCCTCTTATCTGTAGCTATGATCTTGGTCAATGAAGTATGAGCATTTAAACAAATTTTTCATTCCCCTTTAACAAAAGGCTCGGAAAGAAATTTAGTGAAAAGTGTTCCAATGGTTTCAGGGGAAAATGATTTTATATAGCCAAGGGGCAATGGCAGGTAACACCCAGGGAAGGGGAGAAGAATAAAAAAAATTTCATAGATTTTGAGGAAATAACATCAGCCTTATCTTCATAGAAAAATATAAATATACAGTCGAACCTCAATAGCTCAAACATGGACTTGTTTACCATGGCTAATTCGAACTCGTTTTTGAGTCCCTACAAAATTCTAAAGACAGCTGAAGAAAACAAATATTTAAGGAAATTTTCTTACTTTATTATGAAATTGTATGTTGTGTGAACTCATTAGAATTGCCTCACTGAGGCAATTCTAATGAGTACAGCAACACACCATTATTGTGTAGGAGATAGAAAGATTTTCTTAAATTGTCGCAATTTTTAAGGGCTAAGGTATGGGACCTTACCCGACAATCCCTCTGTACTGTTTTAATCAAAGCCTCATACGTATCCTTCTCCATCAGAAGTCCCTCTGGATGGGCCTCCATGAAATCAAGATCCTTTAATGTCGGCGAACTCTTAGCTCGTTCAGATTTAGAAGCTTTCCGTTTATATGTACTTCCTTTTAAGTCGTATTTTTCATGCATTTTAACATAAGAAGGTAAAATATTGTTCATCACAACAAATCGGATATTCTTGCCTCCACACTGAAAAGAAAAGATGTAAAAAACAAGTTTGAATGTATTTATACCTGAGATATACAAATGCAGTATTTCAATGAATATGTTTGTTTGTTTGTTTGTTTGTGTTGAGGTTTTACGGCCCAGTCAACCCAATGGGGTCATGTCGAGCGTGGTCAGTTTACCTAACCACACGTTTACTGGGCAGGCTTAGTCCACTAAGCGGTTAACCAGTATTGTGCACATTCTTTCGCCAGAAACTGACAATTGTCCTTCTTGAATCAGTGGAAGGGAGAGAATGACTATAGAAAATATTTCATGATCAATCTCCATGAAAGAATGTTGCCGACCTCGGCGGGGCTTGAACCCGCGACCTCCTGGTCTCCAGTCAAACGGCGCATCCAACTGAGCCACCGAGGCCAGCTCAATGAATATGTAGAGTAGAAGGGGGACTTCCTTGAAAAACTCTTAGTGGCCAAAATGCTGGAAATGTTAAGTTGTGTGAAATATTTTTTTTTTTTTATTATTATTATCAAATACAATGTTTGCTGAATTTTAACTCTCAGAGCACCAAGCAAAATGGTAACAGACGACAATCTAGAATTATTTTCATTATTTTTTCAGAAAAAATAAGACTTGTATTTTATTTGATTATCTGTCAAGCAGGATTCAGCATAGCACTAGTTATGGTGTTTTTTTTTCAATCCAAAAGTATTGATAATTTTCTTATTCCTCCACAAAAATATATGTTGTGGGTACTCATTAGAAGCACCTTGCCGAGGCACTTCTAATGAGTACCCACAACATATGTTTTCGTGGAGAAATAAGAAAAATATTTATTGGATACCCTCCCTTATCTAGACCTATGATTATTAATTTCATATGAAATTTCAAGCCTTACTTTCTCTGAAAATTACAATAAAAAAAAATCAAAATGTCATCTGATACAGTTAAGGATTAATGCTACTAGATATCCAAGACATGGAGATGCCGCAAATTTGTTTACATGCAAGCATTTGTACGGCCTTGTTTTGGGGTTGACTGTTTACAGTCGTGCCATGGTGTAATTGATCAATGTAATCAAACCGATGTTAGACGAAATCCAGGTAACGGTTATCTATAGCCAAGCTATTCTTGTCGCTGTGATGTCAGAGTGCTGTTGATACAGTATTATCTGTAAAACCTCATTACGAAAACACGCCTATTCAAATATATTGAAAATTTTACCACAAAAAAAAATGAAAATTTTCAGATAAAAATTCTGATTTTTTTCATATTTCTGCTCAAAACATAGATTGTGGGTACTCGTTAGAACTGCCTCCATGAGGCAGTTCTAACGAGTACCCACAATCTATGTTTTTGAGCAGAAATAAGAAAAATAATGTATACCCCTGTAAACCCCAGTTTTACTATATAAAAATGGGGTTTAAGGGGGTCAAAATTATATAGGCGTGTTTTCGTGATGCTGGACTGGGACATTGGCTGCATCTGATCAGCATTGTCTGCTTAAATTACAGGATGTTAAGGATTAAATGAAGCAGTCTTATATCCCCCATTCAGGACCATTTTCCCAGCCTACACTCAGACAGAGGTGTAAAATTCCCTCAAGACTTACTCATCCTATGGTCTCTAATTTTCAATAGGATGCTAAAAATGAAGAAAAAGTGAAGGAAGTTCTGAAAATCTCACTGGCCCTGCCTAAAAATTTACTGGCATTTTACATCCCTGTCAGAAACAATCGACCCACCAGTGCAGTCAGAGCTTTGATTATCATTTGCTCATGCACACTTAATTGTTTTACGTCTCTGAACACCTTCCCATAGCTCCTTTCATAAACAGTTTTCACATTTCTCCATGAAAACATACAGTATAACCTCAATGGCTCGAACACGGATGGCTCGTTTACCGTGGATGATTTGAACTCATTTTTCAGTCCCTACACAATTCTTCCAACAGCTCAAGAAAACAAATATTTAGGGATTTTTTCTTACTTTATCATGACATTGTATATTGTGTGTACTCATTAGAATTGCCTACACTCAACATACAATCATTGGGTAGAAAATCGAAAAGATTTCCCTAAATTATCGCTATTAGCTTCCTGAACTGGTGCCATAATTAACCCTCAGTGGCTCGAACTACCCATGTCTTGAACAAATTTCTATGCTCCCAAAGATGTTCGAGCCATTGAGGTTCGACTGTATGATGTTTGTACTCATCAGAAGCACCTCACTGAGGCCCTTTTAATGAGTACCCACTACCTATGTTTTTCTAAGCACTTCTAATGAGTACCCACAACCAATGTTTTCATGCAGAAACAAGTAAACTATTTATCCTGAGCCATGAAAACATCTTAAAGGTACTTCTTAAAAGTAGCTCAGCTAATAAAAACCACATTAATATGTTTAAGTGGAGGAACAAAAAATTGCCACAAAGTGGCCAGTCAAACGCCACATGTAACACGGGCAAATAACTCAAGAATCTGGCACACAATTCACATTAAATGGCAAGCTACAATTTTGCATGGTACTTTAAGGGTAAAATGTCTGCAGCAAGAAACTTTCATGATTGAGAAGATGAAAACAATCATGGTAAATTTCCCAAAATTTCAAACACTTTATTTCATACTATTTCTGCGTAAATTTTGCTTTTTATGCAGTTGTTTCTTAAAATACTTAGTGGAATGGCAAACAGTGGAGACCCTGATCAGACTGCTCCTTCAGGAGCAGTCTGATCTGGGTCTGCACTGTTTGCATATGCCATTTTGTCAGAAACTTTGGCATTTGATATTTTAGGACATTTACTGTATCTCATGAGGAAGAAAATTGGTTAACCGTCATTTTGTCATCTGTATACAAATGTACGCTAAGGGTTAGTTTTGTGAATAATCCATAACATGCGTACCCCATTACTAGAAATTTCATAACCAAAACTTTCTGACATCAAAAATGCTATACCTGTTATAAATCATTGACATTTACCAATTATTACTATTGTTTTTTTTTTTGTTTTTTTTTTTTGGTTTTTTGGGGGTTTTTTTTTAGCTGAGGGTTATCAACACTAATATATCAATACTTTTTGGCTGAAAAAAAACAACAACAAAACAAACAAAACAGCTTTATTTGGAGGCCCCAATGATATTTTAAAACACCTAATAATTATTATTTTTGACTACAAAAGAAAAGAGATACAGAGATACAGTGTAGCTCCAATACATCGCGGTCCGTTATTTCGCGAAATCCAGTATATCGCGAATAGGCCATGGCTCCCAAATTTTCCAAAAGCAAAAAAAAAAAAAAAAAAAAATTTTAAAAACATAAAATGTTTGTTGTTTTATTTAACTTCAGAAAAAAAAAAGCGTTCCACCTCCGGTAATTGATTTTTCGCGCCTATCCCGACGCTAAGTCACGCGGCAGGTATTATATGATAAACAATCCACTTAGTGTCAATCAGCGCACACGTTGATTATAATTGGCAAACAATAAATTATATCGCCGTAATTGTTGTAATCATTATCATCATTTAGTACATAGATCTACTCAATGCTCAATGAGTCAATGATGCCCACAAACTAATTTTGCTCAGCAGGGGAAAACGGTCCACCTCCTTTTCAACACCAGCAAATTTTACAAGACAGTAGTCTTACGATGTTTCTGTCCAACATACACAGATCGTAGTCCACTTATTTTACACTTCTGTAGATATAAATATTTCAGAAGAAAACAACTGCGTCAAAAAAAACCCAAAAAAAACAAACAATAAAAAAAATAAACAAAAAGAAATTAACTTTGTTTTTTTTTTGCGCCCGCAATATAAGCGAAGGGAAGCAACTCAAGTTATCTTAGCACAATGGAGTAACTTCCCTTCGCCAGAGTATCCAAAATGGCGTCCTAAATTGTCAATCAGATGATTTCTTGTTTTCAAACGTAGTTTATCAGCTGGTTTCGATTGGAATTACTTGTTAGACATAGCGCACCATTGTAAGCGCACCATTGTAAATTATTCCATTGAGCAATTCTAATCCAATTTTAATTAGGAAATATGGTGACAACATAACTGAATGCCATTTATCCGTGATGTCTCAGCAAACTACCACAGGGACAAACCGAGCGAGAGTTATGCACGCCGTTATACATGCATGGTACATGTCGGGACTTATATCGCGCTCCGACCACATCGCGGTTTCAGGGTTATGGACCCGCGATACCGCGATATATTGGAGCTACACTGTATATCAAAAATATTTTCTTAGTTCTCAACAAAAAGATATCTTTGGTGGTGCTTATTCAGAACTGCCACAGCACCTTTTAATGGAGAAATAAGAAAAATACCAGTAAACAAATTTGGAATTTGTTCAGCCCAGACTAATTTGCTGTTACTTTTTAAACAGAAACAGCAGTTTTTGAGGAAGACTAGGGGAAAATCACCAACAACTCAAAGGAGCTTTGAAAAAGGAAAGAAATAACTTCACATACAATGTTAGGCCCTAGACACAAATCAATAGGATGACCGAGACTTGACTGCAAATCAACACAGTCTGGCCATGAAAGATATATTTTGTAACTTGCAAGGTCCCAAATAATGGTGGTATTATTGTATTATTTTCCTCCGGTAGATTGTAAGTTTTCATGCAGAAAGAGATGTTGTTAACGATTAGCACTCTGGATAAAATTTTCAGCAGACAACATTTTGAAATATTTTTCTTATTTCTCCCAGGAAACAGGCTTTGACATTTCATGCAAATTGTCTCCAATAGAGACAATTTGCATAAAATGTCAAATCCTGTTTTCTGCGAAAAATAAGAAAAAATAACTTCAATTTGTCGTCTGCTGAATTTGCCCAGAGAGTGGTAAAGGTTAAGTTAAGGTTTAACATCCCAGTCTCATGCAATTACATGTATGTTACTTTTCCTATGTTTAAAATATTTTTTCTTCTGGAAACTCTGTGACTTTTTTGAAACAGAAAAAAACAAAATCTGACTAGAATAAAAGCACTGCACCATGCCCCGCCACTGCACTTACATCAAGCAAGTGCCATAACTCAGTCAAATATAAAATCAAAGGGAAGGTGCATTCGTCTTTCCCTAAATATTATCAACATTGGTGCATGTACACGAGTTAATTTTGATTAAAATGTTCAATGAGATTGTTTCCTTTTTTTTTGTTCATAGTAGAAATGGCTGTTTTCAGTATCTACTATGTTCGAAGGGCTGCAACTCCAAAAGTAGGTTAACCAGAGTTATGGTTTTGTGTTCTGCACCTTGTCTTATAGTGCTTTACATTTGTGAAAAATTTGCTAATAATAACTCAAACAGTTTTCAACACAGAGGGGACACAAGTACATGGTAGAAATGGCTATGTTCAATGTTCATAGGGAATAACTTCAAAAGAAGGCAAACCAGAGTTACGGTTCATGTGTTCTGCACCTTGGCTCATAGTGCTTTACTTTTATGTGAACTTTCGTGAACATATAGAGTGAACACGAGTTCATAGTAGAAATGGCTGTTTTCAATATCAACTATGTTCAAAGGGCCTCAACTCCAAAAGTAGGTTAACCAGAGTTATGTTTTTTGTGTTCTGCACCATGCCTCATGGTGCTTTAAATTTGTGAGAAATTTCAAATCTTGAACATTTTTCAACTTACAGAGCATACATGAGTACATGGTAGAAATGGCTATATTAAATGTTCAAAGGGCAATAACTCCAAAAGTAGGCAAACCAGAGTAACACTATGTGTTCTGCACATCGTCTCATAGTGCTTTACATTTCTGTGAAGTTTCGTGAAAATATCTTGGACAGTATCAGAGTTATGGAGCAATCACGAATGATGGAAGTGCTGACGAACGGACACTCAAAATTTCAGTGGGTATAACATAATACCCTCGCCACTTTTTGTGGCGGGGCATAAAAAGTAGGCAATTACTGATTACATGATGCAAACATTCTGCTGGAGGGAAACAGCAACAAATTTCCAAAGGCCAATCCTGTACAGATCTAGAATTTCAGAGATGGGAGTTAAATTTTTCAATAGGGAATAGGGAAAGTAAATGCCAAATTCCCCATGAAAACGAAACAAATACTATAAGGAACAAAAGGTACAAAAAAAAAAAAAATTCAGTTGAACCCACCAGTTGACCTGTTAAGGATTATTTGACAATAATTCTGGAATAATTTTCTCTATTTCTCCATAAAACTATGTTGTGGGTACTCATTAGAAGTGCCTCACAACTTAGGTTTTTATGGAGAAATAAGAAAAAATTATCCCAGAATTCACCAAATACTCCTTCTTAACAGCTTCTCTATATCCCTCTGGATCCTTCACTGCTAACAGGGAAAACTCTGAATGGTCTGAGCATTTATACTTTCTGCTAAGAGTCTTCAAAAGAAAATGTTGTTTTTCCCCTAGTCAGCCTCAAATTCTAAGATGAGTGAAACAGAATAACATTTCTTATTAGAATGTCCTGTCTAAGGTTACCTCGTATCTATGATTCTTCGGTAACTATCCATGTGTTTAAAAATGTAATGAAACAAAATCAATAAAATGCATATACATAATTCTAAATAGTTTTAGATGTTTGTATTCCGTAATCACTTCCAATTTACAAAATGGGTGGACAATAGAGGTTTATTTTAAGTGTGTCAAAATCAACATTCAGACTTTCAAATAAAAACAAGAAATATATTTCATTTTTTTTTCTACAAAGCGTTAACATTTTCTTTATCTTTCTATGAAAACATATGCTATAGGTATTCATTAAAAGCACCTTATCAAGAACTCATATGATGCGCAAGGCACAAAAAAGGGCCCTTATGTAATTTGCAGGCAACGCAGGCCTAGATCAGCCTGCACATAAGCGCAGACTGATCTGGGCCTTCGTTGTCCGCTTACAGAATCAGTGAATACTGTAGTGTATGTTGATGAACAGAAAATGCCCAGATCAGACTGCAGATGTACACGCAGATCTGGACCTACATTGTCCGCAAAATGCATAAGGGCCCTTTTAAGCGTTGGGCTACATATGTTTTTATATAAAACAATAACTATCTATATACCTCTTATCTAGAGCTATGGATAGCACTAAGACACTATGGTGAAATTACAAATTCTAACATAAAAACTAGAAAAGCATCTATGGGGCACAGATGCCCCCCGCTTGGTGCCCTTTGTATCATACAAAGCTGAAGTAGCCAGTTATGACTTGGACACAAATTTTCAGCATTAATGTCACTACATGGATTTAAGGTAAGGGGGATAATGTAAAAACAAAGCTGCAAAGAGTTGTCTTCCTTGTTCATTAAAGACTAGATGCTATATGGAACAATGGATGGAATGGACACTACCCATTGGAGGTGCGGGCGGGGTGAGTTGGGTCGAGGCTAAAGATTTCCTTCCTTGTGAAAAAATGCAAGAATGTACTAAGAGTATACAGTCTTCTTAAGTTTGTGAGCACATCTATTTGTAATATAATTTTGCTGTGCTTAATTCAAGAAACTGACTATTAAATTAAGTACTAATTATTAGAAATGTATACAAATATGAAGACTTCAGAAAAGATTTTTTTAGATGACAATACAAGTCCTTAAAGCACCATGCAAAATTGTAGCAGACAATATTCTATTTGTTTTCTTATTTTCGAGAAAATACAGCTTGATTTTTTTATGAGACTTATCTGTAGACAATTCATATAAACTGTCAAGTTTTACTTTCTACTTTCTTTGAAAAATAAAACAAAAAATTCAGAGAGCCATCTGCTGCTGTTGTAGTTGGTGCTTTAAGTTTTTTCCCGCTAGTGGCGACTTTTGTCGTCTGCTGATAACCTTTGCAAACAGTTTGGATCCAGATCAGGGCCAACAAAACGTTGGGCCTGATCTGGATCCAAACAGTTCAACACTGATGGTATTCCTGAAAGGTTTTTTTTAAAAAGTTAATTTTAAAAAAAATCCATAGATGACAAAAAAACATGCAAAATTACCCAGCATGCAAAGAGTTACAGGATAAATTTTCTATTTCTCTAGAAATCTGTGTTCAAAGACCTCAACAGAGAAAGACAATTTGAAGAAAGACACAATAAAACTAGGAATTTATTTTTGTAACAAAACAAATGTCCTCACATCTGTGCTGACCTTGAAAATGAGGTCAAGGTCACCAAAACAATCAAATGGATTTATCCAAGTTTGGAAAGATCTGTCTACTGGATCAAATTTTTGTTCTTTTTTTGTGTTGAGGTTTTAAGGCCCAGTCAACCCTATGGGATCATGTCAAGTGCAGTCAGTTTACCTAACCACACATTTACTGAGCAGACACAATAAAACTAGGAATTTATTTTTGTAACAAAACCCACACCTGTGCTGACCTTGAAAATGAGGTCAAGGTCACCAAAACCTAATCAACTCTTAGATTTATCCAAGTTTGGAAAGACTCTGTCTACTGGTTCAAGAGTTTTGTTTTTTTTTATTTGTGCTTAGTCAACCCTTTGGGGTCATGTCGAATGTGGTCGGTTTACCTTACCACTCATTTACTGGGCAGGCTTAAACTTCTAAGCGGTTAACCAGTATTGTGCACATTCTTTCGCCAGAAACTGACAACTGCCCTTCTTAAATCAGAAGAAGGGAGAGAATGACCATAGAAAATATTTTATGATCAAATCTGCATGAAAGAATACTGGTTCAAGAGATACAACAGTGAAGACAAAACTGTCACACCATCAAATTCTTACCAAAAATGTTATGGTGGAGGAGGTTTGCTAGGGGTAGGGGAAGGGAGCTGGGTAATACATAATGTGGTCCCAGAGCACATGATTTAGCAAGGAAATATTTGTCTGAATACTTTGCTTATCTGAAGCCTTTCCATACCGGTTGCTTGTCATCTTCTCTGAATACTGTATGTACATGTCCAAGACATACAGGTTCAACACGTGTTTGACAGTATCTACTTCCAGGTTTACAACAGAAAAAGTATTCCTCACTAGGATCCTATACTCAGTTGATAAAACAAGAGCATTTTTATTTGGCATTGTGTACCAAACATAATCATCATCATTTAATACATAAGACCATTATTTCTGCATGCTTATTTTTTTTTTCACCAAAATAAATCCATAGCTTGAGATAAAAGAGGTATTGAAACAAATATTATTTTCTTCCTTTTCCATGAAAACAAGTTGTGGCTATATAATGGAAGCCTCTCACTAAAGCAATTTTAGTACCCATCATATATGATTGAGATATAAGGAAAGAATTTTTCTCCAGGATTAGTTTCTTCTTGAAAAAAAAAAAAAAAAAAAAAAAAAAAGACAAAAAAAAGAAGCAAATCTTTCAGCAAAAAGTGTTTATGCTTCGGACTTGCACATTCTTAAAATCTCCACTCGTCTTACATGACAAGAGGTATTGTGATTTTAATAAATTATAAAGGGAAAACCTAGAATTTACACTCATCCTGTGCCGAAGGGCACTCTCGTCATGGCAAGTGGACAAGTGGATGAGTGGAATTTTAAGCCCTGGGCTTTCTTATCCATTCACCTTGGTATATATTCACAAAGGTTGTCTCCCTTGTAAGGTTGGTATATATTGGTATATATTCACAAAGATTTTCCTCCCTTGTAAGGTTGGTATATATTGGTATATATTCACAAAGGTTGTCTCCCTTGTAAGAAATGGTGGAAAATTTACCAAGTGTATCAAGTCCCTTTAGCACTCTCTGGGCAAATTCAGCAGAGAACAAACTGACAGAGGAATTGTTAAGGTGGACTATTTGGTGATAATTCTGAGATAATTTTTCTTATTTCTGCATAAAAACATGTGTTGTGGGTACTCATTAGAAGTGCCTCTCTGAGGCACTTCTAATGAGTACCCACAACATATGTTTTCATGGAGAACTGGAGAAAATTATCCCATAATTATTACCAAATACTCTTCCTTAACAATTCCTCTCAAACGACAACCCTTTTTCTTATTTTCCCAGAAAATAAGCTTTGACATTTCATACAAATTGTCTCCAATGAGACAATTTGCACTAAAAAGAAGCCAACTGATCTGGACTATTTGTCGTTAAGTATGTGACTTTGTATCAACAACCAGAATTAAGTAATCTGATTGGCTGAAAAATAAAAGTGGGCCACAACATCAGAAAATATATCTTAGGACATGTATGCCAGCAAAGATTCGGATCAACCTATGCATTTGCATTTGGTCAGCCAAGGATATGTAATTTTCTCATGTGGACAATGAAGACTGATCAGACTGCGTGAATGCACAGGCTGATTTGGTATGGGAAAAATAAGGACAATGTCATCTGAATTTTTTTCCAGGGCCCAGTTGTTCAAAGCGTCGTTAGCTTAACTAGCTCATTAGAGATCAAAATGTTAACTGTTCTAGTAAGTACATATCTAATTCACAGGTATTTTTGCTGAAAAAAATGTGAGTAGCTTTTGCAAATGCAAAAGCTACTGCTTTTGCAAATGCAAAAGCTACTCACATTTTTTCAGCAAAAATATTAGTGTATACACCATATTTAATGATTAAAGTTTTAACGATATGTTAACTAACGACATTGTCAGTTTTGAACAACTGGGCCCTGATCCAGCAAGCTAAGCACTAAACAAGTTAAGATCTCAGTGCAAAAGGGAGATAATCTCCAGGTTTGACTGTATCTGTAATATTATAAAAACCTACTCACCTGATAACAATATAAGCCATAAAATTTTGGCAACAAGGTTCGAGGGTTTTGATTGAGGTTCTGAAAATATAGAACAATAAAATACTCCATGTGGGTTGAAAAACGGTCAAAATGTAGCGGCAAACAGCAAAAGCCCAGATAGGTGTTCTCTATGTACAATTTAAACCCTGCTTTTCGAACATTGAGTGCTTTATCTGTATTTAATTTTTGAACAGCTGGGATCCAGTGTTTTACAGTGTCTTGCAACTGATTTTGATTTTTTGTTTTGTTTTTTTATTTTGTTATGTTTCAGAGATGTTAAAAGATAAATAAAGAGCTGCATATTTGTTTGTGTTGAGGTTTCATGGCCCAGTCAACATATTGAGGGCATGTCCAGCACAGTCAGTTTACCTAACCACACTTTTACTGGGCAGGCTTAGTCCTCTAAGTGGTTGACCAGTTTTAACACATTCTTTTGCCAACTGACTACTGCCCTTCTTGAATCAGCTGAAATGAGAGAACGACAGTAGGAAATATTTCATGATCAATCTCCACGAAAGAGTTGCTGACCCAGCGGGTGTTGGTGTCTTGCTTCTGACAATTTGGTGTCTTGCTTCTGACAATTTGGTGTCTTGCTTCTGACAATTCGGTGTCTGGCATCTCATAATTTGGTGTCTTGTTTCTTTGTTTCTCTTTCAACATTGTTTAAGTAATATTGAGAGATGATGAAGGGGTGATAATGGCTTTATGCAACAAAGCATTGTATAGTCATCAGCTTAATTCCGTCTCTCAAGGGATTCGAAACCGGGACCTCTTGATCTGTGACGGCAGAAGTGCTTACAGCTTGACCACCCAGATGCTTCAGAATTGCCCTGTGGGTAAGGCTAACGAGTACCCACAACATATGTTTTCATGGAGAATATAAGAATCTATCATTATTGCATAAAAAGCAGTGTTGCACATTATTAACAGCCGTGCATCAACCGCCGAAATGCCGTGTATTAACAAGGCAATTCACGCACTGTTAATGCATGGCTACGTAACTTTCAATACGCTTGTACTGGGGCCACAGATTTGCTGCCGTTACGAGATGCGCACTGCCTGGTCCAAGAACGAGCATAGTCAGTGGAAATTACTTTCGCGAGACATTGGTGAAAAGGCGAAACAAAATAGTGCAAGAAATAACACAAAATGTAGCAAATTTGTTTTTATGCAATAATAGCGATTGAACATGGTTTTCAATGCATTAACATTCGCCAGGTCCCTAGGGAGGTGTTGAAAACCGCGGCCTCCGGCCTCGGTTTTCAACACCTCCCTCGGGACCTGGCGAATGTTAATGCATGAAAAACCATGTTTGATCGCTATATTGGTGTGAAGGGTAGATTGAAAAATCTGTCCCAAGGATCACAGTCATGAGGCTTGCTGAGTGATGCCAGACTGTAATTGTGAGGGATGGATTTTTCTATCTATCCCTCACACCCATGATAGATTCTTTTTCTTGCACACCTTTCATCTCTGAATGTAGATTTTTTTAATTATGCAGTCACTTTGATTGCTGACTTCAACCATATTGTGATGGCATTACTGTGGCGTTTAATGATGTCTTTACGTTCAGTGACGTAAACCTTAACAGTGGCGTAAGTGACATCATTTACAACCAGTGCATATCAAACACGTGAGAATTCCCTATTTTTATCTTACCTGGGTAGGATAACCTGGGTAGGATAAGAATTTCTATTGCAGGGTTAAATCCAGGATTTCCTTATTTGGTGTGCAAGAAATAAGAAAAATATCACACTTTTCAATTGAAAAAAAAAATCCTTATCTCACACTACGCCTAAAGCAATAATTTTTTAGCTTCAAACCTACCATATAATAGCCAGGGAGAAGTTTCTGTAAAAAATCGGCTTCTTTATGTTGAGCCGTCTTAATGATAAACTCATCATCCTCAGATATGTAGAATATACTACCTCCTGCACCAGGATTAGATAATTCTGTCAGGTTATCATCACAGAGAGATAACTGAAATATCAGAGAGATACTGTAAACACATAGTCACACTTCAATGGCTCGAACATCTTTGGGACCATGGAAATTTGTTCCAGACATGCATAGTTTGAGCCACTGAGGGTTAATCATAGTACCAGGTCAGGAGGCAAAAGGGGTAACAGAAATATCTTTTCGATCTTCTAATATATAATGGTATGTTGAGTGTACTCATTAGAATTGCCTCACAGAGGCAATTCTAATAATACACACAATATACCTTTTCACGATAAAAATTGAAAATTTCCCTTAAATATCTCTAAATATTTGTTTTCTTGAGCTATCGAAAAAATTTCCTTGGGACTCAAAACCAAGTTCGGATCAGCCATAGTAAACAAACAATTGGGGTTTGAGTCATTAAGTTTTACTGTAAATCTGTGGCATCAAAATTTGGCAGTTTGACAGGAAGGGCTTGTTTACGCATTTTCATTCTGAAGCATTCATACTTTTAAGTGTATGCTACACTATATACATTTATTGCATATTGGCGGAGATTTATTTTGGTATTTTTTGCCTAGATAGCTAACAGTATCAGAAGTGTTGCCAAATATGTTATTTCTCTTCGAGTACAGTTAAGTATTAAATAGAAATGCAAAATATTAGTAAAAAAAATCTGTGATCTTGACAAACCATGCTTTCTGGTAAAAATCTGATCAGAATCAGATAAAAACTAAGTAAGTCAACCCTTGTCCTGCGAAACCCATACCCTGTCTTTGCAAACAGTGCAGATCCAGATCAGTTGACTTCTGAAGCCAACTGATCTGGATCTGCACTGTTTGTCATTCAATATGTGTATTTATATCAACTATATAGCTGAATGGCTGAAAACTGGAAGTGGGCATGGCATCTTAATTAATTCAGCAGGACAAGGGTTAATTTCAAAAATATTTTCTAGGGTGCCAACATTATGAATATGTAATGAGATTCTAAACATTTCAAAATTTAAATAAAAGCTTCTCTCTGAAAACAGCGTTTTTTTTTTTTTTGGCAAGATAAATCAATGTATAGACAAGCTATATCAACAAAAGAGGAAGTAAAATATTTATGACACCATAAAGCCTTTATTAAATATGCAAAACCAAATAAATAATTTTTAGTTAGGAAAATGTATATTTAGCCCAGGTCCTGCTGAACCCGGAGTAAATCCAGATTAGTTCACAGATCTCAATAGAGACTGTTTGGCTTTAAGTATGTGAATTTGTATCAACAACCTGGATCAAGGATGATGATAAGTTCAGGTTTAACGACGCATCAACCCATGAGGGTCATTTGCGTCAAAATGGTGAACTAACATGGTTCTGTAATGAAACGGTTATAACGATAAGTCAAATATGCATAAAATGTAAAACTAGAACGTGGGGGGGGGAATGGTACTGGGTAAAATTTTGGACCATTATGTATCATCATGCCAAAGATGAATCAAATCGGTGATAAGGTTAGGAAATAATGACGTCTTAAAAACTTCAACAAAAACTTTAACATTTAAATTCTAAGTCTATGACCTTGACCTCAAGGTCATGTAATGAGTGCTGATGGTGCTAATAAAAACTTTTGACCAGTATCTATCATGATACCAAATAGGAACTAAATTCATTGTTTGGTTTAGAAGTAATGAGATCCTAAAAACTTTGACGTAAAATTTTAACATGAAAATTCTAAGTTCGTGACCTTGACCTTGACATGACCTAGAGGCGTGGGGATGGTACTGTGCAAAATTTTGAACCAATATGTATCATCATACCAAAAATGAATCAAATCAGTGATCAGGTTAGGAAATCATGAGGTCTTAAAAACTTTAACAAAAACTTTAACATTTGTGGACGCCAACGCCGGGGGTAGTACAATAGCTCTCCCTGAATGTTGTTCAGGCGAGCTGAAAATGTGACAAAATAATTTCTCACTTACCATAAAATCATCAGGACGTATATTAAATAATTCACGAAAGTAACGGAATGCTAGGGGTGCATATGTCTTAAATCTAAAATCACTGTAATGATGTGCTGGGGTGATATTACTCCCTTCACTGAAATAGAAAGAGACATTATCATATTTATAATAAATATTTGGACAACATAACACATTACCATTCTTGCCCCGACAACTGAACAAGCCTATTTTACTGCCTGTTAAGTTTGCATTGGAATATTACTACCCAGTTAACACTGTTAAGGTCATTGATTGAGTTGAGATTTTACCACCCAGTCAACCCATTAGGGTCATGACGAAGCGGTCAGTTTACCTAACCACACCTTTCCTTGGCAGGCTTAGTCTTCTAAACGGTTAACCAGTATTTGTGTACATTCTTTCGCCAGAAACTGACAACTGTCCTTCTTGAATCAACAGAAGGAGAAGAATGACCTAGAAAATATTTCAAGCTCAATCTCTATGAAAGAATGTTGCCGGACTCAGTGGGATCGAACCTGCGACCTCCTGATCACCAATCGGACATGCATACGACTGAGCCACCGAGGCCTGCCTTGTTAACCCTTCTCTTGCTGAATACGACATGCTCTGTCTTAGCAAACAGTGTTGATCCAGATCAGCTGACTTCTGAGAAGCCAATTGATCTGAATCTGCACTGTTTTGTCATTAAATATGCAAATTTCTATCAAAAACCAGGATCTGATTGGCTGGAAATTAGAAGTGGGCGTGGCATCTTAATTTATTCAGCATGACAAGAGTTAAGGTCATGTCAAGCTGGTCTGTTAACCTGCTCAGACTTTTCCAGGGCAGGTTTAGTCCTCTAAGTGGTTAACTAGTACTTTGTGCACTATTTTCACCAGTAACTGACACCTTTGAATCAGTGAAAGGGATCAATCTCTGTAGAAGTTACATGGCTGAGCTGGGATTCAACTTGCCACCCTTGGATCTGCTCCAGTTGAGCTACCGACTGTGCTATGGAGACCGGATACTGCTTGTGTCTAAATTCTGCTGGATAAGTCCCCGATTAGATGCAGCATCTGCTCTGGGTCTTTTGATTGAGTTGAGGTTTTACGGCCCAGTCAACCCATTCAAGTCATGTCAAGCACGGTCAGTTTACCAAACCACACTTTTCCTTGACAGGTGCTCTGGGTCTGCTCTGTATGTTCAGGCCTGCCTGGCAAAATACTGTAACTTTTAGTCCAATACATTTGAGCCACACTCAACACAGTCCCATCTGTCTCCACTGAGTGCTCTCTGAATAACCAAATACCCAAGACTTCTACATGCAAACAGCAGAGAATGAACAGACTGTGGCAGAAGCTATCTTAAGAAGTACTTGGTGATAATTCTGGGATAACTTTTCTTATTTCTCAAAAAAAAAAAACAAAAAAAAACATATGCTGTGAGTATTCAGTAGAGGTGTTTCTAAAGAGTACTGACTCATTAACTTTTGTAGCTAAGGTATTTTCAAATTCACTGATATTTTTTGCTGCAAAAATGTGAGTAGCTTGCAAAAGCTACTCACATTTTTTCAGCAAAAAAAAATATCAATGTATTTGCCATATTTCAAACCAGAAATTTTAACGTCAGGTTAGCTATTAACTTTCTTAAATTTTGAACAAATGGGCCCAGCATGCTTAGTGTGAGAAATCCTGTAAGCTCATATAAGCTCTGGTATTTGTTTTCACTGGGCCCACAGTATTCTCTGCATACATGTCCTCATGTTGTGCCTCATTGTCTATGCTCATGGGCATAGACAATCTTAAGATTTGACATTGCTCTGTAAGAGCTTTATGAAAAATCTTGGACTGGTCCAATTCTATTTTCCATGGACTGCTCAACATTATTAAAACAGGTATTAGCTTTCATACAAAAGCTTTGTCTATACTTAGCACTGTGTCCCAAACATAGACTACCTGTTAATAGGTCTAAAATAATGCTGGATGAGTGACAGTGTAGACGATGATCAATGCCACATTGCACAACTCTAGACAAGGCTCTTTTTGTTTTCAACCAAAAAGTATCAATATTTTTCTTATTTATCCACAAAAAATATACATTGTGTGGTACTCATCAAAAGTGCCTCAGCGAGATGCTTCTAATGAGTGCCCAAAACATGTTTTTATATACAATAAGAAAAGTGTTTTTATGATAACCTCTCTTACTTGGAGCTACAGCATTCTAGAGTGTCTGATATGGGTCTATACTATTTGTTAAGATCTATCTGTAGGAGTACTTAGGGTCAAGACAATGGAAGATTTTTCTGGAGATATGGGTTTGTTTATCGTACCTAGGAAAGAAGATCGTCTGTACAACTCCAAAGTCTTGCATCAGTAAATCTCTCTCGGGTTTCGAAGACAGGCCACCGACACTTTGTCCAATACCGAGCTGAATTGCGGCCATCAACTCACTTGTAGGTTTCTGTTAAAAAAACAACAACAAAAAACGATGATAATGATTGGATTTTATGACGCACACCTCAGCTGAAGTAAATAGGTTGGTGATAATTTCAGAATAACACTTTTGCAACATAATGAATGTTGTAGGTTCTCAATGAGGTAATTCTAATGAATAACCACAAAATATGTTTGATTTTGTTTGTGTTGAGGTCTTACAGCCCAGTCAACCCAATGGGGTCATGTCGAGCGTGGTCAGTTTACCTAACCACACGTTTACTGGGCAGGCTCAGTCCTCTAAGCGGTTAACCAGTATTTGTGCACATTCTTTCACCAGAAACTGACAACTGCCCTTCTTGAATCAGCGGAAGGGAGAGAATGACCGTAGAAAATATTTCATGATCAAATCTCCAAGAAAGAATGTTGCCGACCTGACGGGAGTCGAACCTGCAATCTCCTGATCACCAGTCAGAGACACATCCAACAGAGCCACTGAGGCTGGCAAAATATGTTTGAATGCAAATATCACAAATCGAGGGTTGAGCGCAAGACTATGGTAACTCAAACATATTTTTGAAACCCTTTTTTAGGGGCAACTTGGACCCCTTTGTAAACAATGCAAATTTAGGTGCCATTGCTCATATGAGCAATGGCACCTAAATTTTCATTGTTTACAGAAAGAAATGTTGTAATCTTCATAACACTATCATGGTGAGGAGATTAAGTTTGGGGAAAAACAACCATCTGACTTACGCTAGTCTTGCGCTCAACCCTCGAAATATACACTGCACCCTCTTTGTAACATTATTGCTGAGATCCAAAGCAAAAACCACGTTCTCTTAACCCTTGTCCTGCTGAATAAATTAGGATGCCATGCCCACTTCTAATTTTCAGCCAATCAGAGTACTTGATACAGGTTGTTAACACAAATTCATATGCATACTGACAAACAGTGCAGATCCAGATCAGTTGGCTTCTTCAGAAGCCAACTGATCTGGATCTACACTGTTTGCAAAGACAGGGTATATCTGGGCTCAGCAGGACAATGGTAACAACCACGTTACATCCAAATGAAAATGTTTAGATTATAAAGTCAAGACTGCTGGCAGCTAAACACACAAACTAAACATAGTTCAGAAAAGCATGAAAAATAGGTCATGGTCAGTAATGGTCAGTAATGGTCAATGGCAGAGGGCAGTTTGCATCATGGCAAATGAATGTATGGTTTCATTATCCTAGAAGCCTTGGTGTTTGAGAAACAGAGCTAAATGCACAGTCTTATCATTGTTGATGCCCACGACAAGAACGCAAATGCCAACGTCGGAAACTGATCCCTATGTGGTCATTTTTCTATATAATCAACACATTTTTGTTTAAAGATGGACTCCAAAAAAGTTGTATCAAAAACAAAAATGTGGTCATTCTTCTATATAATCTATCTATTTTTTTTTTTTTTTTTGGATACAACATTTTTGAGGTCTATTTTTAAAAGATGTTAACCCTTAAAGCGCCAAGCAAAATTTGTAGCAGACGACATTCAATTTTTTATTTTTTAAATTTTTTTCAGAGAAAACAAGTCTTGACATTTCATGTGAATTGTCTGCTTGAGACAATTCACATGAAATGTCGACTTGTTTTTTTTTTTTCTGAAAAATAAAAAATAAAAAAAAATGTCATCTACTGTAGTTGTGATTTGGGCTTTAAGGGTTAAATCTGCAAAGTGTTTTACTGAACTATTTTACTGACCCTTGTCCTGCTGAATAAATTAAGATGCCACGCCCACTTCCAATTTTCAGCCAATCAGATTACTTGATCCAGGTTGTTGATACAGATTCAAATACTGAATGGCAAACAGTGCAGATCCAGATCAATTGGCTTCTAAAGAAGCCAGCTGATCTGGATCAACAATATTTGCAAAGGCAGGGTATATCCGGGTTCAGCAGGACAAGGATTAAGAGGTTCCTGTATATATAACAATTATGGCCTTAAAGTGCTAATCACAACTGCAGCAGACGACATTTCGATGTGATTTTTTTTTTAAATTTCTTTTGTATTTTTCAGAGAAAATAAGGCTTGACATTTCATGTGAATCTTCTGCTTAGCAAATGATTCACATGAAATGCCAGTCTTATTTTCTCTTTTAAAATAATAATTTAAAAAAAAATCTGCTAAAATTTTGCTTAGCCTTTTAAGGGTTAATTTGCTCAGAGTCCTTTAATTATTATAAAAAGAAAGAAAAAATATTTTTATTTGATGTAAATTGATTCTGAATACGGATACAGAGCTTGTATCTGATATATAACTCTTTGCATGCTGGGTAACTCTACATGCTTTTTAGTTGTCTGTGGATTTTTTTTTTAAATTAACTTTTTCAAAAAAATCTTTCAGGAATACATCAGAGTGTCAAACAGTTTGGATCCAGATCAGGCCCGACATGTTGTCGGGCCTGACCTGGGTCCAAACTGTTTGCAAAGGTTATCAGCAGATGACAAAAGTCGCCACTAGTGTGGAAAGAGATAAATAGATAATTTTGTTACCTGTAGGCTGTATTTGACATATCTCTGGATATATAGCACACATTTACCCTGAATACAATTTGATGTTTTCATATTGGCCCTATTACAAGCCGAGGGCAGAAGTATTGGCCTGAGGATTGCTGTATTGGCCCAAGGCAAAACTGAAGGCCAATACAGCCATCCAAAGGCCAATACGACTGGCCGAGGACTACCGTTTGGAAAAGACATTTATATGTAAAATTGCAAGACTGAATGTCAAACAGCATAGATCCAGATGTCCAGATGAGAATCATCTGGATCTATGCTGTTTGCAAAAGCCTATTATTATCGCCTGTGGCAGTGAAAGAGTTAAACTCTCTAGGCAAACTCAGCAGATGACAAACTGATACTTTTTTTTTTATTTTTTTTTGTTTTCCTATGGAGACCATTTGCATGAAAAACCCTCTTTTCTGAAAAAAAAAAAAAAAAAAAAACAAATAAGAAAAATATCAATTCATTATCTGCTGAATTAGCTGAGATCCATATACAGTAGAACCTCGATAATTCAAACTCCAATAATTCAAAATTCTCAATAATTCAAAATCATTTTGAAGTCCCGACTTAAATATATGTATGCATTTTAACCCTCAATTATTCAAAGTCTCAATAATTCAAACAAAACTGTTTTGTCCATTGGAATTTGAATTATCGAGGTTCCACTGTAGGTAAAAGATTTTCAAAGTTCACTTACCTTTTTATATGTGACAGTGCCTGTTTTCTCATCTACTCGCCTATGACCTATTTTTCTTCCCCTCTCCTTAGGGACAGCCCCTCCTGGGGTTTTAAGGGCACTAAGTCCAAGTCCATCAGTCATCTGAAATGGAAACATACAGTTTAATTTAACTCTTAAACTGCCAATCACAACTATTGCCGTCTGCTTTCTCATCTGGTTATGATTTTAAAAGTCATTTTTGCAAACAGTGTCTAGGAGCAGTCTGATCTATTGTCGTCTGCTTTGTCTTCTGCTGGTTACTTTAAAGGTCACTTCTGCAAACAGTGTGGACCCAGATCAGACTGCTCCTTTAGGAGCAGTCTGATCTGGGTCCACACTGTTTGCCTGTATGCAAAAATAGGTTTGAAAAGTTTGCATGAAACTTTCAGCAGAAGACAAAAACAGACGACATTTTCAGATGCAGGTTTTCTTGGCGTTTTAAGGGTTAACCTTTACCACTGTCTGGGCTTATACAGTAGACGACACACCGATGATTTTTTTTTCTTCTTATTTTTCCTAGAAACAGTTTTTTAGATTTCAAGCAAATTGTCTCCATATGAAACAATTTGCATGACATGTCAAAACCTGTTTTCTTGGAAAAATAAGAAAAAAATATTTCAAAATGTCGTCTGCTGAACTATAACCCGGCATGCTATGCATAAAAGTGAAAGATTTTGACACTTTTTTGTGAAGGGAGAGGACTTTTGCAGACAGGCAATTACTTCTCTAGTTTTTAATCTTTTCAAAAATGAGGGCTACTACTGAAGAAGAGTTTGATCAGGGTCTGCACTGCTAGTCATTCAGCAAGCATATTTCGAAGCTACAAATCACCAGGTGGTCGAATAAACTTCTTCAAACTTTCGGATAAGCATAGTGTCATAATATAGAGCTCACTGTGGTATTCTGTTTTCTTGTCCTTTCTTTTAATAATATACTTACACATTTTTTATGCTTAATTTCTTTGTCTTAGTTGAATAATTTACATCCTTTATCTTCTTTTTCTATCCTAGAATTTTAATCCTGATAACTGAATCTGCCAGCACATTTATTCCATTTCACGTTTTTAAATCGCCTCATTTTACATTATTCTGAATTATCACCTCTTCAGTACAAAGCTAAAGACAAAGCAAGTATACATTGTACCAAAAAATGACCACTCTGCTGCGGAAAATTGTTCGCAGAAAATGATCTAATTTTTACTTTTCTGAGAAAATAAACAAAATGTCAAGCCTTATTTTCTCTAAAAAGAAAATAAAAAGGAAATTAAAAAAATAAATAAAAAAATTTAAATTTGTCAGAAGGAAATTCCACATTTTATTTTTCTTATCCCTACTCATTAGAAGTGCCTCAGTGAAGTGCTTCTAATGAGTACCCACAACGTATGTTTTGGTGGAAAAATAAGTCGGTATATTTGGGTTGAAAAAAAGTGCCATATCTCGAGCTATGGAATGTCGTCAGCTACTGTTGTCTTGAACTATGTCAGATGCCCTGTCTGTTTATTCCTGTAAGGTTAGCTGTTAAGACCCAGATTACTGTATTAACCCTAAGTATTGCAACATCATAACCCCTTATACCATACTATTCCTAAAATTTGAAAAAGTCTTGTTTACTACCTGTTGATGTGTCTAAAATAGTGCTAGATGAGTGGCAAACAGTGTAGACCCTGATCAGATGCTGCATTCTGCATTCTGCAGCATCTGATCTGGGTCTGCACTGTTTGCTCAGATCTGTCTGTCGTAGTATTTAGGGGTCAGTACGGTAAGTCTGACTGTGCATATATACAGTCTGGCCTGAGTCCTCATGTGCTTTTAACAAGGTGATTAATTTTACCAGATCAATTTTGGCAAAACAAGAACACACAATGGCCCTCACTGATCAACAGTTTTCATGAATTTTAAGAATTTATAACATACTTGCCAGGTCATAAGAAAAGGGCCTCAGGGACTGAAATCAACACTAACCCTTAAAGCACCAATCACAACTATTGTCGTCTGCTTTGTCTTTGTTACTTTAAAAGTCATTTCTACAAACAGTGTGGACCCAGATCAGACTGCTCCTTTAGGAGCAGTCTGATCTGGATCCACACTGTTTGCCTGTATGCAAAAATAGGTTTGAAAAGTTTGCAAGAATATTCAGCAGATGACATAAACAGACGACATTTTCAGATGCAGGTTTTCTTGGCGCTTTAAGGGTTAACTTATCTACAGGGAGGCTTTTTACAATCTGCTGATATATATATATTTTTTTTTAGGGAGGCTTTCTACGTTCTGCATTGATTGATTGTGTTGGGGTATAATGACACGTCAACCCTTGTGACCCTTGTGGGTCATTTTGAGTCATCTCCCAGAGAAAGGGAGAAAAGAGATAGAAGAGATAAGAGAGGGACAGGGAAGAAAGAAGAACAGGAATGAAAGTAAAGAAACAGAAGAAATAAAAACATTCCCCCCTCTACCCTTCCCTGCTACAAGGATAGCAAGCCTTACCCAACTGTACGCCAATATCAGTTGGATGCCCCCATGATGTAAGAAACACGACACCTTCGCCACACCCTACCACCCCACTACGTTCTTCATTGTAGAACTAAGAGCTAGGCTAGAGAGCTATCTAGAATTTTTCTCAATATAGCATGTTACGGGTAGTCATGAAGAGCCCCCATTGGAGGTAATTCCAATGAGTATTACCACAGCATTTTTTTTTTTTTTTTGAGAAATAAAATAACTCCATTCTCATAGCATTCGATCAGATGCTTTTTCCAATCCATAAGTACTGATGTTTTTCTTATTTCTCACAAAAACATTCATTGTGGTTTTTCATTAGAAGGGTTAGCAAGGCACTTCTAATGAGTACCCACATGTTTTCATGGAAAAATGAGAAAAAAAAATTACCCGATACTCTTTCTTATCTAGACCTATGAATTACATTTTGGCTGCAAAAAAAAAAAAAAAAATGTAGAACATATAGAGCTACTATTGTCAAGGACGAGAGACCATAACCAGTGCTCCAGTTAGGATTTGAGGGCAGGGGTCTGCTGGGTAGGGCACATTTTGCATGGTCATACAAGAATGAGGGCACCATGTGTCATGTGATGTGCTCAGTATCAAGACTTGTAACAAAATATATAAACTGACTTTTAAGGCTTAGCACTCTAGATAAAATTGTCAGCAGATGACATAGTGAAATATTTTTCTTGTTTTTCCCATAAAACAGGTTTTGACATTTCATGGAAATTGTCTCCAATGGAGACAATTTGCATGAAGTGTCAAATCCTGTTTTCTGGGAAATATAAGAAACATATCATCAATTTGTCATCTGCTGAATCAGCCCAGAAAGTGGTAAAGGTTAATTATTGACTTTTTTTAATTTTGGTTTGATTTTCATGCAAATTTCACCAAAATGTAGGGATTGATATCTGTAGTTTAGTTTGTGTTGGGGTTTTATGGCCCAGTCAGGCTTAGTCCTCCAAGCGATTAACCAGTATTGTGCACATTCTTTCACCAGAAACTGACAACTGCCCTTCTTGAATCAGCGGAAGGGAGAGAATAACTGTAGAAATTATTTCATGATCAATCTCCACGAAAGAATGTTGCCGACCTTGGCGAGGGTCGAACCCGCGACCTTCTGGTCTCCAGTTGGACCTGCATCCAACAGAGCCACCGAGGCCGGCCAATGTCTGTAGTTGAAACAAGGCAGCTTTAACAAGAGGCCCATGGGCCACGATTCGCTCACCTGAGTGACATAGCCACTGCAGACATGCAGATGTTATGCAACATTTTTCCAATCCTATCATCGCAACTAATGAAAATATCATCATTTGAACAGTTCTTAGTTTTGAAGAAGAATATATGGGCCTGACAGTCAATGGAGCATGATCATTTGAATAAACTATCAATCACATTTCAACAGAAGGATCAATGTGAAATTTGGTGGAAATTGGCTAAGTGGTTTCTGAAGAATCGTGATTTTATACATGTAAACAGCACAGTGGCAGGGAAATATTATAAATATAAACCAGATGATGGCCATCTTAGGTTTCCAATCAGAACAATTTTAACTACTGTTGATCTACAAGTCACTTCGATACTTTCAATATAAATGTATATGGCCCACACAAATAGGGAAGCAAATTTGACCTTGGAGGCAAAAAGGTCAAATGTCAACAAAGAACCATCATTTTAGCAATTTTGGTAGATCTCCTGTCCCCCGTAATTTGTGCAAAGATTAGGACCCAGGGCTTATTTGGTTATGGAGAAGAAGATTTTTAAAGGTTTTTACCATATATGGGCAAGGCAGCCATTTTGATCAATGGACCATACCCATTTTAGCAATCTTTCATTCTCCTGCCCACGGAGGCTCCGCATAAAATTTGAGCAACACTGGCCCGGAGGCTTCAGAGGAAAAGCCATTTGAAATTATCAACATTTTGTCCATACAAATGTATGGGGCCCATACAAATGCATACAGAAGCAAACTTGACCTCGCCATAAAAAGGTTAAATGTCAATGTATGACAATTATTTTAGCAACTTTGGTAGACCGCCCGTTCCTGATGATATATGCAAAGATTCAGCCACAAGCCATCCTCAGTTTTGGAGAATAAGATTTATAAAGGTTTTTACCATATATGGGCATGGCGCCCATCTTGGTCAACGAACCGTGACCATTTTAGCAATTTTTTTCCCCCTACCTAAGGAGACTCCATATGAAATTTGAGCAAAATTGGCCCAGAGGCTCCAGAGGAGTTGTTTGAAATTCTGAACATTTTTCCCATACAAATGCATAAGGAAGCAAAATTGACCTCAACTAAAAAAGGTCAAATGTCAATGTACGACCATTATTTTAGCAATTTTGGTAGCCCTCCTGTTCCTGAAGATAAATGCAACGATTCAGCCATAAGGCATGCTAGGTTTTGGAGAAGAAGATTTTTAAAGGTTTTTTCCCATACAAATGCTCAGGGAAGCAAACTTGACCTAGCCGTAAAAAGGTCAAACGTCAACATACGACAATTCTTTTAGCAATGTTGGTAGACCTCCCGTCCCCGATGATTCCTACAAAGGTTCAGCCCCAAGGCATTCTCGGTTCTAAAGGAGAAGATTTTTAAAGGTTTTTACCATATATGGGCGTGGCGGCCATCTTGGTCAACGGACCGCAACCATTTTAGCAATTTTTCGTTCCCCCACCCTAAGGAGGCTCCATATGAAATTTGAGCAAAATTGGCCCAGAGGCTCCAGAGGAGAAGTTGTTTGAAATTCTGAACATTTTTCCCATACAAATGCATAAGGAAGCAAAATTGACCTTAACGTAAAAAGGTCAAATGTCAATGTACGACCATTATTTTAGCAATTTTGGTAGCTCTCCTGTTCCCAAAGATATATGCAAAGATTCAGCCATAAGGCATGCTTGGTTTTGGCGAAGAAGATTTTTGAAGGTTTTTCCCATACAAATGCATAGGGAAGCAAACTTGACCTTGCCGTAAAAAGGTCAAACATCAACGTACAACAATTCTTTTAGCAATTTTGGTAGACCTCCCGTCCCTGATGATTCCTGCAAAGGTTCAGCCCCAAGGCATTCTCGGTTCTGGAGGAGAAGATTTTTAAAGGTTTTTACCATATATGGGCGTGGCGGCCAGCTTGGTCAACGGACCGCAACCATATTAGCAATTTTTCGTTCCCCCACCCTAAGGAGGCTCCATATGAAATTTGAGCAAAATTGGCTCAGAGGTTTCAGAGGAGAAGTCGTTTGAAAATGTTAACGGACGGACGGACAGATGGACGGATGACGGACGAAAAGTGATCACAATAGCTCATCCTGAGCAGAGCTCAGATGAGCTAAAAAGACAGATGGGGGGCAGGAAAGGGCAAGAGGGGCCTGCCCCTCTGTATAGTGCTAGCTGGAGCACTGATAACCAGACTATGAGCTAGCTATAGACAGGTTTGTACTCTTTGAAACTTTTTTTTTTCTTTTTTTTTGTTCCTTGAGAACATGACAATCTAAAGGAAATGTCACACCCTATTTTGCTGAGAAATTCAGAATATTTTTGGTTGGTTTGGAGTTGAACGGCCCAGTCAACACTATTAAGGTCATGTTGAGCCAGTCGGTTTTACCTAACCACACCATAACTATATTGATGCTGAAGAAAATTTCAGCTAAGGCTGGCTAATCAGAGCTGAAAAGATCAATTAGTAATTGCTGAAGATTTGGTCATAATTTTATCTGTCTCAGCATGACCCTTCCATATGTTATACTTTATTATTCAGGCCTGAGCAAAAACAGTGTAGACCCAGATGAGATGTTGCAAATGTGGCATCTCATCTGGGTCTACACTCTTTGCCACTCATCCAGCCATTTTAGACACAACAGTGGTTAGTAAATTGTACTTGTTCAAATTTTAGATAAAGTATGGTAAGAAATTGAGGTGTCTGAATAATATGGATAAATACGGTAAAGTAACAAACACAGAAATCAAATGATCGATTATCAGCAAATCTGTAATGATAAGCATTTTTGTGGAATTTATCAATCAATTAATTGATTATCCAATTATTTGTGCCAGCCTTAATTTCATCCAGACAGTACAGATTGATCGGATTTTGTCAATATCCAAAACTCATACGATCAAAACTGTTGTTCATGTCTTTATTTTCTAAGATGTCATTTCTATTTAGGGCTGGCTAATCAGGGCTAAAAAGATAATCGATTATCAGTCCTGCCATTTTGGTCGATAATCGATTAGTTATTGTTGAAAATTTGGTCATAATCTTACCTTTCTGGCTTACTGTCTGAGCATGACTCTTACTATATGTTAACCATATGTATTCGGACTGACATCTTTTGAAAAGACGTTATTTGCATGGTGCTTTAGTCATCAGAAGGAAATCTGCAAAGTTTTGTCAAGTTATAATGCAAAACCTTTTGTCGTAAGTTCGTAACTACCTATGCACCAAAGCTTCGTTTCTATTCAGAGTTTTTCGGCGTTTTTTGTTGTTGTTTTTTTTTAAATTTCCATTTTTTCCCATAGAAAAATTGACAACAAGTTCTACTTGTTCCAATTTTCTGCAATTTTGACAATATTATTATGGAATGTCAGTGATTCAAAGTCAGTGAAAGAAAGCAAAGAAAATGTTTTCTACAGGCTTTCAAGTGCCCTCCTTCAAAAAAGTAGGGATAAAGTAGGGCTCAAAATTTTGAAAAAGTAGGGCAAAAGTAGGAATTTCAAACATGAAAAGTAGGGATAGTAGTGATGTTCTGAGTGTTTTCAGACTTAGAAAAAGGTATAATAAGCAAACAAGGTTTTCTCTGAACAATAACACTACATTACCATGGAAAAGAAACACCAAAATAAGTAAAAAACTTTTATAAACTTTTGCATTATGGCTAAAATCTGATTCTTACAACTCCAAACGAGGGAAGTGAATGAGGAAAAAAATAAAATTTTTGGTCACTTAAACATTTTTGGACAAAATATTAGGGATAGTAGGGCATTTCCAGAAAATCGTAGGGAAAAGTAGGAGCACAAAGAAAAAGTAGGGAAAAGTAGGAATAGTAGGAAAAGTAGGGCCCGCTTGAAAGCCTGTTTCTAATAAAAATTTTCTGAAATTCCAGTTTACTATAGAAATGGCATTGGTCAGACCAATATTTGCTGTAAATTTGATTTTATTGTAAATATTTCAGAACAAAAAACAGAAACAGAAAAGACAAATGGTTTCTAACAGGATATGGTCAATCAGAACAAAATATTTACATTTAGAATAAAACGCCAAGCAAAAAAGGACTTTCAAAAGGATATCAAGAGCACAGTAGTTTGAAACATATGTTGTGGGTACTCATTTGAAGCATCTCAGTGAGGCACCTCTAATGAGTACCCACAACATTTGTTTTCATGGAGAAATAAGAAAAATATCATTTCTCCATGAAATAGATAAGAGTGGGAATCAGGTATAGATCAGGTGGGTATCAGGTAAATATTTTTCTTATTTCTCAATGAAAACATATGTTTTCGTGGAGAAATAAGAAAAATATCATTTCTTCACGAAACAGATAAGAGTGGGAATCGGGTATAGATCAGGTGGGTATCCGGTAAATTTTTTTTTTATTTCTCCATGAAAACAATTCTTGGATAATTTTCACCATTTCTCCATAAAAAACATATGTTGTGGCTTCTCATTAAAAGCGCCTCATTGAGATGCTTCAACATATTCTTTTATGGAGAAACAAGAAAAATTATCCCAGAATTATCACCAAATATTCCTTAACAAATTCTCTGAGAAATTTTGCTGTTTGTATACAACACAGCATAAGATCTGTCTTCTCGTGACGCTCATTTTACACAAGATTTACAACAACCGTACAGTCTTGCCTGACCACACTGTTTACTTTGACCAGATTATCAAAAATTTATTATTATGCTTACATTATTTAAAAGTAAATATATCTGATAAAACATGACCCCTGAAAGATGAAGGGTGAGAAAAGCTACCTTATGTATATAATGCACTTAGAAGGGGGACAGAGAGCTTTTCGTCCTTGAGGAGTCAAATATAGTCGTATTTCAGATTTTTTAACTTTTCAGGAGAAAGAAAACACTTTATTGTTTTTGCTAGACTTGACCAATATTGACAAAATTCTGATAGTATTGTATTTAGTAACATACATATTCACTGCTATAGCTATTCTAATCTTACAGATGAGAATTCATATTATCTCTCGACTAAATTACTTGAGTTACAACATTTTGATACATTTTCTCTCAACTTACGACATTTAAATGCTAAAAGTGCATCAAGACATCATATCTCATTAGAGAGACTATACAAACTATACAAAAATACTGTCTAAATGCTCGTAACGCAAGATCTAAGGGGGTTCTAATTGGCCTAGAGGTATGAGAATTTGAGAGAAGGCGCGTCGAATGGCAGGTATTTCCGCGTTGCCAAAAAGTTGTTTTGGCAAAAAATGGAGTTACGAGGTTTTGACTCCTCAACGACGTTTTGTGACTTCCTGTTTGCTTTCCTATATACCAACCCCCTTCTGAGTAAGGATCTATTTATTAAAAGTTGGGGGGGCAGTCTTAAAGGAAAGAAAGTAGCTCCCATTTTTGAAAGGATTTATATACTGGGAAAAAACTCCTATCAGCACAAGCTACCTCACTTTAAAAAATGGCGGCAAAATCTCTAGATGTATCTATCTACCTTAATGTCCCTACAAACTAACCAGTGATTTTGAATGCGTTTTTAATAGGTTTAATAACTCCAATCTATGCAATTGCTTTTTATTGTTGATGTAAACAAGGAGAAAACGATTCCAAAAAATAAACAGTAATTTCAGAATGACCACTAATCCCTGCCCCATCACTAAAGTTAACACGGCCTCAGAAATAACCATCATTCCCCTATCCCCAGATCTACACTACAGGGATCAAACATGGTTTTTCATGCACTAACGTTCACCAGGTCCCGTGGGAGATGTTGAAAACCGAGGCCGAAGGCCGCGGTTTTCAACACCTCCCAAGGGACCTGGTGAATGTTAATGCACTGAAACTCTATTATTGCATAAAAACTGAAAACATTTGCTACATTTTGCGTTATTTCTTGCACTATTTTGTTCCGCCTTTTCATCAATGTCTCAGGAACTTAATTTCCACTGACTATGCTCGTTCTAGAGCCAGGCAGTACACATCTCATAACGTAAGCAAATCTGTGGCCCCGGTACGATCACATTGAAAGTTGCATAGCCATGCATTAACAGCCCGTGAATTGCCTTGTTACTACACGGCTTTTTGCCAAAAATGCACAGCTGTTAATAACGTGCGACACTGCTTTTTATGCAATAATGTTTGTTCAGACCTGTTTGTCTAAATACTCAGAGTAAATATGGTAGTTTTCTTATGTCTCCGCTAAACACATGATGTGGGTACTCATTGGAATCATCTTGGTGAGACAATTCCAATGAAAACCTAAAAAATGTTTTCATGAAGCAAACAGAAAAATATTAATATTTTCCGGTTGAACAAAGCCTCAGATGTGATTGCCAGTAAAGATCTACACCGTCTGCATATCCTTGACAATGCAGCAGACGACAAAGTGATTGCACTTTTCCTTTTTTTTTTTCCCCAGAAAAAAGGACTTGACATTTCATGCAAATTGTCAATTTGCATGAAATGATAAATCCTTTTGTCTTGGAAACAGGAAAAAGTATTTTGAAATGTCTGCTGAATTTTTTACCCAGCATGCTATGTGTGTTTAAAGACCCCTTTTACCAAATGCAGCAGATGACAAAGTGATCATGTATTTTCTTCT
The DNA here is from genome assembly GCA_964016985.1 of Anodontia alba. NCBI lineage: Eukaryota > Metazoa > Mollusca > Bivalvia > Lucinida > Lucinidae > Anodontia > Anodontia alba. Next base: position 17,838,692 of record OZ024838.1, on the reverse strand, counting down.
TTTTGTTCTCCAGAAAATAGGATTTGACATTTCATGCAAAATGTCTTCATAAGCATGAAATGTTAAATTCTATTTTGCGGGGAAAAAAGTATGAAAAACTTCAGAACTGTCATCTAATGAAATTTTACTCGCCATTTTATGCATTCAAAGACCCCTTTTTATGTGATTTGACCTTAACTGATGTTACATTTGCATTATTATATATTCAGCCTGCAGGATTTATTGATAAATCTACTGATGTCTCAATTATACCTTTAACATATATAAACATAGCAATTAATACAGGCCAGATCATTCGAGTTTGTTTGTTTGATTGTTTTGAGTTAGTGTTTTACGGCACAGTCAACACGGTTAAGGAGATGTTGAGCCAGTCAGTTAACCAACTCACACTTTTCCTGAGCAGGTTTAGTCTTCAAAGTGGTTTACCAGTACTTGTTTGTTTGTTTGAGTTGGAGTTTTACGGCCAAATCAACACTGTTACGGTCACATCAAGTCAGTAAATTAACCTACTCATACTTTTCTAAGCAGGCTTTGTCCTCTAAGCAATTAACCAGTACTTGTGCACATACTTTCACCAGTAACTGACAACTGCCCTTTTTGAATCAGCAGGAAGGGTGAATGACTAGAAATGACTGTATGATCAATCTCCATGAAAGTTATATAGGCAAGCTGGGATTCGAACTTGCAATCACTGGATCTTCAGTCAGATGAGCTACTAACTTTTGGGTCAAAAAAGGTCTTATCTCCAGAGCTCTAAGCCTTCACAAATGTAAGCAAACCATACAAACTCAACAAAAATTTTGATGCTAAGATGGACAGACAAACAGACAGAATAACAAACTATATATAGGCCTATGGCATTCTTAGTATGACATGGTATTATTTTTTTAACACATTTTAGACTGGAGACCCCCAAAAGGGTAAATGGCGAACAGTCCAAACCCAGATCAGATGCCAAAAATGCAGCATCTGATTAGCATCTCCACTGTTTGCAAACAGTTTAGTTATTTTTCTCTAGGAATATCTATATCACACAGCCAAACATACATAAAACTGAAATTCGATTCTTCCACTGATAGTGTGGGGGTGTTTATTCAGTCTAAAATTGGTTAAAAAACATGTTTGCTAATACTGGATTTCAACATGTCAAGATTAACTTTATTTTGCTTTATTCAGTATACAATACCCCTGCAGGTAAAAATTACACCCTTCTTCTGTAAAAATGAAACTATTTCTACCATAACCTAGTTTTTACATAGATAGTACAGAATATACCAACAATCAACATTAACCCTTGTCCTGCTGAATAAATTAAGATGCCACACCCTTTTCAAATTTTCAGCCAATCAGATTACTTGATCCAGATTGTTGATATAAGCTCACAATACTGAATGGCAAACAGTGCAGATCCAGATCAGTTGGATTCTAACTGACCTGGATCTACACTGTTTGCAAAGGCAGGGTATATCTGGGTTCAGCAGGACAAGGGTTAATATTAACAAAGTACTCAAAAAGAAGAAATGTGTCCAAAATACACAACACAGCCTACCTCTTGAACTGTGTTTATCAGAGATAAATTTTGACTTGTACCTCCACCCTGGGGTAAGATCTTGTGTTGGAAGTAAGGTCTAGGGACTTTCGTCTGAAGATTTCGGTCTAGGACAATGTGGCCCAAGTTTGAAACCCTCTCTGTATCCAGGGAAACTATCTAGCTTTACAAGTACTTTGGTAAATCCAGCAGACAAAAAAAAAAGGTATTTTTTGTATTTTTTCAGAAAACAGGATTTGACATTTTATGCCATTTAGGAGACAATTAGCAAGCAATGTCAAACCTTATTTTCTGGAGAAAAATAAGAAAATTATCATCTGGAGATATACATAACTAGCAATTAAGTCAATTTTTGGGGTAAATACCATCATAAGAAAGTTATGGGTAAATATTCTGCATAAATATGGTATTCATATAATACAATATGCACCAAATCACTGTTTTACTCATCAAGCCATGGACCATTATAACGTCAATGGAGTATGAAAACTTTATTTAGCTGCACTGCCTTCACTTGGAAAACTAGAACATTAAACTTTTGAAGATGACAAAAGAGTAACATTTTTGTTGTACCCTGTAAAACAAAACTTAACATTTTATTTAAATTGTCTCCTTCTTGTGAAGACAATTTCACTGACATGTCTAGCTTTGTTTCCAAGAAAAATATAATACCTTAAACATAACCATTCTATTGGCAAATTCAGCAGACAACAAATTATTTACATTTTTCCTATTTTTCCAAGAAAATAAGATTTGACATTCATACAAACTGTCACAGACAATTTGCATGAAATGCCATCAAATTCTACTTTCTCGAAAAAATGAGAATAACATTTAAAAAGGTCATCTGATGAATTTTTTTCCCAGCCTGCCAATCATTAAAATGTTGTATGCTAATAATTAAATGACGCTTGTCAACGGTTAATTTAAACAGCAGAATGCATGTATCTTTACTGCCTACAATCGAACATTCCTGTTTCTTATAAACCTTTAAAGACTCCAAATTTAAATATTAGCTGAAGACATTTATATATTTTCCCCTGAGAAAAAGGGGCTTTATTGTTTTACATAAACCGTCCCCACACAGAGCTCCAGAAAAAGCATTTTTTACCCCTTGTTTTTTTTTTCCTTTCACCCGAAAAGTTTGAATAATTTTTCTCACCATATTTACTCTGAATATTAAGCCATTGTATACTCTCCCACACTATATATTGGAAGAGTCCAATTTCAATTTTAGGTATGTCTGGCTAGAGATTTATATATTCCTAGAGGAAAATGGCTATATATTGGAAGACTCCAATTTCAATTTTAGGTATGTCTGGCTAGAAATTTACATATTCCTAGAGGAAAATGGCTGTGCAAATGGTGGAGACCTTGATCAGACACAGCATCTGATCTGAGTCTGCACTGTTGACTACAATGGGTTAACCCTTAACATGCTGAATAAATTAAAATGCCACACCCACTTCTAATTTCCAGCCAGTCAGATTACTTGATCTGAGTTTTTGATAGAAATTCACATATTTAATGACAAACAGTGCAGATCCAGATCAGTTGGCTTCTTCAGAAGCCAACTGATCTGGATCTACACTGTTTGCTAAGACAGGGCAGGTCATGCTCAGCAAGAGAAGGGTTAAGTAAGAAAAATGGACACTCTTCTGATTTCCCTACCCACAGGATAAGATCTGAAGCCCTATTTTCTGGTGTGTGGGGTGGGGTGGGCAGCGTTAGAAAAATATCACAAATTCGACCTTGTCCTCTGTTAAGTGCATATGTACTGGCAAACATGAACAGCACAATGTAACATAGACTGGCTCCAGTCTCCAGTGACTAAAATATTTTTTTTCCTTATAATCTTGTTTAATAATCCATTAAAATGAAACCAAAAGTAATATGATGACTACAGAGGCTGGTCAGCCTTTATAGTCATGGTATTTTTTTGGTTTTATTTTAGTGGATTATCAAACAGGATTATGAGTGAAATATTTAGTCACTGGAGACGGGAGCCAGTCTAACAGTAACAGACTGCATCTGCTTATGCATTCGTATCTTGACCTGTATCATAAAAACAGACATACCTCCGCTGATGCCTTGGCTGGCCGACCACCTGAAAAATATATAAGTGGCGTCAGTCATAAATACTGCTGACAGGATATCCTATAGTACATAAATGACCTTAACCCTAGTCCTGCTGAACCCGGATGTACCCTGTTTTGCAAACGGTGTAGATCCAGATCACTTGGCTTCTTCAGAAGCCAACTGATCTGGATCTGCACTGCTTGCCATCAAGGATGCAAATCTATAGCAATAATCTGGATCAAGTATCCTGATTGGCTGAAAATTAGACATGGGTGTGGCATCTTAATTTATTCAGCAGGACAGGGGTTAATGAACAGATCATAGCCTCAGATAGCGACTTTTTGTCAGAAAATATTAGGGTTTTTTTTTCTTATTTCTCCACGAAAATATACGTTGTGGGTACTCATTAGAAGTGCCTCGCCAAGGCACTTCTAATGAATACCCACAACATATGTTTTCGTAGAAAAATGAGAAAATATAAAATAAGCAGTGACAGGCCTAAATACTGTAGAAAGGACTAAAATTTGCTATAACTATTCTGAAGCTAAATGTACCAAGTATTATAGTCATGAAAGAACAACAAAGCTAAAAATGTAACTGGCCCGAAAAATGCACAATATACTGAAAACAAGATGGAAATCTATGGGGTTTTCTTTTTTGTTTGAATTTTTATGACAAATCTATTTTACTACCTTGCTGACGTGTTTTAACCCTTGTCCTGCTGAGCCCAGATATACCCTGCCTTTGCAAACAGTGTAGATTCAGATCAGTTGGCTTCTGAAGCCAACTGATCTGGATCTGCACTGTTTGCCATTAACTATGTGAATTTATATCAACAATCAGGATCAAATAATCTGATTGGATGAAAATTAGAAATGGGTGTGGCATCTTAATTTATTCAGCAGGACAAGGGTTAAAACAACTGGATGTGTGGCAGTCCTGTCCTGAACAGATACTGTTTTGCAACTGTATTAAGGGCTAGCTCAGACCTGGCTGTCTTGAGTACAATGTACTTACAGTATGCAACCTGCCTCTGAAGAACATTTAACTTCATAAAAATATCAGAATTTCAATTTTGTTTCTTTTTTTTTTTTTTTTTGGCGGTTTTATGGCCCAGTCAACACACTGGAGTCATGTCGATCCAATCACTTTACCTAGGTAAAGTGATTGGCGTCACTTACATGGACAGTCTTAGTCGTCTAAATGGTTAACCAGTATTTGTGCACATTCTTTTCCCAGAAACTGACAACTACCCTTCTTGAATCAGCAGAAGGGAGAGAATAACTGTATAAAAAATTTCATTATCTCCATGAAAGAATGTTAGTATTTCAAAATCTTAACCCTAGTCCTGCTGAACCCGAATAGGCCCTGCCTTTGCAAACAGTGTAGATCCAGATCAGTTGGCTTCTGAAGAAGCCAAATGATCTGAAGCTGCACTGTTTTCAATTAAGTATGTGCAATTCTATCAACAATCTGGATTTAGTAATCAGACTGGCTGAAAATTAGAAATGGGGAGTGGCATCTTAATTTATTCAGCAGGACAAGGGTTAAGGTGATTTGATACACTTGCTATGCTGAAAAAAATCATGATGCCACACCCACTTCTAATCTTCAGCCAATCAGGTTGTTGATACATTCACATAATGACAATGTAGCTCCAGATCAGTTGGCTCCTGAACACTGTTTGCAAAGGTAGGACATATCTGGGTTCAGCAGGGCTAGGATTAATAATGTGCAAATATCTAACTCTTTCAATGCTGAATAAATTAAGATGCCACAACCACTTCAAATTTTCAGCTAATCAGATTACTTGATCTAGATTGTTGATACAAATTCACATACTTAATGACAAACAGTGTATAGCCAACTCATCTGGATCTCCACTGTTTGCAAAGGCAGGGCATACCCACTTCTAATTTTCTGCCAATCAGATTATTTTATCCAGGTTGTTGATACTAATTCACTTACTTAATGACAAACAGTGTAGATCCAGATCAGATGGCTTCTTGAAGCCAACAATACTATTGCATATCTGGGTTTAGCAGGTCTAGAGTTAAAAATGTGCAAATATTTGAGAAAATTATAATGACTTACAGGAAATTCATGTCCAAAAAAGGATGTCACAGATATTTAATTTACAATATATGACATGAAATTTCAAATGGGAAAGAATTATCATTTTTCTTTGCGGTTTGGTTAACTGAATTACTTGCAATAAAAAAAACAACAAAAAAAACACACACACACATCTTCGTCCCTCAATAAGCAATTTCAGTGACATTCATGAAATATTTTCATTTTGTAATATCAGCTGTCATGATTCAGAATTCTTTTCAGGTGAAAAGAGGCCTCCAGGAAAAATATCAATACCTTTTGGCTGAAATAAGTGCCCTATGTCTGGAGCCATGCAACAAATGTCATATTCAGCCATGTTCTGGCACAGATATTTCTGAGCAAACAATGTAGATCCAGAGTAAAGCAGTTTGATCAAGGTCTACACTATTTGCTGTTTAGCGAGCAAAAGTAGCCAAAATTATTTTTTTGTTTACTATTTGAGTTCTTCTTTAACCCATTATATACTGAATGAACTTCCCACACTACACTACCTCCTCTTTATAACACGGTTTGTTTTAACACGATTTTTCAATATAAATCTATATATTTTTGTTTGGATATAACACGGTTGTTTAACTAACATGGTTTATGCTATGAACCCAAAAAACAGTGTTATAACGAGGTTGTGGTGTATATAGTGGAAGAGTCTCCAGCTATGAGATTTACATATACCTACACCAAAATGGCTAAAATATTTGCAAACAGTGGAGACCCTGATCAGATGCAGTGTTCTGTGGCATCTGATCTGGGTCTGCACTGTTTGCCAATTACCCCTTTACGGGTCTCCAGACTACAATGGGTTAATGTATCGTCCAATTTCAATTTTAGATATGTCCGGCTATGAGATTTACATATTCCTAGAGAAAAATGGCAAAACTATTTGCTAACAATGGAGACCCTGATCAGATGCTGCATTCTGCAGTGTCTTATTTGGGTCTACACTGCCAATAATCCCTTTAGGTGTCTTTCGACTACAATAGGTTAATAACGCTTCAGTCCTTGTGGATTATTTTGTGTCATCCCCCAGAAAGATAGAAATAGATGCAGATGAGAGAAAAAGCAAATGACACAACAGAAAGCGAAGAAATACTGACATGCCCCCTTTTTCCACCTGCTGTAAGTACAGCTGGCCCCTACAACCCTTTCCTAAGGACCAATTTCCCCTCTATTCCGCAACAGTTTCAATAGACCTCTAACTACAGGAGTCAGATTACATGTTCATTGGTTAAATGTGGTTGTTTGTTTGTGTTGAGGTTTTACGATCCAGTCAACCCAATGGGGTCATGTCGAGCGTGGTCAGTTTACCTAACCACACGTTTACTGAGCAGGCTTAGTCAGTGATATTTTTACAAATTTGAAAATGCGAGTCCCAGGACTCGCTAGTCTCAACTTTTATGAGTCCTAATCAGAATTTATGAGTCCCACTTGGAGACTCTCAGAAATCATGCTGTGCGGTTAGTGAGAATCGCTGTACTGGATTTAAATATGTTCTGTCTACTCAAATTCAATGGTGATAAAATGTAATAAAATTAAACAACTAGTTCTAGTGTTTTATATCTTTGTATTACCAAATACTAGACCTTGACTAGCTGAACACAAGACTAGCACATGGCTTCTAAACTAGAGAACACGCAAAAAAAATACTTAATGGAAATAAGTTCAGTTTGAACTATTCTTTCCAGACTAGAACTTTAAAGTCTGACATCACTGGCACTCACTGAATGTGCTCAAAGTAAGAATGAAAAGTTCAGGAATACCACAATAAAGGCCTCAGTAGAAGAAGTCTGGCACAGGTTTAAAAAAAACTGTTAATACTGATAAGACTCAGCACAGATAGAAAAATGTATGAAGTCAGCCTCAAACTCAGTGGATAGGCTTAAAAGTTTTAATTCAGTTTTTTTTTTTCAGTTCATACATTCTTCTATCTTTGGACGTCTTCCACTTCAGCACTGACTTTTTTTTTACCCAGACTGACCAGAATCTATCGAGCATGACTTTTCAGCAGCCTCCGAGTCCGACTGGGAATTATCTTGCACCTGGGAATCCTGGGTCTCTGAAACGGGTTCCCTTGCGCGATCCTTGTAAAGGAGTGTTAACAGTTGGCTGAGTCTTATCAGTATTAATAGTTTTTTTTTTTGTTTTTTCTTGGGTAGCATCGCTGATTAAGCCTTAAACAATTTAAAATCGGCTTTAAACTGACTCAAGTTACGGCTACGAAACGAGAAACGTCTACTTTCGTTTTCAACATGTGCGACGCTCTTTTCGTAACCCTGTCGCTGATTGGTTGAAAAACGTCCAATCAAAATCCATTTGACTCTCAGTGCGACTGGCACTCAGTAGTCAATATTTTCGCGAATAGTCTCGAAGCCGAAGTAGGGTACCAGTAAGCCGGTGTTATAGTAAACAATTCAGGTGCGGTGAAATCCCGTGATAAAAGACGGAACAGGAGTATTTTTTTGGAAACGGGACTCGCTAACCGGAAAAAACATGCGTCCGGGGGTCTCACATCTTTTAAAACTTTGCATCCTCGGCGAATTTTATGCGGGATTCTCGCAGGACGCGCAGGTAAATGAAACACTGCTTAGTCCCCTAAGTGGTTAACCAGTATTGTGCACATTCTTTCGCCAGAAACTGACAACTGCCCTTCTTGAAACAGCGGAAGGGAGAGAATGACTGTAGAAAATATTTCATGATCAATCTCCACGAAAGAAATAAATGTGGTTGTCGATTTTATTTTTTCCTCAATTCTGCAAATCTGATTATGTCCAAGTAGGAATATCACAAAGCATTTTAGAGAGTCCCTTGGTCTTCGAGATAAAGAGAGTCAACTGTAAAAGTAACTTTAGAATACCTCTTTATTCCACAACCCTGCAGCATAGTTCCTAAGTATCCAGATACATATATTTTCGCTGAGGCACTTTTAACCCTTGTCATGCTAATAAATTAAGATGCCACGCCCACTTCTAATTTCCAGCCAATCAGATTACTTGATCCAGGTTTTTGATAGAAATTCACATATTCAATGACAGTGTAGATCCAGATCAGCTGGCTCCTTCATAAGCCAACTGATCTGGATCTACACTGTTTGCTAAGACAGTGCATATCGTGTTCAGCAAGAGAAGGGCTAATTTCATGGAGAAAAAAAATATAACTACATGTACTCTTCAGATGAAAAAAAGCCTTGCATGGAGATATGCCTTGGGGAAAAAAAAACAAAACAAAAAAAAAAAACATTGTTTTCTTATTACAGCACATTTCCTATCATATTTTGCATCAAAATATACTTTTCGCCCTCCAGAAATCTGTTAGCCCTGGGCGATTTTATAGTCCAGTGCTCCAGATAAATGTTCTAAAAATTTGAGCATTTTATTTGATACCTTTTGGTCCTAAATTTTGCTTTTTTATGCAATTGTTTCTTAAAATGATAAGTGTGATGACAAACAGTGTAGACCCTTCCTTCAGGAAGTCTGATCTGAGTCTGCACTGTTTGCATATGTCATTTTGTCAACACTTTGGTGTACAAAATTTTAGGACATTTAGGCCAGCTTTTTTTTTTTTTTTTTATTATCTGATGCTTGGGAAATAATTCATAGCACTAGTTAAGGTGCTTTTTTCAATCCAAAAGTATTGATATTTTTCTTATTTCTCCACGAAAACTTATGTTGTGGGTACTCATTAGAAGCACCTCTTTCTCCATGAAAACATATGTTGTGGGTACTCATTAGAAGAGCCTCATTGCGCCAAATACCCACAACATATGTTTTCATGGAGAAATAAGGAAAATATTTACCGGATACCCTCCATTATCTAGACCTATGAATATCGTTCTAGACCTTGGGTAGGAGGAAATAAAAATTAAATGACAATTACCTCTGTGTCAGAGACCTAAAATTAACATGATCGTCAAAACTTATTTTTCTACCACATTGAAATTTTAGTTTCATGATTTTTTTTTTTAAAGTAAGAAAAAGGTAAATGAAAAAATAGGATTTCTTACTATGGATGAATGTTTTTCAGCATATATTTATATGATAAGTTTAATAAATACTTCACTAAAACTGCTATTTTATTTCATTTTGACAGAAAAATATAAGGTCTGAGGAATAAAAAAAAAAAAAAAAAAAAAAAACTGACAGAATGCACTTCTATTTTTATTTGAATTTTTGAAAAAGAAAAAAAAAAAAAAAAAAAAAAAGAACGGGTAGGCTCTCCCAAGAACCAGACAGAAAATAAATAAATTCTGGCCGTATCTACATAAATGTTTTCTACATACATTGTTATAGCTCCTGATTAGAGGGATATCCAGAAAATTAATTTTCTTATTTCTCCAAGAAATTATATGTTGTAGGTTCTCATTTGAAGTGCACAGCTCTTGATAAGTTTTAACCGTTTTTTTTTTTTTTTGTTTGTTTTTTTTTTCAATCAAAAAGTATTGTTTTTTTCTTATGTCTCTGCAAAAACATATGTTGTGGGCACTCATTAGAAGTGCCTCGATAAGGCACTTCTAATAAGTACAAAAACACAAGAAAACCTGTAACGGTGTTTTCATAGAAAACAGATGTTCCCCAACCGTGAATTTTCAGTTTTTCTATTGTTGTAATCTTGAAAATTATGTCACGGTCACCAAGATCTAATTTGTTCTTTGTTATGTCCCAATCATATATCCATGAAAAAGAATCCAACCGCTGGGTCACAAGATATTGTGCTGACAAGAACGTGTCACACCAATGCCAACATGACCTGCACCAAAATCAGTATGTCCCCACTCCCCTTGGGTTTAAGGACATAAATAGAAATACTTTTCAGACAAAAACCCCCCCAAAAAACACCTAAAATGGAGCAATGCACAGTGGGCACTCACCTGAATCATCTCACCAAGATGAGTATGATGAGGAGTACTAAAACATACATGTTATATTGGACTATAATTGGAGAAATAAGATACAATGTAATTATCATTCTATACTATTTTGTTTAAATTCTACTCGAAAAACAGTAGATTTCCAAAGATTAACCCATCACGTTGAACCTGGATAAACCTTTACAAACAGTGTAGATTCAAGATCAGTTCTGAAGAAGCCAACTGATCTGAATCTACACTGTTTGCCATTAGGTATGTGAATTTATAGCAATAATCTAGATCAAGCAATCTGACTGGCTGAAAATTAGAAGTGGGCATGGTATCTTAATTTGTTCAGCTGGACAAGGGTTAAGATTTTTTTGTGTATTTTTATGCATCTTATTTTGACAGAATGGCATGGCAAACAAGAGCAGTCTGATGTGGGTTTAAAAAAGTATCCGAAAAGAATGTACATGAAATTTAAGGACAATTACTGTATGTTAAAAGCAGTACTTGCCTAAATTAGAGAGCACACCTGCTAATTAGAGAAGCATCAGAGCCAACTGGTTTGAACATCTGACTGCAGTGCTGAAGGTTGCGGGGTTGAGCCCAGCTCAGATCATTAACTGAAAACCTCTATTTACCTAGCAGTGAATGGTTACTTTTTGGGGGCAGGTTTAAGGCAGCAAATGGATAGGATTGGCCATGTTGTAGCCAAGACAAGGTGGGGTCTAATTCCCATGGTCCCCTGGTCGCAAGGCTATGCGACATATCATATTCGACCTAATATTCGCAATTACATCTGTAAGCACAGTCAAGCAATTCTGTAGTCTTCAGCTAACAGCCAGTGAGCTTTTTGTCTACTTCTTTATAAAGGCATATGTTGTGGGTACCCATTTGAATTGCATCGACTTGTCGATGCAATTCAAATGAGTACCCACAACAGATGCTTCTTATAAAGAAAATCAGAAAAAAAAAAGTTTGAAAAGGAATGCAGTTTTCTGGGATGGCACATTTTGTTTCGCCAAAACAAAGTAACAAATGAACAAACTAGTTACATAGAAAAAAAAAGTCAATAATGTAAGACAGCCTGTAAATTCCCACCTAATATTATCTGCAAGGCTGAGACTCCTAAACTCTGTTGGTCTGTCAGGCAAAACCAGTGGAACATAACTCTTGAGATTCAACCAACCAAATCATCTGAATTTTCAGTTAGGGTAATGGATACACTTTCAGAGAAGGTAACTCTGACAATCTTCTTTGCCCTCCCATGGGGAGCAAATTCTTTCCTTTCAGAGAGATTTGGTGGGCAGGAAAATAAACAGTCACAAAAGTTGTCTCCCTTGTAAAACATGACAGAAAGACTATCATTTTATCAAATCCCCTTAAATCTTATTTAGCAACTTATTTTTCATACCTGTTGAAAATTTTGCAATCACTTTTCCCACAGGTACAAACTCTTACGGCTAATGAGATTTAACTACAGTTGACTCTCGTTATCTCAACCTCGCTTTTCTCGAATAACTGCTTATCTCGAAATGTGAAAATCTGGTCCCTGCCTAAACATAAAAATCTAACAACAGGTAAAATAAATATTGTGGAAAAGAGGAGAAATTGCTCCTTAGGAGCAATTTCTCCTCCTTTCCACAATATTTTCAGTATAACTCTAACTTCGAGAGTCCAATTACATATATATTTCTTAAATGTGGTTGTTCAAATTATTTTTTCCTCAATTCTGCAACTCTGATATGTCGAGGTACGGATATCTCGAAGTATTTCAGAGTCCCTTGGAATTCTAGATAACGAGAGTCGACTGTAAGTCTTAAAGTTCTGAAGAATCTGATTGGCTGAAAAAAAAAAAAAAAAAAACACTTATTTTGTCCATTTATGCAATACACCCAGTGATAATAAATTATGGTGCATAGCACAATAAGGCACTTCTTTTTTCAACTAAAAAATATTGATATTTTTCTTATTTCTGCAAAAAAAAATATGCAGTTGTACTCATTATAATCATCTCACCATGGCTCTTCTAATGAGTGCCCACAACAAAGTTTTCGTAGAGAAATAAAAAAATATTCTATGGCTACCCCGCTTATCTGAATATTACACATTCTACTTTGTTGCCAGCTGCCTATCTGTATCCCAAATTTTTACTCTGGTGCGACATTTTTTTTTTACTTTTGACCATGGCCAGTCAGCCATGAACAAACACAAATACAGGGTAAATTTTTATGACAGTCATAACATTTATTATACACTTGAAATTTCTTTCTGTATCACCATTACAATACACAGTACATACATTTGTACAAAGACGACTTTACCAGAACTGATACATTTAACCTTTGTCCTGCTGAACCAGGATATATACTGCCTTTGCAAACTGTGTAGATCCAGATATGGATCTGCACTGTTTGCCATTAAGTACATGTATGTGAATTCATAGCAACTATCCTTTTCAAGCAATCTGATTGGCTGAAAATTTAAAAGTGGGTGTGGCATCTTAATTTATTCAGCATGACAAGGGTTAATAGTTTTTTTAGTAATTCTTACAACTTTTGTGACATCCTTTTTGTGTCCCTGCACACCAAAACCCTTCCCAAGGGGAGCAAATTCCTTCCTTTAGAGTAGATCCCTTTTCAGAAGGTTAGCCAAATAAGTTTATGAGTTAGCTCCCCTGAAAGTGTATCCCTTCCCCTTAAACCCCTAGGAGCAGTCTGATCTGGGTCCACACTGTTTGCCTATATGCAAAAAGTATGTTTGAAAAGTTTGCAAGAAAATGCAGCAAACGACATAAACCAATGACATTTTCAGATGCAGGTTTTCTTGGCATTTTAAGGGTTAAGGAAGAATACTATATGGTAAATTCTATACATTGTATTTTATATACTGTATTCGATCTAATTACCCCACAGTGTGCTTAGGTTTTTCAAAGTTACTGACAAGATATTTATTAAAATAACCACTTAACTGTATAACCCTTATCCTGCTGAACAAATTGAGATGCTTCCCATTTCTAGTTTTCAGCCAATCAAATTTCTTGATTCAGATTGTTGATATAAATTAAGATACATAATGGCAAACAGTGCAGATCCAAATCAGTTGGCTTCTTCAGAAGATAGCTGATCTAGAGCTACACTGTTTGCATAGGCAGGACATATTCCTGTTCAGCAGGACCAGGGTTAAATTAATAAGGCATGCTTTAAAGAAAAAAATAATCAACTGAATATTTCATGTGAGGATTATGTTAAGACGCTAATGCAGTATTTTTTCTAATTTTTAAACTCATATGATGTTGGAACTCATTTGAATTGCCTCGACAAGTCAAGGCAATTCAAATAAGCACCAACAACATGCTTTTAGAAAGAAGTAGATAAAAGCACAGGGCCTGTACTGACTGACTGATGCCCCCCCCCCCCCCCCTCCCCCCCTGCAGGGCCTGTAATCTGAAGACATGATTGTGCCCTTATATAGGGGCATGTGCAATAATTAGGTGGAATACAGTATTATTCCTCTCTCTCTCCCTCAGAGACAACTTGATATGACTGAAATGACTGATATGACTGAAATATTTATAAACCTTAACTCAAACAAATGTCAGGATTCCAATTATTTTTTGTCATACAGTCGAAGTTCTAGTTTTTTTTTTGTTTTTTTTTTTATCCTAGAGAGTGATCTGTTCTGAACACAAAGTCCAGACCAAGATGAACAGACTAGCATTGGTCTTCACCACTCACATAGGAAAATGAAATGTTCCTCTTCCCAATGTGTGGAAATAAATTATATCTTTCCAGGATACACTATAAAATTGTGTTTTGTGGCCGACTGTACAACTCTACATAAGTAGCTTTTCCAACCAAGTTTGTTTTTTATTTCTCCATAAAAACATAGGGCATGGGTATTCATAAGAAGCACCTCGATGAGATGCTTCTAATGAGTACGCACAACATATGTTTTTGTGGAGAAATAAGAAAAATATTTTACTTTGATAACCCTCTTATCTAGAGTTATGGAATGAATCATCGAAATGTAATTAACAGCATTTCCTCAACAAATCAACTGTATAGCAATTTACTATTTTACGCCTTAGTGTGCTGATGATACTTTTTTCTGAGGTTTCCTTGAAAAATAGGGTTTGCACAGTTTTGATAAGATGCTCTCAATCAAAAAGTACAGATATTTTTCTTATTTCTCCACAAAAACATATGCTGTGCGTACTCATTAGAAGCACCTCATCGAGGTGCTTCTAATGAGTACACACAACATGGTTTTGTGGAGAAATAAAATATTTACCTGGCCCACTCTTATCTAGACCTATGGGTTTAGCATTTCAAGTCAAATCATGTAAGGAGATCAACCGGCTCACTGTATGAAATGTAGTGTAATCATATTTTCTGGAAAAAGCAAGAAAAAATCTGAAAATGTTGTCAGCTATATTAAGCCTTTGGCCTGCTGAGTTTAAATATGATCAGAATGACATTTTAATTTTTTTTTTTCTACAAATAAGGTATGACACTCCCAACTGTTTCCACCTTTGTAAACCTTATTTTCTGTCAAAAATAAGAAAAAAATATTTTAAAATGACTGCTGCCATTTAAACTTGACAGATTACGGTACATTCAACCTTCAAGATACAACCTGACATACAATCTGCAGTTCTTAACTTCTGATTTTGGTGTGATACAGATTATTGCATAAAAAGCAGTGTCGCACGTTATTAACAGCCGTGCATTAACCGACAAAAACCTGTGTATTAACAAGGCAATTCACGTGCTGTTAATGCATGGCTATGCAACTTTCAATATGCTCATACCGTGGCCACAGAATTGCTGCTGTCATGAGATGTGTACTGCCCTGCCCTAGAATGAGTATAGTCTGTGGAAATAGCATTCGCGTGACATCAGGGAAAAGGTGAAACAAAATAGTGCAAGAAATAATGCGAAATGTAGCAAATGTTTTCAGTTTTTATGCAATAATAGCAATCAAACAATGTTTTTCAATGCATTAACATTCGCCAGGTCCCTTGGGAGGTGTTGAAAACCACAGCCTTTGGCCTTGGATTTCAACACCTCCCACGGGACCTGGCGAATGTTAATACATGAAAAACCATGTTTGATCCCTATATTACACAATTATGGGAGCCAACACTGTCAAAAGTGTTTTTGCCTTACTTCTGAAAAAAAAAAAAGGTCTACTTTAAAAGGAGACAATTAGCACCCTTCACCCCTAAGTATTGGGACAGACAGGTCTCAGCAAACTTAGAAGGTGGGGGGGGGGGGGGGGGGGGGGGAACCTATATCATTTCATTTCAAATAGTGAAAAGGACTATAGATTTTTGCAAAAACAAACGGTCTGTTCAAACCGGTTAGACGTTTTTATTATTATTTTCGATGTCCCTGTTTTGATGAAAATAAGAATAAGCTCAGCATATGCAACAAGGATGAAAGTACTTATATTTGCAGATTTGAGGAACTACTGTATTGTCATTGTTGAGAACACTCAAGCATAATATTTTGATAACCTTAGTGAAATTTGTATGCGAGTGTACTCACCAATGACAATGCACTCATGCATCAAGTTTGCCAATATACAAAATGTAAATGCCTTGTTTCTTGCTACATATGCTGAGCTTATCCTGGTTTTTGTCAGAAATAAGGAAATAGCAAACACGTGCAACTTACAGTTTGTATGGGTCCTTTTCGCAACAATCTACAGTAAAACTTTGATGGCTCGAACATCTTTGGGACCATTGAAAATTTATTCGAGACATGGTAGTTTGAGCCACTGAGGGTTAATCATGGCGCCAGATCAGGACAAAAATGATGATGATTTAGGACACTATTTTTGATCTTCTATACAATAATGGTATGTTGAGTGTACACATTAGAACTGCCTCGATGATAAATTGAAAAAAAAAAAAAAAAAAAAAAAAAAATCCCTTAATATTTGTTTTCTTGAGCTATCGGAAGAATTTCACAGGGAGTCAAAAATGAGTTCGACATCCAAGGTAAATGACCCATCGGTGTTTGAGTCATCGAGGTTTTACTGTAGAGTCTTTTTCACTGTTGTAGGTTCCCCTTGGATCAGACGCCACAGAATGTGACATAAGTGTTTATATTGTTTATCATCTATAAGTTTTTAGACACGTCAAAAGGAAGTAAAATGGACCGGTACAAATTGCCGGACAAGTATGGTTTAAGAGGTTAACAGAGGACTTGTTAAGGAGGAGTATTTGATGAGAATTCTGGGATGATTTTCTCAAATTCTCCATAAAAATCTATGTTGTGGGTACTCATTAGAAGCACCTTGCAGAGGTGCTTCTAATGAGTATCTTACAACACAGGTTTTTATGGACAAATAAGAAAAGTGATCATCAGATGAGCACTCCTCCTTAACAAGTCCCTGAGTTAAGATTTCCCAATATTTAATTACCATATTTATTCTACTATAAGTGCCCGTTCTAATTAACATCCCCTCCTATTTTTCTAATCGTATGTGAAATTGAGTTTAGGCCATCAAAATAGCTTTATTTTGGCCCAAATTTGGACTCAATACTGTCATTTTAATGATTTAGCAGTACTGAATTGCAACATCCCAGAGTTGTATAATTAGAATAAACATGGTAAATACAGTAATCTCTGACAGACAGGCCAGGGCAAACAGTGTAGACCCATCTCAGAACATTGTCATCAAATGACAGTTTGTGACCTGACAGTTAATACAGGGCCTGACAAATCCATTGCCGAGCTGCCCGGGACAAGTCCAAATTTTGGCTGGGCAAGTGATTTTTTACTTCACTTGCCCAGAAAAATGTATAGAATATATAGGGAATATTGTAATTCCGAGTCATTTTCAAGATGCTGTGGAATGCCGGGCAAGTGGCTGAAACTTGGATTTGTCAGGCCCCGGTAAATATGTAACCCACTGTAGTCGGGAGACACCTAAAAAGGTTATTGGCAAACAGTGCAGAGTGAGACCCAGATCAGATGCCACAGAATGTGGTGCCTGATCAGGATCTCCACTGTTTGCAAATAGTTTAGCCGTTTTTCTATAGGAATATCTAAATCTCACAGCAGGATGTATCTAAAATTGAAATTGGACTCTTCCAATATTTAGTGTGGGGGAGTCTATTCAGTCTACAATGGGTTAATAGATTTTCTGCCATTTTGTACAAGGGAGACAACTTTTGAAACTCCCTGTTTATGTACATGAAGCCCCTTCTGAAAAGGAGCAACTGTTTGTTTTCCTGTACATGAATCCCCTTCTGAAAAGATGCCTACCATATTAACCCTTGTCATGGTGAATAAAATAAGACGCCATGTCCATTTCTAATTTTCAGCCATTCAGATGACTTGATCCAGATTGTTGATATAAATTCACATACTCAATGACAAACAGTGCAGATCCAGATCAGTTGGCTTCTTCAGAAGCCAACTGATCTGGATCTACACTGTTTGCTACGACAGGGCATGTCATGTTCAGCAAGAGAAGGGTTAAGTACAGAAAATGTTTGGTGACCACTTGTCCATACAAACTTCTGCTAATATACCGAATTTGATCTAATTACCACACATACCCCTATAAATGCAGTCAAGCATTTCAGTCTTCACTTCAGTTAACAGCCATGTATTTTTATTTGCTCCTTTATAAAAGCATATGTTGTTGGTACCCATTTGAATTGCCTGGACAAGTCAAGGCAATTCGATTCAAATGATTACCAACAACATATGTTTTTATAGACTTATGGAGGCAATTCAAATGAGTACCCACAAGACCACAACATATTTTTATAAAGAAAATCAGAAAAAATATCACATATGCCATAGCACTAGTTAAGGCGCTTTTTTCAATCCAAAAGTATTGATATTTTTCTTATTTCTCCATGAAAACATATGTTGTGGGTACTCATTAGAAGCACCTACCAAGGCACTTCTAATGAGTACCACAACATATGTTTTCGTAGAGAAATAAGAAAAATATTTACTGGATACCCTCCCTTATCTAGACCTATAATACGTATCATTAAATAATCCTACCACGAATTCCACTGCTTTTTCTAAAATGTGTCTTTATCGGGTGGATATTTTTTCTTTCTAGCTACATTTGATTGTGATTGTGTTGGGGTTTAACGACACGTCAACCCTTGAGGGTCATTTTGTGTCGTCTCCCAGAGAAAGGGAGAAAAGAGATAGAAGAGAGAGTAGAGGAGATGAAAGAGAGGGACAGGGAAGAAAGAGGAACAGGAATGAAAGTGAAGAAACAGAAGAAATAAAAACATTCCCCCTCTACCCTTACCCACTACAAGGATAGCAGGCCTTGCCCAACTGTAAGCCAATATCAGTTGGACGCCCCGGTGATGTAAGATACACAGCACCTTCGCACCACCCGACCACCCCAAGCTACATTTGAAAAACGTAACTGCACAGTGTGGTAATTAGGTTGAATCAATACAGTATCAACTTACGAACATACTGTTGTTTTATCCCTGTAAACGTGCATACATTCAAGCTTTCCAAGCTAAATATCTAAACCTGTTTTATTGATCATGAAGTATTTTCTACGGTCATTCTCTCCCTTCCCCTGATTCAAGAAGGGCACTTGTCAGTTTCTGGCGAAAGAATGTGCACAATACTGGTTAACCGCTTAGAGGACTAAGCCTGCCCAGAAAACGTGTGGTTAGGTAAAATGACCGTGCTCGACATGACCCCATTGGGTTGACTGGGCCGTAAAACCTCAACACAAACAAAAAACCTGTTTTACTTTACATTGTACTTTTATATGGTCAACATGTGCTGCTAAGAATGACTAGGTCTTGTTTACACTTGACCTCCTCAGAGATAAGAATTACGATTATAAAATCTAAGTCCAGCTGCTGTATCTTTACAAATAAGAAGAACAGATATTACATCAAACATAAACTGTTGAAAACAGATGGAAAATATGCTATCTATGGGCCAATAAAACTTGAAGAGAGCATTGAAAAATCAGCAGAAGTCTAGTATGACCATGGTTTTGATGGATTTAATTTTTGCCATAAAAATACTGACCCATCTAAAATACTGATGACCCTTTTTGAAAAATCCAGTGCGCCATTGGTCAACAACTGAAAGTTCCTATCTGGGCCCTGGCTTCATGCATCATTAGATATTCAAAGTACATTGTACAGAACAGAAGATTTTATGGTATTTGAGTGTTTTTGTTTAATTACACTTCAACCCATTTGGGTCAGTTTGTGCGGTTGCCAGAAGAAAAGGGACACTACATTTGTATATGAGGGAAAAGAGAGAAAAAGACGATGGAAAAGGCAAATGATAATTATGTACTGCAGAAATAGAAGAAATACAAACAAGTCTCCTTCGCCAACCTACTGTAAATAGCGCTTGTACGAATTCCAATAATGCACTATTTATAGACGTTACTAATTTTAGCGTCCTGCAGCATCGCTGTGACGTCATCGATTTCGGACAAACACTCTTGTCCGAAATGTGTAAAATGCGTTATCTGACAGGCAAAACCAGTATATTGTTGCAAATTTCACGAGTTTTTCTAATGTTCAGAAGTTAAAATTCCATCATGGTGACTACAAAACATTGCTGTTACGGCGACTGTAAGAGTGGTTCTCGGACACTGGAGAAAAACAGCGAAATTCTTTTTTTCGGCCTAAACCATACAAGGAACCGGAGAAAGCCCAGTTAAAACTGGAAGCAACATGCATGCTCTGATTGATGTTAACAATATTAAAATTTCATATCAGCCTTTTCAAAAAAACCTGTGAAACAGCCAGATCTTGAACTCGGGGGTGGGGGAGAGGGGGTGTAGGGAGGGAGTAGGGGGAACTTAGGGGTGATTGTGGTATGAGTGTGCGAGTCAGTATTTCAAAACCTACCCCATTCATATACCTTGCCTTTGAAAACACGGACCCATTGATATACTAGAT
Organism: Anodontia alba; assembly: GCA_964016985.1. Classification (NCBI taxonomy): domain Eukaryota; kingdom Metazoa; phylum Mollusca; class Bivalvia; order Lucinida; family Lucinidae; genus Anodontia; species Anodontia alba. Next base: position 17,818,169 of record OZ024838.1, on the reverse strand, counting down.
CATCTGAAATGTTGACCTATTCATATACTGTCCTTTGATTTTTTGTACCCATTTATTGCTGGTTGTCAGACAAATATCATAGTCAATTCATTGAATACCAAGAGAACAACTAGCAGCCTCGAAAAATCTCTGAGCGAAAAATATGTGAATATACCAGGATGTCAGAAAAATGGGGCCTTTCGCATAGGAATCCTGAAAAATCGGGTCATGCATATACTTTTTGTTGAAAAAAAAGGGGGCCAATCATATAACTGGCAGCGCTTAAAGGGCCATTCGGCACGCACATCCGTACTATGACATATATATAGGAAATTACCACCCCCCCCACCCCCCCCCTCCCGCCCCACACACACATCCTCCTCGAGATCGTGAAAGTCCTTCTAAACCTAAAACACTACATCACTTCAATGTTGAGTTGACAAAAATGATGATAAGATGGTCAAGTTTTACATTGGTTAGACATACTTGCAGTTCATGTGTTTATGGAAGTTTTTGGGGGATTGATGTAAAATACAGCAAACAAAAAAAAAAAAAAAAAAAAAAAAAAATCAAGCCTGGACTAAAACTTAACGCTTAGCATGCCATTATGAAAACACGCCGATTCAAATATAAAGAAAATCTCACCTCCAAAAACATAAAATTTTCAATGAAAAACTCTGATATTTTTTCATATTTCTGCTCAAAACATAGATTGCGGGTACTTGTAAGAATCGCCTCGGAGAGGCGGTTCTAACGAGTACCCACAATCTATGTTTTTAGCAGAAATAAGAAACATAATATATACCCCTGTAAACCCCAGTATTACTATATAAAAGTGGGGTTTAAGGGGGTCAAAATGATATAGGCGTGTTTTCGTGATGGAGGCTGAGTTAAATTTCAGCTGACGACATTTTGAATTTTTTTGTCTTATTTTTTCCGAGAAAATAGAATTTGACAGTTCATGCACATTGTCTCCTCTTAGAATTTGCATGAAATGTCATCCTGATTTGACATTTCATGCAAGTCTAAGGAGACAATTTGCATGAAGTGCCAAATCCTGTTTTCTCGGAAAAAAAAAATAAGAAAAATATATTAGAGTTTTATAAAAGGTAAAAATTAAACTCGCTGCCATTGTGTGTATTGATTGTGTGTCCGAAAAATCGTCACGTGACCGCGTGGGCTATTTTAAGATATTGGTTTTTCCTTTCATGACGTAGGCAGCCTGGCAATTTGTACAAACGCTATACAGTAGGCTCTTACCACCACTCTACTAGTATTAAAGGCCGGCTAATCAGGACTGAAAAGATAACTGATTATCAGTTCTGCCATTGTGATTGATAATCGATTAGTAATCACTAAAGACTTGGTCATAATTTTACCTGTCTGTCTGAACATGACTCTAATCATATGTTATACTTTACTGTATGTATTTAGTCAGACAGGCCTGAGCAAACAGTGTAGATACGGATGAGACATCGCAAATACTGCATCTCATCAGGGTCTACACTGTTTGCCACTCATCCAGCTATTTTAGACCCAACATTGTAAATTATTCTTGTTCAAATTTTAGATAAAGTAAGTAGTAGTTGAGGTGTCTGAATACCCAGGGTAAATGCGGTAAAGTAACAGACACAGAAATCAAATGATTAATTATTAGCAAATCTGTATCGATAATCATTTTTGTGTAATTAATCGATTAATTAATCGATTACCCGATTAAGTGTGCCAGCCTTACCTTCTAGCCTGTGTGTACTTGTCATTCAACTGAAAACTCCTAGACCAAACCCTGCTTCATGAATATTACATGTTTAAGGTATAGAATAGACCACCTGATGGATATCTGATAAAACAGGAAATGTTAATAAGCAATGCTTACAGTAAATGTCCTAAAATTTCAAACACTTTATTCCATACTATTTTAGCCTAAATTTTGTTTTTTATGCAGTTATATCTTAAAATACTTAGTGAAATGGCAGTGTAGACCCTAATCAGACTGCTCCTTCATCTGTTCTGGGTCTGCACTGTTTGCATATATTATTTTGTCAAAAACCTTGGTGTTTGAAATTTTAGAACATTTACCGTATTAGAACCCCCCTCTCAGAAACCATTACGTAATGGACAGAGAGTGAAAAGACTATGTGGAAACAGTATACCCCTACAAACACAGACAATAAAAAAAGTTATAAAGGAAACATTTAACCAGTATAGAGAGAGGAAATATGATTGATTATCTATCATGAAGTGATGAAGATGTGTTTGGTTCATTTAAATGGTAGGCCACTCTTGTAAACGTTTACTGTGCTAACATGAAATGTGACTGTTTACATAGAAGCCTTAAATCTATTAGTAAAAGGAATGCTACAGAGTATTACAAAAGATCCATTTAAAAGTAGAAGGCCATACTGGAAGTGCATACTGGATTTAAGCCTCCTGTCTCCTGCTAATGAAAGGGATGTCAGACTAGTGCCAGTCTGCTTTTGAGACTGTTTGTTGCAATCTTGGTAATATTTATCATATTATGGGTAAATGAAATTTATCTATGATTTTTCAAAATTTATTTTAAGTTGAAAATGAAAATTTCAGATGGTGCCTATAATATTTTATGTTTCTTGGTATTTTTCTCTGTGAAATTTATCAAACCATAAAGAAAACATATGCTATGCTATTGTTTTATATAATTATGGAAGTGTTTCCGGGTACAGTATTGTACCTAGAGACCCTGTAGGACTGTCTCCCTGTATGGTAGTACATAAAAAGCCTAAATAATACTAATAACAAATGATAATAACTGAATAATGTTATAACTATATTATTCCCCGCCCCCTACGGAGAATTCATCACGAAAACATGCCTATATAATTTTGACCCCCTCAAACCCCACTTTTATATAGTAAATCTGGGGTTTACACGGGTGTATATTATTTTTCTTATTTCTGCTCAAAAACATAGATTGTGGGTACTCATTAGAACTGCCTCGAGGCAGTTCTAATGAGTACCCACAATCTATGTTTTGAGCAGAAATAGGAAAAATATCAGAGTTTTTCATTTGAAAATTTTCAGTTTTTGGAGATGCAATTTTCTATATATTTGTATAGGCGTGTTTTCGTAATGATATCTATTTAACAATTTAATATATAACAATCCCTAGTGCGAAATCTCCTCTGCAGCAGTCTTCACAAAAAGTGCAGGTCTGCCTGACAAAACTGGCATTTTTTTTTTATTTTGTCCTGTAAAAACTTTTAGTCTGTCTGACAAATGTCCTGTGAATCTTAGCAAAGAAAATAATATTCTGACAACAAATAAACCATCAGTCCTGCAGATGCTTCAGGGTTCTCACTAGGACTTAAAAAGTAGGAGTCCGGGACTCCCTTTTTGTAAAAAGTAGGAGTCCCAGCCAAAAAGTAGGAGTCCCCCAAAATAGGAGTCCCATTTTTTTTTCCCATGACTCTCCTTTGATAGTGAGCATGTTCCCGGTTACTTAATTCTCCTTTGATAGTGAGCATGTTCCCGGTAACTTCATTCTCCTTTGATAGTGAGCATGTCCCCGGTAGCTTCATTCTATAAATACCTGATGAAGAATCAGTTTCCTTATTTTCACATACTTTTTTATGGTGCTTTGCATTATGTGTTATTCCGAGCAATGCATGTAACCAACTAGTAGTCATTATCACACATCCTGATGTTGTTAATTCAATGGAGTTGGCCCAGAAATTAAGATGACGTCATATCTCCCTCATGGAGAACTAGAGACATATTTGCAGATCTGGGAGACATGACAATCCTAATCTATTTTACTTGCATGGTAAAGATCATCGCACTTAAATTCAATACCCCACCGTTCGTCGCTGTCTGTTAAGTGATCTCGAGTGTTCTGGATATTAAGTGAAAAATATTTTAATCAAAACCAACGAAAGCTCCGTTATATGCTATCGCAAACTTATATATGCAATCTATCCACACATTTTGATCATGGACACCTCTTTTGAGCTTCCCGCAAAACGTCATTTCAATGTTTACATTTGCACAGTGCTGCGATCAATACACGCTACGAAAAAAATGTCCGGGACTACTTCACTAGCTGAAATTTCGATCTACTGTTTTGATTTGCCGTAAACGTCTTGATAATTTAGTTCTGTTTTTAAATATGTGTCTGATTCATATTTATTTCTTACAAGAAAATGCTCTACAATGCAACATGGAAATAGTTCGTTTTTCTCCCAAAACGGTTTCCCTCTACGCTGTCAAATGACGTTACCTTACGAGCACGCACTACCGTAACGAGCACGTGCTTTCATCATGCGTGAGCAATGAAAATGTAACTTATACTAGAACAGTCCCGAATTGTACAGCGTCGTCCGGGGTGCATCTGAGCAGTCCTATCAGACTCTTCACAGGGCTTACGGGATAGATTCGACGGGACTTAGAAACTTTTTTTTTTTTTTTTAGTGACAAGCAGGAAAAACTGTTTAGATGCGCAGACTGTTATCTCGCCAAGGGATAAGGTACACTTCTCGGCTTGTAACAGAAAACAGTAAGCGGGCTTTTTTGATGTTAGTGACGAAAATTCAGCGTCCGAAAATTTTGAAATGGAAAAAAAAATCTATAAATAACAAAACAAACAAACAAACGCCAGCATCAAGCATGACACCTGCGTGTACGTTTTCGATAAATCAGTTGTCGGTGCAAGCAATACACAGTGAGGGAAAGGGTCGCATACCGGTGTCAGCTGCATGCTTTAATTACTCGATCGCTGAAGTGTGAACTGCCAACACCTGTTTAACTACCGTTTACTTAGCAAATAACGGTACTTGTCGCAGGTGTGAAAAGCATGCGGCGGATTACTACTGTTCTTTTAAGATGCTACCGACGGTACGAATAACACGTGGCCGACTTCAGACTTCAGTCAAATAATGCGATCATAATTAGTAGTAGTCCCACGGGAAAAAAAACATGTGTTCGGTGTACTCGGCTTTGGGAATTTTTAGGAGTCCGGACCATGATTTATGCGTCCCGGGACGCAGGATTCTGCGTCCCCGAGAACCCTGTGCTTACCTGTCCTGCAAAAGATTACAGTCTATCTGACAGCTGTCCTGCATCAGCAGAAAAGATTTCGCAAAGTGCTCTGCAGGAGACAAGGTATACAGAAATGCTTCAGTAAACTGCAGAAAAATAAATATTCCTTTAAATGCTTTAATATATACAATTAAAAAAATTAGAAGTTATTAAGGCTTTTTATGTACTACTGCCTGGAGACAGGCCTACATGGACTGACTTCAGGTATGGTACCATACCCGTACATCCTCATACATGCCATATCTCACACTGTGAGATAACCATACATGCCATATCTCACACTGTAAGATAAAACCTCACAGAATTTGACCCTTCTGGACGGCATTTGCCATAAAAAATTCAAATCTCACAGAATTTTCAGACCATTTTACAACAGATTTTTATGAAGAAATAAACAAAAATCAGACGTTGTGGTTTTCACAAGCTTCTTACATGAAAATAAAGACTTAAGACTATATTGGGAGAGCTCTAAAATGATGTCTAAGAAAATCTCACAGAATTTTGTCAAATCTCCCTTAAAATTTTGCCTTATCTGACACATTTTAGTCCACAGCTTATGGCATGTATGCACCCTGGGTCTGTAGGTATAATACCGTACCTGTAGACACTTCCCATAATTATTTGTTGAAGTTTTTGGAAACAATTAGGATGTCATTGTTTAAATGTTGACATTTCCTGGTCTTACACAATATGTTACTGTCTTTTGCCAATAACAAGCAGCAGACTTCTATTTTAAGAGAGAAAATTACATTTTCCATCAAAATTCAAAAACAAATTTATTGACACGATTCAAAAGGGAAAGTTTACAAGCTTGAAAATGGTGTAATACAAAGGTAAATTGTCTTTAAAAAAATATATATATTTTGAGATATCGGAATTTGCAACACCTTAAAATGCACAAAATAAAGGCAGGTGAGCAACAATATATGATATGTGTATGCTTTTTTTACTGCTGTTTCTAATTCTAGTACTTGTGCAACACCCCCCAAGCATGAACAGATGAAAAGTGATATTTATTTTAATTTTTGCAAAATTTTATTACAACAAGCACCAATTTCATTGAAACTGGGGCTTGTGGTAAAATTTTAGTAGATTTTACAGAGGTTATGGTATATTTACAGGTCTTCGGGAATTTTGGCAGTTGTAGAGGCCAAGAATGTTTGGCTCTGTTGAATGCATCACCAATAAAATGTTCTGATTCCAAAGAAGAGGGGCGATAAGCTAAATGTACGCACCTCACACAACTTCTTTCACACTGGATAGTTTACACATAATAGTATTAATACATTTATCAATCTAGCATGTATTATCCACCATTATTTTCAAAATGTACGCGTTTTTTTCTTTTGCAACAACCGGTATCATTTACAATCAAGCCATTCAAAGCCAATTTTCTGATTTTACTCACCCCTGTCAAAATTATTTTCAGTATCATTCGCTGTCGCCATTTTCTCTTAGAGGTTGTGGAAAATGGCCAAAACATGAACTCTCAACTCAGGTCATCTCTTTGCCTTCTACAGATGGCAAAAAGTGGGCGATGAAGTAAGCATAAGCATGGAAAATATTCGATTTTCTACTCTTTGTAATTTTTTGGTTCCAAGGGTGGCTGTCAACGAATACGCATGCGTAAAATTAACCGGAAATAAATTTCGCTGGAACCCGGCGTTTCATCGGTTTGGATAATGAAATCCTGTACCCGAGCAAGGCGCATGCTAATCAACGGTATTTTCGGTATTCATGTCCCGTATTCATGGAGGACTTTGTTGCTGATGTTGCAGGATGATGTCAAAGTACCGGTATCGAGATTCACTTGTCCCCAGAGATTTGCTAACTCATTTTTTTTAGACAAACGTAATTGAAACGGAGTAGAAATTGTTAGCGCTGATAGTTTAGCGTACACAGAGGCATAATTATGGGACACTTGGCACATAGCAAACTCGGCACATAACCAACTCGACACATAGCAAACTCGGCACATAACCAAACTCGGCCTATACAAAGTCGGCCCATTATTATCTATTGTTATGTTGAATACTTAAATCCACCGTTACAAACAACCAATTAAAGGTTAACTTTGAACTTAAATCATTTTAACTTGAATGTGGCAAATGTTTTAGTGTAAATGTCATGCTTAGCCGTTAAAAGCAAATATTAAATTTTATAAAAATGGAATTAATAATTACTTCATCTTTTTCAGGGAATTTTCGACATCAGGGAGAAGACAAAAGTTTGCCGTTATGTTGCCAATCCTTGACCATAACTTGATTGTGGCACTCCCTGGACTTTTCTCTTACCCTTTTTTTTTTTTTTTTTTTTTTGGTGATGCTACAAACCTGATTTCAAAAAGTAATAAAACAGCTAGCTAACTTCACCCTGGGTCCCGATGCTACTCTTAATACAGAAATACATAAAAATTCGGTTCGCATAAAGGCTCCCAACTCAGTCAATGCATCAAAGCGAAAACATAAAAGTCAAATTAATCACTATAATAAACAAAGACGAGTACTCATGGCTAATTCTACTGTATGCAAGTAACCCTTTTCACACTTCACTCCGACTTCACAGGAGGAAAAGCGCTGCTATAACCGTTTCCTGAATTTTGTACATGGTCAGCAATAGTCACGTTGACAATAACAGGCGGGAAATTTCTGTAGTTAGTAACTTTAGGTATATTAGGATACAGTCGATCCAAAAATGTTAATTTTCAGACGATAATGTGTTATATTATTATTTCTGTCCATTTCTGCCCAAAACATAGATTGTGTGCAGCGATTCTACCAAGCTACTACAATCTATGATTTTGAGCAGATATAAAATATACTCCTGGAAACCATCTGTTATGGGCTTCGTCGCGAGAAAACCTGTCTTCGGGGATTCCGATCAGGTAAGACAAAAACTGCCCTGCTCAGTCTCAAAAACCACGAATTTTGAGCATAAACCAGCCTAAATAATTATACTTTCCAAGTAGTGAACAACAAAAGCGTTGATCAGACTGCGCGGATGTGCAGGTTGATCTGCACCTTTGTTGTTCGCACATGCAGTTTGCAGATTTTCTCACGACGGGACTCTAATATTAAAGCGGGGTACATAGTTCCCTCAGACTATCTTAGTCTTACTCTTTGTTGCTTTGTGGTTTATTCTACGAGGCGATTTGTTGTATGTCTTTCCGTGTGTCATTTTGTTCTTGTGTTTTTCAGTCCTTTTAGTATTGCGATTACCTCGCTTGGGGAAGAGAGAGCTAATCTTAGTGCTTTTCGTGCGTTTGTTCGGCTTGTGTGTGTTTAGATTTGTCGGTTTCCTCTTCCTCTTGGGGTCTAGGAAGGGCTGCGGTTTGTGATTGTGGCACTCCCTGGACTTTTCTCTTACCTTTTTTACAGAGAGGAAATAAGAAAAAACATAGTATGGGCCACGACGCAGAAAAAGGGCCATTCAGACAGTGTGTATCGTCGATGTTTCGATGTGCATGCTCAGCCCCTTAGCAGGTCTAGAACTTTGGTTCTTTGACTGAATGTTTTCCATGACCTACAGCTTAGATGAGCAAGCAGCGAAGGTTCTGGCGAGATGGCATGGATGCGCAGGGTCGCCCGAATCTTCTCTGTTTGCATACATGCAATTAAGGGTAATGGGGATCAGCAGTCTACCATTCAAACTTATATTTCATTTCCTTTGGGATCATTGGGCCCATTGTGGAATCTTTGAAAATGGAGTTCTGCTCATGTATACGCTAGAGGGCGTAAACAGTGTTGCAAACTTCATCAGTGCTTATGAAGAGTCTCAATATACCGAAACTGCCATTTTCATATCTGTAGTGTGTTCTTTGTTTCCAAAGGCAATCTTTTTGACCTTTATTTTTTAGAGCAGAAATAAGAAAAAAAAAAATACCCCCTTTATTACTATTGTAGATCTTTATTTCAGTTAGAAACGCAACTCAAAAGGACGGCTGATATAGGTAAGGCTATTCCAGGAAAGACTCGTTTCATTTTTGCATCATGCATTTACAGTTTTGAAATCAATTCCGACTTCCTGAATTCGCATTGTTCATCTAGAGTTCACTGTGTGATTGAACAATGAGCAACGCAAAGATTTATTATTCATTAATAATTTTATTAAAAATGAAAAGAACAGACAGATAGAATTTCTAAGTACACTCAATCCAATTCATACCGATTAGCACTTTAATCTTAGAACATTTAGCACATTTACCATTAGGTTGCTGGACAATTCATGCTAAACATTATGTTTACAGTCCTATGCAAATATATTGTGACTGTTACTATTACGAAAATATTCCTGTTGTGCTGTGAAACTGATACTTGGACCTCACTGAGTGGCAGTGAGGTCCAAGTATCAGTTTCACAAGTTTTACGGTTTTTCTTTTTTTTTTTTATTAAATGGCAGTCAACACAAGATTAATCAAGTAATTAGTGTAACAATTATATCCTTTATAAAAAGTACAAATTATTTATAGAAATAGACTTATATATATATATATATATATATATATATATATATATATATATATATATATATATATATATATATATATATATATATATGTGTGTGTGTGTGTGTGTGTGTGTGTGCGTGTGCGTGTGTGTGTGCCGAGTTGGTATGGGCCGAGTTTGCTATGTGCCGAGTTGACCCGCCACCTTTGACATTGCATAACATTAAAGTTACTTGATTGATTTTAATAAATTTAATAAATTTAACACCCTATAAAAGGCAACACTCCAATCTATAATTTGTAAAACAATCAGCCAAGTTGCTGATGTTATAGCATAAGAGGGTTTTAAGACCTTGTCATTGTCATGAAGTGCCATATCTAATTATTACCATTTAGATTTGGTATTTATGTTGATTTCTGCCATATCTAATTATTACCATTTAGATTTGGTATTTTTGTTGAGTTCTAGACACAAAAACGTATTTATTATCTCAGATAATTCATTTCTCTCATCGCAAAAATATTTGAGCCGCAACACCAGAAAAGGTACCTTTGCACACGTGAGTCAAGCGAAGATTCAGATCAGCCTGCGGAATCGGGCAATCAGATCAGAAATTTCACTAGGCGCATTTTGAATTATACCACGGATGCAAAGTTTTTCATGCGACAATGAAAGCTCTAATCAGACCGGGCGCTCATTAAAAAAAAAAGGTATGTTATTTCAGGGTACGTCTCGACACATTTTATATGCCATAACATGAAAAAAAAGACCATTATGTTATGTCAATAGTTCCATACACCGAAGAACCCGTTTCTCATAGTACGACTCGAAGATATAAAGTCGTCGTCTGCTGCTTTCCGTACTTTCCTATCCAGTATTTTTTTTGTTCTGTTTTGCTCAATTCAAATGTCAAACATTCCGATGTACCAAACATTAAAAGATAAATGATACTTATCTTATAAACATATGTTTGTATCGATACTGCATCCCCCATCCTTCGCAGATGCGCGTTAGTGCAATGTTAGTAGAAGAGTTATAAAACTAAAAGTTCCCATAAAATGTAAGTGAAGGTGGGATAAAAGATGACAGGGTTTAAATGTTAAAAGTCAAATACAAGCTGACAGTGTGAGATTAAAATCAACGCGCTGGCATTTATGGCATGGTGTGACTGAGCGTGTCCGTTCGTTCGTCTGTCATTACTGACAATGACCAATCCTAATCAACTGTGTGATATGTTATTATTTGTGTGTCTAAGATGGCTGATGAGACCAATCTTAGCTCTAAACTGCCTGTTGCAGATAGAACAAGAGAGGTCTGAGGAAGAAAGCTGTGTTGGTGATGCCTTAGCTCTGGCTTTCCGCTGTGCACGTTTTTGCTCAGCTTCGCTGATTCTTTTTGCTTCGTATTCACCAGCTCCCCCTTTTATGAGGCCTCGCCGTTTTGTATGATCCTGTGCAATCTGTTCCCATGACTCTGTTGGTATGTTGAAGTCTTTAAGGGAGGCTTTGAGGGTATCCTTGTATCGCGTCTTCTGACCACCATGGGAGCGTTTTCCTACTTGAAGTTCTTCATAGAGGTGTGACTGAGGGTGTCCACTGCCCTTTTGAAAGGTCCAAAAGTGGGCAGTAATGCAATATTTTACCGGTATTTGGGAATACCGAAATCCAATATTTACCGGAATCTACCGGAATCCAATATTAATTACCGAAATCTAACTATATTGTCAAGTTTACCAAGATTTGTGTAAATATAGACATGTATACTGTTAAATAATATTCTAAAGTCAAACAATATGGCTCAGTTTGGAAGAATTTTTTTGAAATAATAACGATGTTATTAACGTTTTTTACAATTTCGGAATCTACCGAAATCCAATATTAATTACCGAAATCCAACTATATTATCAAGAGTACCATGATTTGTGTAAATTTAGACATATACACTGTTAAATAATATATAAACAGATAATATGTCCAAGTTTGGAAGAACTTTTTTGGAATGATAATGATTTTATTAACATTTTTATAATTTTCATATGTGGAGTTACTTCCCTTCATAGCTTTGCTCTGTGACGGGTACATAGAAATACGGGGGAACACAGCGAAACATTTTTTCATATTTTTCCAATAAATAAAGCTTTGATTTTTCCTGCGAATTATCTCCACTGAAGACGATATCAATGTCAAGATATAAAGCATGATAGTATTGGTTTTGTTTTGCATTTAACTGCATGCAAATCGGTAGCCTAACGATTGTAAAAACTTTCCCACAAATACTTCATTTAAATGGATTTGTCCAAACTTAAACTTTACCACTTTCTGGACTAATTCAGCAGATGATACAGAATACAGCGTCTGATCAGGGTCTGTTTTTTTTCTTTGCATTGAATTGCCTACAAACTAAAACTCTCCCAGAGTTCAGCCGATCCCGGTTAGGGAGGGTTGTTACAGATTCTGTGCGTTATATAGCTATGTCTGGTAGATAGTTATTTAAGCCTGGTGAACTCAAATAGTGTAGTCCTAGATCAGACGCCGCGCTCCGTGGCGTTTGATCTGGAACTACAGTATTTGCTTATGTCCTTTTATAAATGGGCTAATATATTTCAGCTATTGTATATAATTATATAATGTGTTTGCAGATATCAATTTACTTTTGTGCCATTTTCTAATTTGGTTAATATATATTTTGGATATTTTAAAAATCTATCAAGTTTACAATTTCAGAATTCTCAATATAGACATTTGCTTTTTTATACATTAAAAGTTGCATTAATTATTTTATTTCTGGAGTTGAGTTTACTGCTTTAAAATATGTGTTTACTATTATTCTATTTCATATGGCATTGTTAAATTTATGACACGGGCGTCAAGCTAAAACAGTGCCTTTGAACATGCGCAAAATATACGGATTCACCCCACGGGTAAACGACGTCTTAGGAACGTCGCATCCACGTTGTGTACCCGCTGGGACATCTTCCAGTTGCCTTGCATGCAGTCTCATCCGGGCCTTTGATCTCAATTCATACATTTTGCAGTATCCAATGAGTCTGTTAGCAGACAGCGAAGATCAGCCTGTGCATCCGCGCAGTCTGCCATCTGGGCATTCGCTGTCCGCATATGTCTGAGGACACGTTTTCATATGGCGTGGCAAGATATATGGTTGATCCTTCAAACTGTTTAGTTTAATAAGTCGATATTTGAATATACATTGCGTTTTTATATACTTTATGCTGTTGAGAGAGAGAGAGAGAGAGAGAGAGAGAGAGAGAGCTTTTATTACATTGAATTGATAACTTAATTGTGGAATAAAACAGTGCAAGTATAAAACATATCTTGCTATATTTTATCTCTGTTTGCCCTCTTTCGTTATCTGCCCAGAATAAAAGTAATGTTTCGCTGTGTTTCCCCGTATTTCTATACCCGTCACAGAGCAAAGCTACGAAAGGAAGTAACTCCACCTATGAAAATTATGAAGACGTCAATAAAATCGTTATTATTCCAAAACATTCTTCCAAACTTGGACATATTATCTATTTATATATTATTTAACAGTGTATATATCTAAATTTACACAAATTAAGGTAAATTTGACAATATAGTTGGATTTCGGTAAGTTATATTGAATTCCGGTAGATTCCAGTAAACATTGGATTTCGGTAATCCCAAATACCCTTATTTTACGGCTGCCGATTCTGCTGCACGATTGCGAGGGGCCATTGGGGGGGAGGTGGTGGGGGTGGTGGGGGGGGGGGTGGGGGGGGGGCAGGGGGGTGAGGACCGGGGGCGGGGGTGTAGAATGAGTATTTATAGAAATCAACTTTTTGTTGATCTGGCGGAAACAGAGTTCATGGGATTGGGCCTTCAGGATTGTCATGGGGTTGAAAACGTATGCCAGCTAGACCATAGATAATTTTGTAGAATAGACTGTCGGGAGGCAGATCTTCTTTGCTTCAGAGATCTCCAGCCAAAAGAGATTGCTGTATCTTTGTGACACTTGCGTATTGCGAAAAAATACTGAGTGTCCACGTGGCCGCCCTCCGTTGAAACAGGAGTAATAAAGAATTGTCTTTGATATACATTGTATTGATCAGCTCGGATAGTGACGTTTTTTCTTTAGGAAATTTTGATTGTTTATTTTTATGTTTAATGTATCCTAATATGACTCTGAGAGAATTTTGATTTTGATATAATCAATTTCCCTTTTCTGGATGGCGATATCCCCCGGCGTACCTCATATGGGGTATACATATCTCAACTTATTAGATTTGCCAGAACTTCTCCAAATCTTAGTGCTTTTACTGCCGTAATAATGCCCTTACTGCTAAACTTCTTAGACAGGGCTACCGTTATTTTAAACTTCGTAAGGCGTTTTCGAAATTTTATCGCAGACACAGTGCCTTTGGAGAAAAATATAACGTCAGTATGAAAACACTTCTGCAACAAGGTATATCGGAACCAGAATTTTACGGTGACTTAGTGTATCAATATAGAAGAAATGTGGGAAAATCGAACTTTTCGGAGCAATTTAGAAAATTAATTAACCGTTATAGAAGAATTGATTATAGCCTGAATATTATGCGGTAGACTGCATGCCTAGTTATATCAACCCTATCATTGTTGGTGGCTATGCTTCACTTAGACTAGCTATAGTCGGATATCAATATTATTTTCATCAATCAATTATAATTATTAATTAACTTAATGAACTAAGAGCCATCTACTACTTACTGCTTGCCTCACCTCTTTGATAGCAGCAATTACTAATCTTGGAGATATCAGACGACCAACTATTAGAGACTGGCTATACAAGATGTCATACATAAATTCAGCTTATAGTTAGGAGTGATAAAACATGACATCAAGGTCTAGGAGCTAGTCTATGCTTCACTCTTTAATTGCACGACGGCGGTTCGGGCCTCAATTACGGCTCTTCGTAAAACTTTAACCAGTAGGTTGGGGCTTGACGAATTGTCTTTGTTTTGGTCCGCTGTGGTTCAACTATTGTTTTTCATTTACTCTGTCACACAGTAGAAGTAGCCATGAGTACTCGTCTTTTTTTTTTTTTTTTTTTTTTTATTATAGTGATTAATTTGATTTTTATGTTTTCGCTTTGAAGCATTGACTGAGTTGTATTGACTGAGTTGGGAGCCTTTATGCGAACTGATTTTTTATGTATTTCTGTATTAAGAGTTGCATCGGGACCCAGGGTGAAGTTGGCTGGCAGTAAAAGTGCTTTAAACCCCTGGTTGTTAATTCTACTGACCGTTCTAAGGCGGCGGTCCTAGTGTTAGTCTTACTCTTTGTTGCTTTGTGGTTTATTTTACGAGGCGATTTGTTTTATGTTTTGCCCTGTGTTATTATGTTCTTGTATTTTTCAGTCCCTTTAGCATTGCGGGAAGAGAGGGCTAATCTTAGTGCTTTTCGTATATTTGTTTGATTTGCGCTTGTTTGGTTTTGTTAGTTTCCTCTTCCTCTTGGTGTCTGGGAAGGGCTGCGGTTGTGATTGTGGCACTTCCTAGACTTTTCTCTTACTTTTTTTCAAGATAGTAATAAATTTACATCTCTCGTACGCGTTCTGTCTGTTTGTGTCTCTGTCTCCCTCACCATCTCTCTCTCTCTCTCTCTCTCCCTCTCTCTCTCATGACCAATTTGTTTGCTTTATTGTTTGTAAAGTATTTTAAAATGTGTAATTATATGTTTGCCATTAATTTTTATAGGGTACAATCAAAGAAGTGCAAAATGTTTTCATAAGTCTGTGGTACAACTGGGCATTAAATGAAAGAAGAAGAAGAAGAAAAAAAAACAAAAAACTGTTCTATTCTATTTTATTTTTACAGTGTGTGGGTTTGGGTGCGTCAATTCAGGTACTGGATTTTCACTGCCTCTGCTTGGTTCCCGGGTTTAATGTAGTAATGCACAGTAGACGAAACTGGGAAAAACGAAAGTAAGTGATAATGCAGGCAGCTATGAAAGAATTGCGGTCTTTGAAGCAAGAGGAACAGACAATGGTAACACTTGCATCTAAAATAAGCGACCAGCTAAATAGATTGAAGGTACGCGGCACTGATACATTAACTTGATGATCCGGTTTTTTGAGCTCTTACAAGTCTTAGCTTTGCAAAACTAAACAAGCGTCCGTCCATAAATGGACCATTCGCCAGATAGGTGAACATTACTGCCATGATGTAGTGGCAGGTACATATGAATTTGAAAAGTTTCAAATAATAGTGAAGCAACTTGTATCAACAAAAGTTTTCGTCCTTTGCAATAGGCTTATAAATGATAAAACATATTTCTTTTTTGTTTCTTTTCTGATAGTCAACTCATCATAAGCAGATCACTATCCAAGTAGCAAATGTTTATGGGAAAATGAGTAACTTGAAGACTGAAACATATGTCATTGAATAGCATTTTCAATACCCTTTGGAATGTGCATAAAGTTCAGAATTTGTCCTGTTACATGCTAATATGTTGTATAGTTTTCGTCTACATGTACTTGTACCAATACCGGATCATGTTTACCAATAAAATAATAGCAATAAATAAACAGCAAGCTTTTTTTTTTTTTTTTTTTTAATGGTCTTGAAATCAAACGTTGTAACCATATAAGTGAATTCTTAACTATGACTGTATATAGAGGATCTTACTTGAGTTGTCATTTAATATGAAATTATGAAACAAGTTTGGATAATTTTGGTATTTTGCTCGCCTAAAGGCTTGCAAAATACCAAAATTACCCGAGGTTCATAAATTTCATATTAAATGACCACGAATGTAAGATTCTGTTTATCACATGATCCTTGCGATGACAAAAATGCACAAATATATTAAGAAAACAGCTTTCCATAGCGATAACAGCCATAGCTAAACGGAACAGCTCACTACCAAAGATTCAATAGTACTACACACACACACAAAAAACAACAAAACAGTTTGCATATTAATTGATAAGTACCGAAAATAACTAGAAACAAGACAACGAAAACATGCCTATATAATTTTGACCCCCTCAAACCCCACTTTTGTATAGTAAAACTGGGGTTTACAGGGGTATACATTATTTTTCTTATTTCTGCTCAAAAACATAGATTGTGGGTACTCGTTAGAACCACCTCGCTGAGGCAGTTCTAACGAGTACCCACAATCTATGTTTTGACCAGAATTATGAAAAATATCAGAGTTTTTTATCTGAAAATTTTCAGTTTTTTGGAGGTGAAATTTTCTATATACATTGAATAGGGGTGTTTTCGTAATGTAAATATGACATATATTACTTCATTAAGCTGTAGGAATAAATGTGATTTTTATTTGAGCTTATAAATATTTCATTTGAATAAATGAATTAAAAAATAAATATTCCCTTCAACGTCATTCAGCGAGTCATTGTCACCGAGAATCAGTAGGGAAATCCTGCAAAGTCAGCTGTTGTATTTAAAGGTCACTGACCTTGATCAATATAGTTTATACCATGGTTGATACACCAATTAGGTGCTACAATATGCTCCATTAACTTGCAACAAACGCAAGTTAAGGAGATGGGCCTGTTATTTGCAGGGTCACTTTTATCACCCTTTTTGTTGCACCTGTTTTATTATGGGCAACTTAGACATGCAAGTTTCTGTCCATCCATTCATCTTTCCATCAACATTTACTCTGGGTGTCTTGTGAGCGCAACTCCTGTTACAGTTTTGTACCCATCATTTTGAAACTTTGTGTTTTCTTCATAGTATGAAGATGTGCATATGGTTTGAATGTAATTGTTAGATTATTTTTTGTCACTTTTTCCACATTGTGAACTTAGTCATTTTTCACCTCAATATATAGACAGTGGATACCTCTTGTGAGCGCAACTCCTCTTAGAGTTTTATACTGGTTGTTGTGAAACTTTGCATGTGTTTTCTTCATGGTATGAGGATGTGCATGTGGTTTGGGTATATTATTTAGAATATTTTTGTCACTTTTTGCACATTGTGAACAGTCATTTTTCACCCTCAGTTATAGACAGTAGGTACTTCTTGTGATCGCAACTCCTCTTACAGTTTTATACTGATCGTTTTGAAACTTTGCATATGTTTTCTTCATGGTATGAGGATGTGCATGTGGTTTGGATTTAATTGTTAGATCATTTTTGTCACTTTTTCCACATTGCAAACTTAGTCATTTTTCACCCTTTATATATGAACAGTTGGTACCAATTGTGAGCGCAACTCATTTTTTTCCCCTTTTTTTTCCACATTGTGAACTTAGTCATTTTTCACCCTCAGTATATAGACAGTGGGTACCTTGTGAGCACAACTCCTCATACAATTTTATACCAATCTTTTTGAAACTTTGCACATGTTTTCTCCATAGTCTGAAGATCTGCATCAGCTTTTCATGTAATCCTTGTCTTAATTTTTGTCACTTTTTCAACAGAGCACTGAAATAAACTTATTTAAAAACCATGTTCTGATTGTGGCTCCTGTGACTTTTCCCCAGCAGGTCCGACGCCACCTTCCGCAGAATTCTGGTTAAACAGAGGGGTAATAATGGCCATCTTCCAATCCGAGGGGATTTGACCACTGGCAGTATTGCTATTCTTGGTGGCAGTCTTATCCACTGGACAATGGTGAGGGGAAAGAAAGAGTATTGTAGTAGTCGGCAACTGTATGGCTTTGTCTAAAAGCTAGTGGATGTGCCATTGAGTGTCCTGTTGATACATGTGGATGTATCTTAGTAAAGTGTGGTAGCTCAGTGGTTAGCGCAATGGCCTGTAGAGCTTGAGATAATGGGATTGATCCCAGGCATAGGCAAGGGAATTACGCTGTCTGAACACGCTTTCCTTCCTGTCATTTGCAGGTATGACAAGAAAAGAGTGAGCCAACCTTCAGATCGGGATGTTAACTGGATACCCCTTGTGCAGGGAAAATCACCCCCTGTGCAGGTTTAAGAACCCTACAGTAATTCAAAATGGTTACTTGTAGTCCCTATTACTACTCCCAAATACTTAGAACTACTTACTGATTCCAAGTCTTTACCATAAAGTATGTAATGGGAGAGGATTGCAGTTTTGGATCGAGTCACATGGATAATGGTACATTTGCTTGGATTAAACTCCATGTCCCTGTCAAGTGACCATTTACCTAGCCTGTCCAGATCTTATTGAAGTATCTTAGCATCTTTAACCCTTCTCTTGCTAAACACGACATGTCATGCCCTGTCTTAGCAAACAGTGTAGATCCAGATCAGTTGATCAGTTGGCTTCTGAAGAATTCAACTGATCTGGATCTGCACTGTTTGTCATTAAATATGTAAATTTCTATCAAAAACCTGGATCAAGTAATCTGATTGGCTGGAAATTAGAAGTGGGCGTGGCATCTTAATGTATTCAGCACGATAAGGTTTAAGATTGGATAGTTATTTAGACTGCATTATCATGGATCAGTAAATAACCTTATCTTTGATATTGCTGGTGCCTTTGTAGAGGAACATTGGTGACATTGTTTTATGTGTGTAACTAGCCTGGCTCTATAGCGAATATTGGTGCCGGCCTCGGTGGCTCAGTTGGATGCGCCGTCCGACTGGAGACCAGGAGGTCGTGGGTTCAACCCCCGCCGAGGTCGGCAACATTCTTTCATGGAGATTGATCATGAAATATTTTCTACGGTCATTCTCTCCCTTCGGCTGATTCAAGAAGGGCAGTTGTCATTTTCTGGCAGAAGAATGTGCACAATACTGGTTAACCGCTTAGAGGACTAAGCCTGCCCAGTAAACCTGTGGTTAGGTAAACTGACCGCGCTCGACATGACCCCATTGGGTCGACTGGGCCGTAAAACCTCAACACAAACAAACAAATAGCGAATATTGGTAGCACTTCTAACTGCAGGTCCAGGGATCGCAAGTTAAAATCCCGGCCGACCCAGCTCGAATGCAGAACTTTCGTGGAGATTAATCATGAAATAGTTTCTACATTCATTCTCCCCCTTCGCTGATTCAAGAAGGCATTTGTCAGTTACTGCTCAGAGGACTAAGCCTACTAAGTGAAGTTAACTGACAGAGGGTACTTTGTCAAATCAATTGGGTATCAAAACCCAAGTTTTTGAAAATAATTGAGTATTTGTTCAAAACATTAGGGTATTTTACTCAGGTACTCCCCTTATCTCTTGCTTGATGTGCAAGACCTTTAAGCAGTCGACTTGGCCATAAAACTCCAAATGAAATATAAATGGGTGTTCTGTTCTTTTACAGGTAGAGGAGTTGGCATTGCAGAACATGATACGATTACAGAACCAGGAGGAAGGTATGGAAGAAGAGAGTTCTTACACAGTAGTCAAGGTAGATAACTTTAAGTTAGTGCCTACCTCTAGATTTGGGTGGTAGGCTGGTGATAAAGGCCTGTTGTCATAGCTACAGATAAGAGGGGGTATCCACATAATATTTTTCTTATTTCTCCGTGAAAACATATGTTGTGGTACTCATTAGAAGCGCCTCAATGAGGTGCTTCTAATGAGTAGTACCCACAACATCTCCACGAAAATATATGTTGTGGGTACTCATTAGAAGCACCTCAACAAGGTGTTTCTAATGTGTACCCACAACATGTGTTTTCGTGGAGAAATAAGAAAGATATCAGCATTTTTCGGATGAAAAAAGCGCCTTATCCATTGCTATGTGTTGTACTTTCTGTAAAGTCTAGGTATTAAAGACACTTGTTTTCAACCAGAAATATTTTTTGTATTTCTCTGAAAAAAAAAAAAATATTGAAAGATATATTAACGTGATGAATATTCAATGGAATTGTCTTATTAAAGTGTAGAAATAAAGAAAAAAATCTGGGCCCAGTTGTTCAAAGCGTCGTTAGCTTAACGAGCTTGTTAAGGGTCATTTCGTTAACTGTTTTAGCAGATTCAATACACAGTAATCTGATATTTTTTACTGAAAAAATGTGAGTAGCTTTTGCACCAATGTAGACATCCATGCAGTCTGATCAGCCTATTAGAGATTGATCTTGAAGTGTTTTCTATGGTCATTCTCTCCATTCCACTGATTCAAGAAGGGCAGATGTCAGTCTCTGGCAAGAGCATGAGCACAAATATTGTTTAACCGCTTAGAGGACTAAGCCTGCCCAGGAAAATTGCGGTTAGGTACATGTAAACAAATTAAAACTGAATGACTCGACATGACTCTATTGGGTTGACCGGGCCATAAAACACAACTCAACTCAATCAATGATCATTCTACACTGGTCTCTAACATAAAGTATGTATCTTAAGCAATCTTATAGTGAACGCTCTGGCCCCTGATCAGATTGCTCAATCTATCTTGGTCTGTGCGGGTTGAATGTGACGTTATTAGCTCACCAGAGCCGAAGGCTCTTGGGGGAGCTTATAGGATAGGCAGTTGTCCATCAGCATCGTCTGAAAAATGGCTAAATTATTGCAAACAATGAAGACCCTGATCAGACGGGTCTGCACTGTTTGCCAAATATCTTTTCATGGGTCTCCCGACTACAATTTTTTGTTTGGATATAACACTTTTCGGGTCCGTCTTTGTATTCAAAACCATCTTATAATGAACCGTCTTATGAAGTGGTTTTTATTGGTATTGTTCTAATGGCTTGGCACAAGATGTGACTCCTTTAATAGAGAGAAAAAAACAAATTGGTTCGTCATTGCTATTGATAAGATGCAGAGTTGAGTTTCTTGTTTCCTTTTTCTCCACTAAAACTTATGTAGTTATGTTTCAGGATCATGAAAAAGAGACAGAAGAAGAAAATACTAATCCATTAGACCTTGAGGTTGGTCCAGTTACAAAAGCAGTAGAGGAGGAAGGTTAGTATGTGTACTCACTGTGTTTGTGGGGGTATACTGTTTTGACATTCGTCATCTGTCCATCCATCTGTCCATAACATTACATTTGCGGGGTGTATCAAATAAGCTATGCTCATTGATTTTTCTTGTTGAAACAAAAATTAAAAAAAAAAAAAAATACAAAATTACAAATTAGAGGACACATAGTTAAGCCAGATGGAAAGTTCCCAGTTTCTGTTCTCTGTAAAATGTCTGTATACATATGTATTACTGTATATCACAGATACAGTGTTTTTTTTGTTTTGTTTTTTGGTACAAACTATAACAAGGGAAACAAACAGCTTATTTTAACTTTGTTATTGATCTAAAACAGTTCTCTTTTCTGAGCCAGTATCTGCTAGGATCCAAAATGAAAAACTGTGTGGTGTATCCAGACAAAAGTGAATAGGTGATATAAAAAAATGTACAGATTTGTAGAAAAATGAACATAAGAAATTAATGGTCATTTTTTTTTTTTTTTTTGTATAATGTATACATTTTTGTGTCATTTTTGTCACATCTGCTTTTAGCATGGCATGATTTAGGAATATGGTTTTCTGTTGGTTTTATCCCCGGCATACGAAGTATGCCGAAGGGGTTTATAGTTTTCGTCGGTTCCATTAGTTCGTTCATCTGTCCGTCCTTCCGTTTGGATGTGATTCTATAACCAAGTTTTACTTCGGAGTTTTTTGATTATTTATAACTCTGCAGTCACTGATCAAAAACTTTTCATATTTGGTATGGGGGTACCTGGGAGGGTTCTCTTCCATTATAAATCCCTGGGTCAAGCCCCAGGGTGGGGCTAGAGGTCAAAATCTAGGACACCTCAATAAAGAAGTATATTGCAGTTTGTTTATACAAACAACCTCTTATTAAAGAAGGATGGGCATCAGACATGTTTATTACATCAACATTCAGTGTAATAAGATCAAGGTCATTGTGACCTTATTTTCATGCTTCAGTGATTTTGACGTATATTTTGTCTGGTCAGACTGTCCGGATGTGCCTCAAAAAAGTAGTATGCTGCAGTTTGTTTATACAAACAACTGCTTAAAGAAGGATGGGCATCAGACATGTTTATCACATCAACATTCAGTGTAATAAGGTCAAGGTCATTGTGATCATATTTTCATGCTCCGGCAGTTTTGCCTATTATCTTGAAGACTATTTCATGGATTAATGTGAAACTTGGAATACTGGTTTTGTATGACACCACGATTGACATCATAACAAATGTAGGTCACCTTGACCTATATTTCATGGTCCAGTAATTTTGCCTCATATCTTGAATATTCATTGCTGTGTGAATATCATTATTTGGGATTATGAATTAGTATGATCCAACAGTTGACTTAAAAGTAAATGTAGATCACTGTGACCTATATTTCATAGTCCAGTGATTTTATGTTACATCTTGAAGACAATTTGATGTATTACTATCATATTTTGGGATATAGTGACCTATATTTCATAGCCCTGTGATTTTGTCTTATATCTCCCAGTTTGATACCTAAATGTCATATTTACATGTTATGACACCATGTGACCCAAACTTTCACCTTAAAGTAAAAATAAATCAGTATGACCTATATTTCATGGTCTAGTGATTTTGCTTCATATCTTTTAGATTATGTAATGGATTAACATCATAGTTGGTATAATCCATCAGTGTGACCATCAGATTAATTTCTTAAGTATATGTAGGTTAGTGACCTATATTTTATGGCCCAGCAAATTTGCTTCATGTCTTGAAGACTATTTACTCCAGGAAAGTTGTACCTGGGATGATAGATCAGTGTCACTCAGGGACTGACATCGTAAACTATATCTTGCCTTATATCATTGTCATTAACTTTAAAATATTTTATTTAAGAAATGGCACCAGCCTGGGTATTTGTGATCCTCTGGTCACTTGCTCTAGTTAGTCCATCCATTTGTTCGTCCATTTGTCTGTTATTCCGTGAACTTTGCGTCAACCCTAACTTTGACCCTAATGTTCAAGTCCATTTCCCAAGAATTATACTACGCATTTCAATATCCATTAGACTGGTGCGGACTTGACACTCAACAGCTGTCTAATGGCAGCCAGTTTCAGAAGCATTGTCACTTTGATCAGAAACCATCCACAAAAACATCAAACTAGTCGCTTGCGTAATGGAAGGTGGTCATTCAGCATTAAATCAAAAAAGGTACCTTACCAGTTACAACAAAAGTAGCTAAAAACTATGATAGGGCAGCAGGCTGTCGCATCCGCTTATTCCGATCAGGACCTAGAGTTTGCTTGACAGCGTTAATAGGACCTAGAAACATTTTTATGATCAGGCTGGTCTAGGTCATTGTATCTTGCCCAAGAAGTAAGTAACTATTTTACAATTCACAAGTCTACCGGTTAATCCCATACAGTGTTCTGAGTAGTAAAAAGCATACCTTATTGCAGATGTGACATTCGCTGATCCAGACAAGTCAACACTGTCTGATAAGGGTCTATTTTATTTATAATGCATACTTACAAAGATGGACATTCTCGGCGCACAATGTTATCAGTTTTATTATTTTGAGTAGCCTGCACAGCCGATCAGGTCCTGAGTATTCCGGTTTGTTTCTAACAGTTTTTTGGTGCAGTGACCTTTGTGATGACATCAGAATGTCGCGGTTTGATTCTCTGCGCTCGACTGAAAGTCTTATGAATATTGAAACGCGTAGTAATGGCAACAGTGATGATATTTGGTATAAGCTTGTACTTAGGGATGACAACTCAGCGGTATCCATATTTGACCTTGACATATATTTCATGGTGCACCGACTTTGTAAAGGTGCAACTTAGCCTTTTGTGGAATTCTTGTTCTATATAAACTATATATTTTTGTTTAGTTTCAACACTTTTGGGGTCCATTTTTAACGCTTAGCGTGCTGGGTAATAATTTCAGCAGACAACATTTTAAAATATTTTTCTTATTTTTCCCAGAAAATAGGATTGGACACTTCATGCAAATTGTCTCCATAGAAGACAATTTGCATTAAGTGTCAGATCCTATTTCTCTAGAAAAATAAAAAAAATATCATCAGTTTGTCGTCTGCTAAATCTGCCCATAGTGTGGTAACTGTTAAACCGTTTGAAACTGTCTTATAATGCACCATCTTATTAAGAGGCTGCCTTGTGTGACATAGAGTGGACTCTCATTATCTCAGCTTCGCGTATCTCGAATAACTGCTTATCTTTAAATGAAAATCAGATCCGTATTTAACATGGAAATCTAACAATAGGTAACAAAATATTGTGGAAAAGAGAAATTGCAATTTCTCCTCTTTTCGACAATATTTCAATACGCTTGACTTCCGCTATCTCAAACACTGATAACTCAAATTACTGCTTAAGTCAAACTAGACTTTTAATTATGTTGGTTTAGTTTTGTTTTATACATTCTTTACATTTCAACTCCTTTTATCTTAACTACTGTTATCTCAAACTGAAAATTATGGTCCCTTGGAGTTTGAGATAATGAGAGTCCACTGTATATATTATTTGCATTGCTAGCTTACATTTGTACTTCAGAAATATTGTACTTCAGAAATAGGCTTCCAGGGTGTTGGGGTATCATGCTGTTCGTTACTTTCATATCCATTACGAAAACACGCCTATTCAAATATATAGAAAATTTCACTCCCAAAAACTGAAAATTTTCCGATAAAAATATTCTGATATTTCCCATATTTCTGCTTAAAACATAGAATGTTGGTACTCGTTAGGCCTGCCTCGGTGGCTCAGTTGGATGCACCGTCCAATTGGAGACCAGGAGGTCACGGGTTCAACCCCCCGCCGTAGTCGGCAACATTCTTTCCTGGAGATTGATCATGAAATATTTTCTACGGTCATTCTCTCCCTTCCGCTGATTCAAGAAGGGCAGTTGTCAGTTTCTGGCGAAAGAATGTGCACAATACAGGTTAACCACTTAGAGGACTAGGCCTGCCCAGTAAACGTGTGGTTAGGTAAACTGGTCGCGCTCGACATGACCCCATTGGGTTGACTGAGCCGTAAAACCTCAGCACAAAAAAAAAAAACAAACTCATTAGAACTGCCTTAGTGAGAACCTACAATCTATGTTTTCAAACAAAATAAGATAAATAATGTATACCCATGCAAACCCAGTTTTACTATATAAAAGTGGGGTTGAAGGGGGTCAAAATTACATAAGCATGTTTTCATGATTTCTAGATAACAGAGAGTATCAGGTAAGTATGTTTCTTATTTCTCGCCAAAAACATATTATGGGTACGCGTTAGAAGCCTCCGTGAGGTGCCTCTAATGAGTATCACAACATATGATTTCCTTGTTGAAAAAAAACAACAAAAAAACAGCACTATATCTAGAGTTATGACTGTTATTCTGTTTTTATACCCTGCCACAGGATAATATGTTATTCTGTTTTTATACCCTGCCACAGGATAATAGCAGTGTATTATGGTTTCAGGTTGGTCACCTGTGTGTCCATCCATCCGTTTGTCATTAGTCTGTACATTCAAGAAGGGCAGTTGTCAGTTTCTGGAGTAAGAATGTGCACAAGTACTGGTTAACGGCTTAGAGGACTAAGCCTGCCCAGGGAAAAGTGTGTTAGGTAAACTGACCGTGCTTGACATGACCCTAATGGGTTGACTGGGCCATAAAACCTCAACACAGACGTATGTCCGTCCATCCACATTTTTTCCTTTCTGGACGATAACTTAAGTAGATATCAATGGATTTTCACCAAACACGGTATATGCATTGATATTATGGAGATCTAGTTTGGGATTGCTAATGGGGTAATTTTGTCAATTTTTTACAGAGTTATCTGCCCACCACATGATAGTGTCAAGTATTATCGTTTATTTTTTTTTTTTTTTTTGGTTTTCAGAAGAGGAAGAAGAGGAAGAGGAGGTCCATGAAGATTTAGCCCAATATGTTGAGTCACTCGTTGCAAAGTCAGATCCAAAAAGTTGAAGAGCAGATGCAATATCTCCAGATAAAATGGTATTCGGAAGGCACTCAATGCAAAGTTGGACCCAAAAAGCTGAGGAGTACCATAAATGCCATATCTCCAGATAAATTGGTGTTCAGAAGAGACACTGGAATCTCTTTATAAGAGGGGTCATTATGAGACAGTTTCGGACATAAGACGGTTCAACCCTTTGTGACTGAATAAACTCCCTCACACTATATATTGGAAGATTCTATGTATGTCAGGCTATGTGATACAGATATTCCTAGAGAAAAATGGATGAACTATTTGCAAACTGTGGAGACCTGATCAGACGCCGCATTCTGCGGCATCTGATCTGGGTCTGCACTGTTTGCCAATTACCCTTTTAGGGGTCTCCAGACTACACATGAATTTTCCTTCAGCAGTTTTATTAAAGTTCACAACAGATATTTCTGATTTTATTGTAGCACAATAAACAAAAAAAAAAAAATGAAATGGTAATCATATTGGAGTCTAGTAAATGGTTGCTATTTCTTTATGCCGACAATGAAGATTCTGGTCAGACTGTCCGGATGTGCAGGCTAATTTGAGCCTTCCTTGGGCGCATATTTCTCATATTGCAGCTCAATGGGCTCATATATATTTTTGGTCCATTCCTCTACCTGGGCCCAGTTATTCAAAGCATCTTTAGCTTAGCGAGCTTGTTAACTCTTTCACTGCCATTGCAGATAATAACAGGCTTTGGCAAACAGCGTGGATCCATAATGAGCCGTCTCATCAGGATCTACGCTGTTTGACATTCAGTTTATCAACTTTACATATGAACTTCTTTTCAATTGATAGTTTGTTAAAAAAAAAAAGAAGAAAGAAAACAGACGACAAATGTTTATTATGTATATGCTACATGAATTAACACTAAAATTAAAGAGCTTATCACGACTGCAGCAGATGACATTTTTTTTTTCAAAGAAAACTGAGACTCGGCATTTAATCATCTGCCTAGCAGACAATTCACATGAAATGCCAAGTCTTACTGTCTCTGAAAAATTAATTTTATAAAGCTAGAGAATATCGTCTGCTACTGTTTTACTTAGTGCTCTTAGGGTTAAAGGCTCCATATTCCTCAAAAATAGACATTTTTTTATCAAAGAAAATTTTAAAAATTTGATATATAATATTAATATGATCATAAAATGTGGCATCTGACAGCCTGTAAAATTTCAGTTAGCCTCTCATTTTTGAAATGGATCAAAAATAAAATGATTATTTTATCATATCTCTGAATTAATGTTGGCAACTTTAATTAAGAGATACTATAAAAAAAATCATTTCATTTCAAGAATGAGAGACTAACTGAAATTTTACAGGCTGTCAGATGATTGTATTAGTACCATATATCAATTTATTAAACCTTCCTTGGATAATAAAATGTCTATTTTTCAGGAATATTGAGCCTTTAATAGCAGAGGATAATTATCTTCTATGGATGATCACTATGTACACAGCACTTGGTTTATTATTTAAAAACTTAACATGCAGAAAGCAATTATACCAGAGCATATCCATCTCTATGGACCATCACTTTGAACTTGGCACTTGCATTAACATATCTTGCATTCTGTAGGAAACAATTAGCAGCAGGTAATGATATGTCACTCTAGACCATGACAGAAATTACTGGTTACTTCACATATACATGACACCCGAATCATCATTTAGCATACTGCAGAAAGTATGAGTGGGACGATCTTAACAAAATTTGAATTTTGATGCAAATTTTGTCAAAATTGGATAAAAACTAAGAAAGGTAATGGTGTTCAAAGACTTCAAAATTATAGTCAAGGGCCTCGCCATTTAGAATATTTACTGATGTTTTAAACTATTATCCTAATAAATAAAATATTAGTCCTGACATAAAACAATGCAGAATCGAGCAAAAATCAACTTATGTCTGGAGAAGAAGATTACATTATGAAAACGAGTCTATTCATATATATTGAAAATTTACTACTAAAAAATGAAAATTTTTTTGATAAAAAAATTCTGATGTTTTTCATATTTCTGCTCAAAACATAGATTGTGGGTACTCGTTAGAACTGCCTCAGCAAGGCAGTCCTAACGAGTACCCACAATCTATGTTTTTAAGTAGAAATAAGAAAAATAATGTATATCCCTGTAAACCCCAGTTTTACTATATAAAAGTGGGGTTTAAGGGGATCAAAATTATACAGGCATGTTTTCATGATGATACATTCAAAATGCTGGCACCCATAAATGCAATTTTGAGACAATCATACCTTGATAGTTTGCACCAATTGTGGTCGACTTTGCATCAAAATGCATGGTTCATCAAGAATTTAAATTTCATACACATTTTTTACAAACAACAATTATATTTTAGCCTTCTGCATAAAACAATAAGCAGAGGATAATCTGTCTTTATGGACGGTCACTTTGTACGTGACACTTGCATTAACATTTAGTATTCAGCAGAAAGCAATTAGCAGCGGAAAATTATCTGTCTTATGGTTCTTCCATATGTACATTACACTTGATTTTGCACGTAACAAAAAAAATTATCTGAGTATTATTATCTGTCTATATGGACCATATCCCAGTACATGATGTTGTCCTTGGTGGCTCAGTTGGATGCGCCTTCCGACTGGAGACCAGGAGGTCGCGGGTTCAACCCCCGCCGAGGTCGGCAACATTTTTTCGTGGAGATTGATCATGAAATATTTTCTATGGTCATTCTCTCCCTTCAGCTGATTCAAGAAGGGCAGTTGTCAGTTTCTGGCGGAAGAATGTGCACAATACTGGTTAACCGCTTAGAGGACTAAGCCTGCCCAGTAAACGTGTGGTTAGGTAAACTGACCACGCTCGACATGACCCCATTGGGTTGACTGGGCCGTAAAACCTCAACACAACCAATGCAGTACATGACACATGAATTAACATTTCACATTCTGCAGAAAGATATAAGCACATGATAATCATTTGTCTCATGAATAGTCATTATATATATGGCACTTGAATTAACATTTAGTTATCTGTATGCAGCAATAAGCAGAGAATAAACCTGCAACACTTATTGTCAATTTATTTTCTAGCAAGAGCTTTACACTTCATTTGAATTGTCTTGATTTAAATGAAATGTGAAGCCCTATTTCTATCCCATAATTTTCACTACAGCAGTACACCTCTAGATGATAGTGTTGGGAATCGGCAAGAATTTCATAGTAGATAATCGGTTTTGTAAAACCAACTGATCATCGACTAACAATCTACTTGAAAATACAAAATGTATATTCATTCCTATTTTAGCCCTGTTCCAGGTATTCATAGCGCCAGACGGATAAGAGTGGTATAGACGGATAAGAGAGGTATCCTAGTAATATTTTTCTCATCCTCCATGAAAACATATGCTGTGGGTACTCATTAGAAGTGCCTCGAGGCACCTCTAATGAGTATCCACAACAAATGCTTTCATGGAGAAATAAGAAAAAATATCAGTACTTTTCGATTGAAAAAAAGTGCATAATAATTAATTTCAGGCTATTTTATAAACTATATTCACCTTAATTGAACACAGATATAAACTGACCGAAACAGACAGCTTAGAATTTCATTTCTTGCATAAGTTGCATATAAAAAAAATGAAAAGTGAGAAATTATGTTTCTTAAAAACAGAATTTCCTGATTAGTTGACTATAAAAATTCTTTTGGATCATCAGTTACAAGAGGCAAAAGTGGGTAATGATCGATTATAATGGATTATTAGTAGCAACACTATCAGATGAGGTGATGTATATTGTGCACCAAACCGTATCTTGTGGGAAGTCGATCGGTCGATCGGTGGAATCGCCTCCCGAGGCAGTTCCATTGTGTAAACATTTAATGCTGGTATGTTTTGGTGCAAAAATACCCCCTTCCCCACACAAAATCTTTTAGCTATTTCCTTTATCTGAACATTATTACTGCTGCAGACTTAAACAAAAAACAGTCACAACTATTGAATAACATTTATTTTCCTATTGTTCCTATTCCTCTTTGTCCAAAATTAATTGGCATTCCATTTACAAATTGATCTGAAAAGATGTCTGGTTGTCTGTTCATGAGGAAATTTTGAAAATTATTTGTTGGCTCATTTATCAGACGTTGGTTCCGGCCAAAAGGAATACTTGGGAAATTTGGACCAGCCTGAATGTTTTGTGCAGAATTTGGAATACCACCACTTTGTATCATGTTAGTTCTAATATTTGGAGGCATGATTTGAGGTCTTTGAAGTCCTGTCGGTATTATGTTTGATCCTGGAAAATTGTTCATTTGTACATTTTGACCAGTTTGAATCTGCCCTGGAAATCTAATCTGACCTTGTCGGTTTTGTTGAACATTTATATTTGCTTGATTAGGTGTAAAGTTGTTTTGTAAGTTTTGGTTGCTTTGTTGGTTTTGTAGGTTCTGAATGTTGTTAAATGTATTTCTGTTGAAACCTGTAGTAGCCTGTATAACTCCTCTTCTAGCTGCAGTTCCTGGTGCTATCATCTGTCCATTTGGTCCTCTTATTATACCTGGCTGATTTGGCTGTTGTAAGGTTGGATCTGTCATCTGTCCATTTGGTTCTCTCATTATACCTGGCTGGTTTGGCTGTTGTAAAGTTGGATCTATCATCTGTCCATTTGGGCCTCTCATTATACCTGGCTGGTTTTGCTGTTGTAAGGTTGGATCTATCATCTGTCCATTTGGGCCTCTCATTATACTTGGCTGGTTTGGCTGTTGTAAGGTTGGATCTATCATCTGTCCATTTGGTCCTCTCATTATACCTGGCTGGTTTGGCTGTTGCAAGATTGGATCTATCATCTGTCCACTAGGTCCTCTCATTATGCCTGGCTGGTTTGGCTGTTGTAAGGTTGGATTATTTAAACCATTTTGACTATTTGGTCTGTTTATATTTTGTTGCAAATTTGTGATTTCCAAAACTGGCTGATTCATTGGATTGGATGATTTATCTAGAGCATTCTGTTTATTTAATCCACCTTGGTTATTTCGAATAGTATTCTGTTCTGGTGGTATATTTGGCTGTGTGTTTGCAATGAGGTTAAAGTCTGTTGCTGAATTTATCACATCAGTGTTTGTATTTGCTGCAGCAGAGGTACTGATCATTTGATTAGCTCTGATAATATTACTTGGTAGAGCCCCAGACTTCTGATTGTTGGCAAACAGAACATTGTTTGTAGGCTGATTTGATGCAGGATTCAGTCCATTAATAGAAACAGCATTAGGGTTTAATACAGCTCTATTTACTGTTGAAGTCTGATCATTAGCATTTACTCCGCTGATTTGATTTGGAACTATGCTGTTGAAGACCTGATTTTGTATTCTACTTCTTCTAACTGTTTCAGGGTTGGTTTGAGAATTAACTATATTATTTGCACTGCTTCCAGTTCTTTGATTATTTACATTATTTTGAATTTGATTTGTCTGCGTAAAACCTGTCTGTGGAAACTGGTTCCCGTTTGCTGCAGTATTTCCAGTCCTGTTTATTATATTTTGGTTGGCATTTGGAGCAAACGGCAAATTGTTTCTAACATTACCATTCCTAATAAGATTGTTAGAATCTGCTGCCATGTTTCCAAAGCCATTATTAATACCTGGGTTGAAAGAACCTTGATTTATTCCTCCCTGAATATTTGAATTAAATGGATTGTTTAATCCATTGACAAAGGAATTCGTATTACCAGAAAATACTGGTACTCTCATTCCATTTTGCGTATTGGCACTATTCTGAACATTGTTGAATCTGTTTGGAATATTATTAGTTAAACTAGCCTGTGGTATTGTCAGTCTGTTCTGTGTATTTACCATTCTGTTTGGGAAACTGTTAATCCCGGCATTTAAACTTGGAAAAGAACCTCTGTCATTTAGACCTGTTCCCGGAAATGGCATTCTGTTGTTCATAATTTGGCTGTTCATAATT
The DNA here is from genome assembly GCA_964016985.1 of Anodontia alba. Classification (NCBI taxonomy): domain Eukaryota; kingdom Metazoa; phylum Mollusca; class Bivalvia; order Lucinida; family Lucinidae; genus Anodontia; species Anodontia alba. The sequence goes on along the minus strand of OZ024838.1, from coordinate 17,785,910 downwards.
TGTCTGTTTATAAACTGTGGTTGTCCGTTATTGTTTGCAAAATTTGAATTTGGAGACTGGGTTGGATTATTTGGAGTAATCTGCCCCTGCCAATTCTGACCACGTGCAACATTATTAAATAATGGTTGTCTCACGTTGTTGTTGGTGATGGTGTTCCTGTTGTTTAAACTGTTCTGGACCAAACCTGGATTGTTTACATTCCCTTGATTATTGTTAATATTGACATTATTTGAACCCGGTTGGATGCCTATTGGCACATTAGGATTCATGTCAGCTAAAGCGTTGCCAGTGTTACCATTTGTTATATTTGCTGCATTACTTTTGTTACCTGCAGGTACCAATACTGGGCTACTTCCCACTGCCGAACCAGGACTTATACCTCTGTTGCTGTTAATTTGCCCACTTGCGGTTTGATCGTTTGCTGTTGTAGGTTCAAAATTTGCACTGTTTGGCAAAGATCCATTCACTGCAGTTGAAGTTGGACTAGGTATACCAGTGCCTTGGTTTGGTCGTGATACATCAGGATAGAGACTGTCAATTCTCAGTTTCTCTCCAGGAGGTATCCCATCTGGAACAGTGCCAGTTATGCGATGATTGAACAGGTCATTTGTTATGTCATCTGTACTTTCATGGTTAACCACCATGGGACCACCACCATTTACATTTGTATCAGTATTTAGGCTGTTTGCAAAAGATGTCATTTCCGAAAGAACTTCGTCCTTGATTGCTGTATTTGACTTAGTATTATCAGTACTGACTTTATTTGGAGAAGTTGTATTAAAATCATTCTGTCCACCACTTTGTGAAATACTTATTTCCTCTGCTCTAGTACTCGCAGTAGTTGGCTCTGGTGATGTCATAGGGCTCCTTGTTGTGGTAGTTACAAATGGTTCAAACGGTTTTATTTGAACAGGTGATAGTTCCTTCTTTATTTCTGCATTCCCTCTAACACCTGGAAGCGCAATTCCTTTTACTGATGTTGTGTTTGTTGAATTCAGTTTAACTACTTTCTGTATATTGTCTTCAAAGTTACCAATAACCTTAATAGCGGGTCCTTTTGTCACTGTGAAGTCAATAAATTTTCCTTTAGCGCGCAATATGGGCTTTTTACCGTGATCTTTGAATCCACTTACTATTTTCATTGTTGGGACTTTCTGTTTCTGTATCTGTATCGGTGTTTTCTCTAAGTTTGAGCTTTGAGGAGATCCAAATGAATTTCCGCTGTTAAGGAGCATTGAGTCCGTTTCTGTTGCTGCGGCTTCTTGTAGACCTTCCTTATACGTTACTGGATTCTGAGGCAGTGTCAATGTATCAGTATTTACACTGCCTGTTTTTGGTATCTCATTGTCTTCTATTCCAAACTGGGACAAATCGTAAATACTTTGTTTGACTCCTTTTTGTTTTGAATCTTTTGGGTTACTTGCAGTGTTGGAAAAATCAAAAGCAGCTGACGACTGCGTTGGATCTGGCTGGTCAAATTTCTTCATTGATACAACTGGAATTTTTGGCTCATTAGTGCCTATGAAAGGTATACCACTGTTGAACAGTTTACTTCTTCTACCAGATTCAGTTGTCATGGAGCTTGAGCTAACAAAAGGTGTATCTGAAATGAGATGCAGACAAAAAATTAAGATGAGCCTCAGGATTTTTGCAAGAGGGGTTTGGCTTTAGCTTACATATGTAAGCATGATGTCACACAAAGAGAACTTTGCAAAAAGCCTAGTTGGGACCCAGTTCGGACATCAGGGCCCAGTTGTTAAGGGTCATTTCGTTAACTATTTTAGCGGATTCAATATACAATATTCTGATATTTTTTTGCTGAAAAAAATGTGAGAGCTGCTCTGCAAAAGCTACTCAGATTTTTTTCAGCAAAAAATTTCAGCATATTTGCGTATCACTCAATGTAAATTTTAACGAATCGTTAACTAACGACATCGTTAGTTTTGAGCAACTGGGCCCTGAAATGCTTTAAGTGTGCAGGATCTGCACTATTTACATAAAAAATATGAGCCACGACAAAGGTAAAGTTGTCTTCGGAACATACGGACAGAGAAAGACCAACCCATCCTTTGGATTGGAGCTTTCGCTGTCGCTTACAGAATTACTTGCCAATGTAAAGTATAATGACATAGCAAAATCATTGAACTATATGGCCTCATTTTCCGATCAGGATCGCGAATTCCTCGAAGACACATTTTCTAACGGCACAGCTCAATATTACACATTGGAGGAGGGTTAAAAAAACATCAAATTCTCTTTGAGATTTAATTAAGTTGAATTTGGCTTATATTCTGTATGCAAAAACATATTTTCCAAAAGTGGGGATGGGTTGGGTATGAACGAACCACCCGAAATTCCCCTAAATTGATACAATATGAAAACTAAGCTTAATTATATGTGTCCGACAGTATGACACCGCTGCTCGCAGTGGCATAAAGATCCCATTTTTTTCAAGTTGTGCACCAACTATCTATGTGCGTATTACCTTACTTTACTGATGCAGAGAAGTGATACAGTGCAGGCAGATCTAACTTCTATATGTAGGAAATTTGATCTGTCTCCGCATTATTTGCTGAAGTATGTCCGATAATTTAGGATAATCGTGGTCCTCGTTTTGATGAACTCTTGGCTATAATGTATGTTACAAGAGGGTAGATTTGTTTTTACCTGATGGCGATGCAAGTAACCCTATGTTTCTGTCCACTCCGACCTCTGATGGTTTTACTTTGCCCTTTAACTGTGAGGAAAACAGCTGAAATAACAAAGAAAATGACAACTTGGATCAAGTAGGGTTGATGGTACATTAAAACTTATTATTGCATAAGAAGCAGTGTCGCACGTTATTAACAACCGTGCATTAACCGGCGAAAAGCCGTATATTAACAAGGCAATTCACGCGCTGTTAATGCACGGTTACGCAACTTTCAATATGATCGTACCGGGGCCACATATTTGCTGCCGTTATGAGATGTGTTCTGCCCTGCCCTAGGACGAGCATAGTCCGTGGAAATTGCGTTCGCGAGACAGCGTTGAAAAGGCGAAACAAAATAGTGCAAGAAATAACGCGAAATGTAGCAAATGTTTTTAGTTTTTATGCAATAATAGCGATCAAACATGGATTTTCAATGCATTAGCATTCGCAAGGTCCCTAGGGAGGTGTTGAAAACCGCGGCCTCCGGCCTCGGTTTTCAACACCTCCCTCGGGACCTGGCGAATGTTAATGCATGGAAAACCATATTTGATCCCTATAATCAAACTGTATTTACCGCATTTATCCTAAGTACTTGGACAGACAGGCCTGAGCAAACAGTATATACCCAGATCAGACGCCGCGTTCTGATCCTGGTCTACACTGTTTGCCACTCATTCAATGGTGTTTTGGACATCAATCGGGAGTGAAATGGACGTGTTCAAATGTTCAAGTATAGTATGATTTAAAGGTGTTCGAATATTAAGGGAAAATACGGCATATGATTGTCTGATAAGTACAGACAGGATCATAGGGACACGGGTCATGGACGTTTTTTTCGATTAAAACAGTATACGAAATGGTACCTTCAAAGTAATTGTATGATTGTCAATCATACAAGTACCCTGAAGGTACTACATGTATTTCGTATATTTCTGTTTTAATCGAAGAAAAGATCCATGACCCCTGTCCTATGGACAGGATTGTCCATTTTGTTTTCAAGCATTCTATTCTCCTATTTACACCGTTATTCTTTACCATACTTGTCTTAAAATTTGACAAGTCCATTTTACCGCCTGTTGCAGTGAATAAAATTGCTACATGATGCGTTACTAACTTTTGATGTGACCTCAAACCGCTGGATGAATGGAAAACAGTGCTGACCCGGATCAGACGCCGCTTTATGCGGCGTCTGATCTGGGTCTGCACTGTTTGCTTAGACCTTCTATCCGAAATTACGGTATTTGCCTTAAATACTGGGATACCTTAACTCCTTACCATACTTGTTCTACATTTTGAACAAGTCTATTTTACTGCATATTAATTTGACCAAAACTGCTGGATGAGTGGGAAAGAGTATTGACGCTGATCAGACAAACCGCGTTCTGCCGTATTTGATCTTGGTCTGCACTGTTTGCTTAGGCATATATGTCCAAGATTACCGTATTTATCCTAAATATTGGGACACCTTAACTGCTTACCATACTCGTCCTAAACGTTTAACAAGTCCCTTTAATTACTTCTTGGTGTGATTAAAATTTCTGGACGAGTGGAAAACAGTGTTGACACTGATCAGATGCCGTGTTCTGCGGCGTCTGATCAGGTCTACACTGTTTCCTCTTACCTGTTTCTCTCAATACTTAGGAGAAATACTGTAAAACGCGTAAAGGCCACAATGTTTGGAGTACATGAGAAGAAAAATAATACTTCCGCTTCAGTCAACCAATGATCAACTTGGATATCTATATGCCCGTGGCCTTGGTGACTTTGACACACTTTCTTAGTTCATTTGAAAAATGTCTTATGAGGTCAACGTACAGTGTGGTAGACTTCAATGAAATATTTTTCCATTTAACCCTTAAAGCACTAATCTTTTTTTTCTGAGAAAAATAAGGCTTCACATTTTATGTGACTCGTCTGCCTAGTAGGCGATTTACATAAATTGCCAAGTCTTATTTTCTCTGTAAAATAATGATAAACTTCAAACAAAGGACACGGATGCCTGCGCCTGAAAAACTTAAAGGGGAACGCAATAGAAGTTGTAAGTATATCTTGGAGTAAAGTGCTTAATGAGCCATTTATTTTGATGCTAGAGTTTTCAAAATCGGCCTAGAAATAAGGAGGTTATGGTGGTTTGAATATATTTAAAATGGCTGTCATGGATGCCGCCATATTGTAGGCTTTGTGACGTCACACAGCCCAAATCAAATATGCTAAACCAAATTATAAAGGGGTTTTAAGAATAATTTTGCTGCAGATTTTTTATAATCTTTTAATTCTTGTGACAAGCAATCATTTCCCCCAAAATAAACCAACTTGATGAGAATAACTACCTTTCTGAAACGAATTTTAATTTTTACGAAACCTCATTAAATATTCAAATGTTAAAATATTCAATTGTCTATAAATTACTTAAATGTCCACGATTTTGATCAAATTTGTGTCAAAATTCATTGTTTGTAAAGTGCTTTACTTTTAAGTACAATACCTTTTAAGGTTGCGTTCCCTTTAAACGCAGACGCGGACGGAGACGGATGGAGACGCACGGACGGACAGGAGTAACACTATATGCCCTTTCCACCATTCTTCGAATGGCGGGGGCATAAAAAATAGAATGTCGTCTGCTTCACTTTTGCTTTGCGCTTTACGATTTCAAATGGAAATGTGCAACCTGGCAATATTGTGTAAGCACAAAATACATGTACATGTACATAAATGGCATTTTGCTTCGCGTATGGCATTTTGCTTCGCGTATAAATGAGGTCAGTGTCTTGAGGTGAATTGATGTATAGGTCATTCTGACATTCTCCCTTCTCAAAGGAATCCGTGGGAGTCAATTCTTTCCTTTAAGGAATTCATATACAAGGGAAGCAAATTCTTTTCTGCTGAAGTGGTCTCCTATTCAAAAGGAAGACAAAATCATTCAGCTTAGAGTGCTCTCTTTGTGGTGTATTCATTCACTTGAAGGGAGCGTCTAGAGAAAGTCATTAATGGTAGCTTTTGAAAATTATGGGATGATGTCATAAAGGTGCATTTATTTGGTAATAGGATGACAACTCAGACAGCAGTTTCCATATTTAACCTCGACCTATATTTCACGATTCAACGACTTTAAAAATTTGCGTCAACCCTAACTTCGACCCTAATGTTCAAGTTCATCACTCAAGAACTATAACGGCAACAGTGATGATACTTGGTATAAGCTTGCACTTAGGGATGACAACTCAGACAGCAGTATCCATATTTGACCTTGACTTATACTTCACGGTTCACCGACTTTGCTCCCTCGCAGGCGCGACATAGCCTTCGACGGAATTCTTGTGTTATTTTACAATATAAGAATGAAACCTAAAATGCCCTAATCAGACTGCACATGTGCACAGGCTGATCACGGTTACCACTGTCTCACTGCTCAGATATTTATACAACATTAAAAACTGCATTTACAAATGAGTCACAGCTCATTTTGTCTTCAGTTTTTGCATTTAAGTATGCAAATGCATCGCTGGTGACGTCCAGTGATAGCCATGTTTTTCTAAAGACCCTATGGACAATGCTACCGTCAGAGAAAGTAATACTGAAATTGCCAGTCCAAGTAATCAAAGATTGAAAGTCTGTGTATGTCTTATGTCTGCATTTTACAGACAACACTTTATACCGACACTCGATACAACGACAAAATTCGTTATAATGACAATTTTACTGTCATGAAACCTTCTTTTAAGCGGTAACAATTAGTCACACATTATGCAAGAATATTATATTTAATACTTTAAAGAAACATATGTTTCGGATATTTGTTAGATCGCCTCAGTGATTCTGTACAACAGCAAATTAATTTTAATGACAACCTCTGTGGGAACAAATGCTGTCGTTGTAACGAAGGTTCTCTGTATATAACATGACACAATACACATTTAGGAAGGCAATTCTTTTAAGTTTGTTTTGTCTCAGTTCTGCTATTGATACACTTCCTGGGGGGTGGGGGTAATTCTTTCAGATTTGTTTTGCCTCCCTTCTGAAAAGGGATCTTCTCTAAAAAAGGGAATAATTTGCTTCCCTTGGAAATGCCATAGTCCCAATGCCAAAAGAAGGAGAGATGAGGAACAAACAATGACAAAATAAACGTAAATAAACAATAAAACTTGTTAAACCTAAAGCCTTCAAAATGATAACATTTATTGAACAACCCTCGCACATCCTACAGCTGAAGACTAAGGAGGCTAACTTTAAATTGAAATATTAAAAGAAAAAAAAAAGTTACCGAAAATGTTGAATCCTTCGTTTCAACCTGTTTTCTATTGTCTAAATCCCAGAAGGACATAGGCTGAGATCCGCTCTGTGTCGGCGTCGGACTGGCATGGAAGAATGTGACGCCATCAACGTTGTCTATTTTTCCACCTGTAAAAAATGATGGGAATTAAAGTTTATTGATCTCAGCAGACGATGAACCGATGATATGTTTCCTTATTTTTCCCAGACAGAAGGATTAGACACTCTATGCAAATAGGCTTTGTCATTTCATGCAACTTGTCTCCTTAGTCTTTGACATTTCATGCAAACAGATACTGATATTTCAAGCACATTATATTTCACGCAAATAGGCATTGCATGCAAATTATCTCCTAACGAGACGTTTTGCATGAAAACCTATTTTCTGCAGAAGCCAACTGATCTTAATCTGCACTGTTTTTCATCCAGTACATGTATGTTAATTTGTATTAACAACTTGGATCAAGCAATCTGATTGGCTGACAATTGGAAGTGGGCCTGGCATCTTAATTTATTCAGCGTGGCAAGGGTTGAACCGTAGTGGCTATAACCACCCATATCTATAACAAAAAAAGCCGTACCAAGCAAAAATGTGCGGGCATGCACGGACAGCGAAGGCACATGCGCAGTCTGATCAGGGTCTTCCCTGTCCGCTGCCAGAATCATTGGATACTATAGAATATATCAATGGAGAGCAAAGGCCCGGATGAGATCTTGCACATGCGTAGGGTAATCTGGATCTGAGCAGGTTTGAAGACGCTTTTTCGCTTGACGAGGCCCATATGTCCATGGTCTCAAAAATGTTTGGCTGTATTCTACAATATACGTAGGCTGACAGGCATAAGTATACAGAGCTGTGCCCATTTCCGACTAGACTGGCTCCATTCTCCAGTGACTAAATATTTTTTCTTATAATCTGTTTGATAATTCACTAAAATATCATAACTATAAAGGTTGGTCTCTAGTGTTTGATAATCCACTGAAATAATATCATAACCATAAAGGCTGGTCACTAGTGACTAGTGATCAGCCTTTATAGTCATGATATTAAATTGGTTTTATTTTAGTGAATTATCAAACAGGATTATAAGAAAAGAAATATTTAGTCACTGGAGACTGGAGCCAGTCTAATGTCCGACTTGTTACATGGACTCTTATTAATCAACATTGTGTTAGTTTCATCTGAATGCAACTGAGTTTAGAAATCAGCCAGCGCATGACAAAACCTACAATGAGACCTGTGTGACCAGCAAAGACTCAGATCAGCCTGTACATCCACCCAGTATGGCAAGGGTTCTCGTTCATCCATCTTTGGATAGCATGGAGGCTGTAGAAGGCACATGCGATCAGCGAAGACTCTGATCAGACTGCGCGGATGCGCAGGCTGATCTGAGTCTTCGCTGTTTGCACAAGTTTTAGTGTAGGTTTTGTCGCTCAAATGTTAAAAGCAAATTTTGAGAAACACAATCACGCAACACAGCCCTCCCAAAGCACCGGACAACGGTTAAATGACATAGAATGACATCATAAAAACGAGTCAACAGCACTGCTGTGTGTGTAGCGGGGGGCGAGGGTGGGGGTGGGGGTGGGGGATGATGGGGTGACGAGGGTTAGAGACGGAGGAGGATACGGTTTCATTTACACATGATTAAGTCCAATTAAAAATTAGTTCTATCTTTCTATTTTGTCTCCGTGGTTGTCTACGAAAATGTTCGTTTTCTTTTATACTTTTTTTTACACAATTAAAAAAAATCAAATATTTTTACTAGAAAAATTAACTTTGTGTATCACAATATACCCAATATAAATAAAAGAATATCTCAGTTGAGTAGCTAAAACGAAATTATTTCACGTACACTCAGGTAAAATCTAGAAAAAAAAAATCTTCCTAGGAAAAATCTAGAAAAAAAAATCTTCCTAGTATCGCTTCTAGTAAAGGAAAGAATATGCTCCCTGTTGGAGCAAATTCTTTCCTTTAAGAGCAGTCTCTACTCCCTATGATAAAAAAGGAATATAAGAAGCCATGATGAGTGTCCATGCAGGGCAGGGAAATCTCACCCGAGAGATAGGAATTGCCCCGTCCCTGGTTGAAATTCCTACTCTGAGGGTGAGATTTCCCTAATCTTCATGGACTTGCTCATGATGGACACTTTTCTCCCCTTTTCAAGTTTAAATGGGTTGTTCCTAGGACCAGCGGATTAAATGGTGGACTGCAGTGGTCTTGTGAGACAGAAGTTTCCCACATGGGCAAAAAACCTATCTCATATAGGCAAAGGTGGGAGAAAATGGTCTCTATTATAAATACCCAGCTAGCATTCTACATAAATCTACAGCGGGCCGTTAGCGGCCCGTCAGCTACCCTGACGGGCCGCTAACGGCCCGCTATAGATTTATGTAGAATGCTTACTGGGTATTTCCTTACGTAACGCCACAGCGCTACGTCCGTCTGTGTACAAGATATACCTACCCGAGTCAGCGCTCCATATATTTGGGTGAAAATCCTGAGCACTAGAACTGAAACTGTTAAAAATTCCAGCCACGAAAACAACAAATAAATATTTCATGTTTAATTAAATAATTTACTTTGAACTGTAAAACCTATCACTGTAATCCTCTCATTAGCTTCTTAAGTTATGATGCTTTAAAACTTATATGCCAGTGGGGGAATTGACAGACATGGTTAAAAATTACGTTTCGGTTTCGTGTTCGATCTAGCAAAAGGGACTTCCCTATTAAGTCAAACTGTGCTGATAGACAGGTCAAAAAAGAAAACAGTGTCGATTTAGGTCAGACTGCCCCTTTAGCCCCCAGTCCATTTCAGGAGTATGTTTAAGACCCATTATTACTAGGTAATACTTTTAAGTGTTAGGTACCCGAATTTTTGGGGTAATTATAGACTGGCATTAATCTGTTGAATTAACCCTTGTCCTGCTGAACCCGGATATACCCTTCCTTTGCAAATAGTGTAGATACAGATCAGTTGGCTTCTGAAGAAGCCAACTGATCTGGATCTGCACTGTTTGCCATTAAGTATGTGAATTTATAACTACAATCTCGATCAAGTAATCTGATTGGCTGAAAATTAGAAGTAGGTGTGGCATCTTAATTTATTCAGCAGGACAAGGGTTAAACAATGATTGCATGAAATCAAAGCACTGACAGCACTGGTTTTGTCTCTGAGTGTAGGCTGGGAAAATGGTCCTGAACGGGGACTTTAGACCATTTCCTTTGATCCTTAATTTTCTGTTATATAAGCAAATATAGTGGAGACCCTGGCCACCACTGTTTGCCAATATCCCAGTTCAGGTTTTACAGATAACCCTTTTTACCAGTACTGTTTTTTTTTTTTTTTTTTTTTTTACATCACGAAAACATGCCTATATAATTTTGACCCTCTTAAACCCCACTTTTATATTGTAAAACTGGGGTTTATAGAGGTATACATTATTTTCTTATTTCTACACAAAAAACATAGATTGTAGGTACTCGTTAGAACCGCCTCGGCGAGGCGGTTCTAACGAGTACCCACAATCTATGTTTTGAGCAGAAATATGAAAAATATCAGAGTATTTTATCTGAAAATTTTCAGTTTTTGGAGGTAACAGTTTCTATATATTTGAATAGGCGTGTTTTCGTAATAGTGAATGTATTAAACAGGATGATCAGGATGATATTACATAAACAGGATGATAAGAATAAATATTTATCACTGGTGGCTGGAGCCAGTCTAGTGTAATTATGGTACTTGCTCTAAATATGTCGTTAGTTATGCCTGAACAAACAGTGGAAATCCAGATCAGTATCCACACTGTCGCTGCGTACAGTGACAAGAATAATTTGTCACTATCCCTACTCATCATGACAAGAATATCTAGCTTATATTCCAGAACAGAAAGAACAGTCCACTATTGTCCCTGTGCATCATATCAAGAACAGTCCACCAATGTCCCTGTACATCATGTCAAGGACAATCCACACTGCTCCTGTAGAGCATGTCAAGAGCAGTCATACCGTTATTTCTGCTAAACATGGCAAGAAAATCCACAACGTGTCCTGCTCATCATGACAAGAATAGCCAGCTTATATTCCTGAACAGAAAGAACAGTCCACTATTGTCCCTGTGCATCATATCAAGAACAGTCCACCAATGTACCTGTACATCATGTCAAGAACAATCCACACTGCTCCTGTAGAGCATGTCAAGAGCAGTCATACCGCTATTTCTGCTAAACATGGCAAGAAAAACCACAACGTGTCCTGCTCATCATGACAAGAATAGCCAGCTTATATTCCTGAACAGAAAGAACAGTCCACTACTGTCCCTGTGCATCATATCAAGAACAGTCCACCAATGTCCTTGTACATCATGTCAAGAACAATCCACACCGCTCCTGTAGAGCATGTCAAGAGCAGTCATACCGTTATTTCTGCTAAACATGGCAAGAAAATCCACAACGTGTCCCGCTCATCATGACAAGAATAGCCAGCTTATATTCCTGAAAAGAAAGAACAGTCCACTACTGTCCCTGTGCATCATATCAAGAACAGTCCACCAATGTCCCTGTACATCATGTCAAGAACAATCCACGCTGTGTCAAGACAGTCATACTGTTATTTCTGCTAAAGATGGCAAGAAAAACCACCACGTGTCCTGCTCATCATGGCAATAATACAACAACAACCCCAAGTACTGGGACAGACGTGCCTGTGCAAATAGTGTGGACCATGATTAGACGCCGGGTATAGATAATCCAACAGACTGTAAATAGACTTGCTTAATTTTTAAAACAAGTATGGTAAGGAGTTTACAGGATAAAATTTAGTCAAGTTTATGGAAGAACCGTATTAAATCTGAACATTTGTGACGTGGGAAGTAAGAAAAGGACCTTTTTGCTACGGAGAATAGTGAAGACCCAGATCAGACTGTGCTTTCGCACTGACCGATCAGTCTTCTCTCATCGTCGATATAATTTACAGTATCCACTGATTATGTAAGGGGGCAACCAAGGCGTGATCTGACTGCGCGGTGGATGCGCAGTATGATCTAGGCTTTTGTTGCTGCATATTTTTAAGGGGTGGGGGCGGGGGAGGAAGAGGGGGGAGGGGTGGATGGGCCACGAAGGCGTGATCTGACTGCGCGGTGTGGATGCGCAGTCTGATCTAGGCTTTTGTTGCTGCATATTTGTTAAGGACATTTGGACATTTACTTACGTTGCGCATCAAATATTTTCTTGGATAAATAAGAGAACTATCTCAGTGAATCAATCCCCTGCTTATCTGTAATGCCTGGAAGAGTCCTAAGTGACCCCTATTCATTTTCGAGGAAGTTTATGCACCAACTTTTGGCCATGTCTGTATTTCCTCCCTCCCCAATAGTTTGTTTATTGATCATATAGCCTGAAGGATCTAGCTTTGACACATGACGTGATCAAATTAAATTTTAGAAGTGATTTTAGTACATAAACGGAAGTTAATGTTGACGTTTAATTTTATTAGTAACGTCTTATTCTATAATAATATTTACAAAAACAAATTCATGTATTTCTCATTAAAATAGCTCAGGGGTGGGGGATCAAGGCTCCAAATAAAAGTGGAAATTCAAAATACAGTTTTATAATTTTTCATTAAAACATTCTTAGGTATACTCGAATACTTAGTATGAACAATAATATATTGCGAGTACATTTTACGGTACATTTTGCGAGTAGATCTACTCGCAAAATGTACCGTAAAATGTACTCGCAATATATTATTGTTCATACTAAGTATATTATTGTTTATACTGACAATATATTATTGTTTATCCTGACAATGTATTATTGTTTATACTCAGTATATATTACTGTTTATACTCAGTATATATTATTGTTTATACTCACAGTATATTATTGTTTATACTCACAGTATGTTATTGTTATACTCATAGTATAGTATTGTTTATACTCATATTTACTATTATTATTTATACTCATAATATGTTATTGTTTATACTGACAATATATTCTTGTTTATACTCGCAAAGTATATTATTGTTTATACTAACAAAATATTATTGTGTTTACTCACCATACATTATTGTTTATCCTGACAATATATTATTGTTATACTCACAATATATTATTGTTTATACTCACAATATGTTATTTTTTATTTTCATGATGTATTATTGTTTATACGCACAATATACTATTGTTTATACTCGTAGTATATTATCTTTATACTCACAATATATTATTGTTAATACTCACAATATATTTCTGTTTCTACCCACAATAATGTTTATTCTCACAATATATTATTGTAATAATAATATATTGATTTGTGCTAACATTACCCAAAATATCCTGTTTCTGCTAAATTTACATTATCTGTAATTATGCCGGGAAAAATACAATGGCGAGGTGGGGTGGGGTAGTAGTGTATTACTTGTACTTGTCATATGATGTAGTTGACTAGTGTCATCTGTATTCGAAGAATGACCAGGGGCGGATCCAGAGGGGGTTCTTGGGGTTAAGTCAAACCTTCTTTGACCAACATTACAAAAACATGCGTCTATTCAAATATATTGAAAATTTTACCACCAAAAAAAGAAAATTTTCAGATAAAAAAAAAATCTGATATTCTTCATATTTCTACTCAAAACATAGATTGTGAGTACTCGTTAGAACCGCATCGGCGAGGCGGTTGTAACGCGTACCCACAGTCTATGTTTTTGAGCAGAAATAAGAAAAAAATAATACGTACCCCTGTAAACCCTAGTTTACTATAAAAATGGGTTTTAAGGTGGTCAAAATGTTTTCGTGATGAAATTTCATTTTCATGGGATTATTATTATTATTTTTTTACATTGTATTTACCCAGAATATTCGCACATTTTACCTTGTACTTCTAATAACGTCTACAAGTCCATGTTACTACCTGTGAATATGTCTAAAATTGCTGGATGAATGGCAAACAGTGTAGGCCCAATATACAATCTGTTGATCTCACGGTCTAAAAACTGCTGTATGAATAGCAAACCATGTAGACCCAGATCGAATGCGGCGTCTGTTCTTGATCTACACTGATTGATCAAGCCTGCCTATTCATATACTTCAGGCAAATACGGCATATGTTGAACACGACTGGCCGAAACACAGATGTATGATGCAAAATCGGCGGTTTCGTTAAGCCTGTCATTTTTCCCCCACTATTTCTTGTTACCGCGCTTTTAACTCTTTCGGTGCCAGGTGTAGACTGGCTCCAGTCTCTAGTGACAAAATATTTTTTTTCTTATAATCTGTTCAATAGTCCACTAAAATAACCAAAGCAATATCATGACTATAAGAATGGTCACTAGTGACCAGACTTAATAGCCATGATATATATATATATATATATATATATATATATATATATATATATATATATATATATATATATTTGTTTTATTTTAGTGGATTATCAACAAAAAGAATTATGAGAAAAATATTTAGTCACTGCATGGAGACTGGAGAGCCAGTCTATGCCAGGTGCTACAGGCGATAAAAAGAGAGGGCCTCCCAGGGGGTGTGTGGGGGGTACCTGTTCCCTTGTTCCCCTGAAAACAAATCGGCAGTTTCCCTTGTTCCTTAAAGTCAAAATCTTGACTTTTCTATGTTCCCTGTTCCCCAAAATTGCCTTTGTTCCCCTGTCCCTGCAGTTTTAGACTTTTGTTCCTTGTTCCCCTGAAATAAATGGCCTTATTCCCCTGTTCCCCAAACCCCTGGATGGGCCTCAAAAGAGGCTTTAAATACCAATTAGCCAAAGTGTCATGCGACGCCCCCACATCATTCATTCCACCTTCGACCTTCGAAGTGTGAACATCGTCTGCTGAATTATTAAAGAATAACCATGAATCAGTCTGTTATACCTGCAGTACTACTCAGGGCCCTGAGTGAGTACAAGTTTGTTGGTCATCCTCTCTGGAGGATGGCTGACGGGAAGGATCATGTTCGGGTTGAACTGACCTTCCACAAGAATCTACCGATGCAACCGATCTTCAAGAAGAGGGCCGAAAGCAGGAGGCAGCCTGCACCCTCTGCTGGCGAGTGGCCTCGCCAGCCCACAGCTGCTAGACGACCACCGCCTACCAGATCGTCGCCTACAGCACGGCCTACAGCACGCCGAGAAGCACCGGAGAAGGAGACCTCACCGCCAGCACTACAGATTATGGAGACTACACCAGACACCATCACAGTTCCAAGACCACCACAGACAGCACAGCTTACACCATCTCCAAGCATAAAGAAACCAGTTACACCGTCTCCTTCTCCAGAGATTCTACCTGCTAAGAGAACGAGAACTAAATCGCCGAAGTATACCAGCAAGCAGCCGACACGGTACTTCCACGTCAAGATAGAGGACGAATATCCACTTCACGAGAAGTACGACCTCCAGGACGTCCACGCCACCACCTACAAGGTCATCATCAAGGCTACAAGAATACCCCGGGAAGACGAAGAACTCAACATTGATCTACCAGTATTCTTCGTCTACCAGAAAGAGAACAGACACTGGCTACAGATCAAGGGGCCAACCAGCAAGTTTTATGATGACCCGTGGTACTCCAACATTGAGATGCTGATGGCAGCCAACGGCGTGAGACAGACCAACACGGCTCACTGGTACGATGTTCTGGAAAAGTCATGCCAGGATCCCTTAGGGGTTGGTGGAGGATCACCGCTACTTCGGCTCGTGCCGCCAAGTTATCTTGGCAAGACTTACTAAGTAGGTCAACTGGCGGCACGCAGACGGGTGAGGGCACCCAAAAAAGTCCAAGGGTGAGGACACCCTCTCGGCTCTTGAGTGAGGACACTCTCTCGGCACCTGAGTGAGGACACTCTCTCTGCTCTTGGGTGAGGACACCCACTCCTCGGCTTCTGGGTGAGGACACCCACTTGGCTCCTGGGTGAGGACACCCACCTTGCACCCTTTCCGGCGACATGTGGCCTTTGTCCGAAACTTTCGCACGACTCGGGCTGAGTGCCTTATGCATTTTGCAGTCGGAATTGACACGCATTAGGTACGAGATTAAAAGCTCATACTTTTCGACCGATACGCAAAATTCTGCAACTTACAGGCTGGACTACTACTCACGCACGAGGTCTGGACACGCACGAGGTCTGGACGTGCACGCACTCCGTGTCTGGGCGAGGTGACCTAGTTATGAATTATAACTAGGCACCGTTTCAAGCCAACCCAGTAGTCCAGTAAAACTAATCTAGATTTATCTGGCGCTGCCTCTATGTGACTCAGTTGCCTGGCAGCGTTAAAAATCTGTAAACTGTAACTGTAACTGCTCATGCGACGCTGTTTGACATTCAGTCTTCAGAATAAAAGAAATTTAGTTGGCAGTTGTTGTATACAATGTGGCGCTGAAACAGTTAAAGATGACGAATTCCCTAATTTTAGAATATTTTATGTAGTAGTTCTGTTCTTCACGCACTTTAGGCGCTGTCTTTATGTGACTCAGTTGCCTGGCAGCGTTAAAAATCTGAACATAATACAAGCACTTTGGCTATAAGACAATAGGTGTGCCTACTTAGCCTTTAACACCCTCTGGACAAAATCAACAGACGACAAGTTAATTAGTTTGATTTTGTTTTCTTAGAAAATAGAGTTTGATATTTCATGCGAATTATCTCTTTAGTATCTTAGTGAGCTAATAACAAAATCTGGCGGTGCATCCACACAGCTGATCAGAGGTTTTGCAGTTCATTTCAAGAAAGCTCGAAAATTATAAATTCTGGTAAAATGTGAAGGCAATGAATATACCGTGGATGTGCAGGAAGTTCGCGTATGTCCCAATATTTCTTTCTCACACTGTTTGTATATTGAGTGGCGGATCCAGGGTTCTTTAATAGCAGATTCCAATTTTCTGAGGGATGGGGGAGGGGGTTCAATTTTAAACAAATACCGTATTAACCCGAATGATGATCGGACAGACAGCCTGAGCAAACAGTGTATGCCCAGAACAGACGCCACAGAACGCGGCGTTTGACCAGGATCTACACTGTTTGCCAATTGTTCAACAATTTTAGATAAAAAGTAAATGGACTTTAGAAGGATATGTAAAAGAATTTAATAAGACGTGCAAATATTTAGGTATCCAAAATGTGTTACCGTAACTTTATCCAAAATTTACCATAAAAATGAAATTTTGAGTCAAAGTTGGTTCAAAAGGGGGTTCCACTGAACCTCCACGAACGCCCTTTCTGGGTGCGCCCCTGCATACATGGCATAGTTGAGGCCGTGTTTTTTTTTTTTTTTTTTTTTTTTCCATATGCCATAGGCCTACGGACCGATTTATTTTTTCCATGTTGATTTTTTTTCCGTATGCCAAATGAGTGTCATTTTTTCATTCTGAAAAGAAAAGGTTTTTATTCATTAAAAAAAATCACAAATATGTCAGAAATCATGTTTTAAAAAAACGTTGATACGCTCCATTGTACAAGAAAATGCACTGTTTTCACTAAAATGGACCTTATAATTGTCAAATATTTGTGGTCATTTATCCACAGTTAAGACTAGATTTTATTTTTTAACATATCGAAAAAATATTATTCCATACATTCTATATGCCAAATGGCGCTCCTCTCTTTCTTCTCTCCACCCCACCCCCACACCACCCTCGCTACTCAAAATGGACCTATTGTTGACCATTTTTAAGTGCAACGTCTTGGCGAGAGTAATCAGATGTTCTGACGTCGTGATAACGTTGGGCATAACATCTGTATTCAAAATGGTTGACAGTATTGATAAGAAGATGGTGTAGCATTGAAAACTTAACTCTCTTGAAAAAGGCTTAAATCAGCCGAACGTTGAGATTTATTTGTGAAATAAACTGTGCAAAAATATAGGTGTAAAAATATTGTGCGCTTTTGAGTTATTTTTAAAAAGCTATGCTTGTTGAATGTAAACCGAAAGTAAGTTCAGTTTCAGTGTCTCGCAGAAATATAATTTGACAGTAATTGTTTTCGTTGTAATCTTGGCTTTTAATAGCTTTGTCTTTGTTTTATGCTAATTTACTGATGTATAAAGGCATGCCATCATTATTTTTAGAGAAATAAGAATAATAATAAATTTCAGTCTGTTGCGAAACTATGGATTTGCACTTTCTTGCGCAATGATCACATTTTTGGTTTGCTGTCCTAAAAAAAGCATAGAATCCGCAATATTTATAGCGATTTTAGTAGAACCAGTCTAAACTTCCGTGCTATATTGCTTGAAACCCCCACGTGTCTTCCTTTTCCCGAGGTCCATTGAATGTAAACAAGATGCCTGTAAGTGTGCTGTAGTTCTTACCAAATTGCATTTTAAATAAATGTGTTTTAATAAAGACTTTAATCACTTCGTATATAACAAATCATAGAGGATCTATTGATGCATATATTTCTATGATTTATTGAGATTTTAGTAATGTAAATTGGTGGTAAGTTGGTAGGGCCGATTCGGACCTTTTTCAGATCACAGATACTTGGGGTCAGTAGAGCTTGCTTGCAATTGGTAGAGCGGATGGTCCAAAACTAATCTCTTGGATTTTTTCTTATTATTTTTTTTCTCTCTTTATTTTTGCATTTTATGATACTTGAACAACACCTTGTCATACAAATGGTTATGTCACGTCTAGAAATCGTTTGAAAAAAATGATATTTTATGGATAGGATATAATTACCACAAGATAAACAACTTCGACGAGATCAATTTTGACCCCGCTCCAGGTTATCAGCGCCGAGCCTTCCAAATCCAAAACAACAATGCAAATTATATACATCCCTCGATTCTGCAATCATTCACCTTTACGCCGATATGGATGTCCTTACAAAAGTCTCTTGGTTTCTTCCAATTTCCGACGAAAACTTCCTCAAATGCAAGCAACCTATCGTCTTCCACATCATAGTGCGAACTGTTTCCCTGCTTATTTTACAAATCGTGAAACCTGGGAAACCATTTTACTGTTTCCCAGGGTCCACTCTGTATTGTAAATAAAGCGGGGAAACAGGTCGCACTTTGATGTGGAAGACGACAGAATCCTTACATTTGATGAAGTTTTCGTCGAAAATTGGAAGAACTCAAGAGACTTTTGTAAGGACATCCGTATCAGCGTAAAGATGAATGATTACTGAATCTAGGGATGTAAATAATTTGCATTGTTGTTTTGGATTTGGAAGGCTCAGCGCTGTTAACCTGGAGCGGGGTCAAAATTGATCTCGTCGAAGTTGTTTATCTTGTGGTAATTATATCCTATCCATAAAATATCATTATTTTCAAACGATTTCTAGACGTGGCGCAACCATTTGTATGACTTTAGGTGTTGTTCAAGTAAAATAAAATGCAAAAATTAAGATAAAAAAAAAAATAAAGAGAAAAAAATCCAAGGGTTCAATTAGGACCATCTGCTCTACCAACTGCAAGAAAGCTCTACTGACCCCAAGTATCTGTGTTTCAGATCGGACTGAGTCCCGAGTATCGTAACCAACACACCATTAAGGATAATTGAAGTTTTGCTATATATATTTTGTCCATGCAGAATGTTAAAAAAAAAAATGGCGCTGCCTCTATGTGACTCCGTTGCCTGTTTTTTTTTTTTTTTGTGTTGAGGTTTTACGGCCCAGTCAACCCAATAGGGTCATGTCGAGCGCGGTCAGTTTACCTAACCACACATTTACTGGGCAGGCTTGGTTAACCAGTATTGTGCACATTCTTTCGTCAGAAACTGACAGCTGCCCCCGTTGCCTGGTAGCATTAAAAATCTAGATAGATAGATAGATAGATAGAGTGTTAAACATATAGCAAACATAAGGTTCAAATAGTTTCTATCTTATTGTCTCAGATAATAGTTTTTGCCTCCATAGGGGTATTGACATTTCAGAGTGATTTTTAGATGCTTTAAGATAAATTCTGGAGTAAGAAATAGTTTGGTTCCGAAGAAAACATATCAGTTCAATTTTCTTTCACTGTTCAGATAGGAAAATACCAGAGGTCATCACAACAGGTAGATACGTGAATCACGCATTTGCTGTTAATTTTGAAGATTTCCATTCATGGATTCATTGCTAAATAGGAGTGAGAAATTTTCTGGGTAGGAACATCATTGACTAGTAAATGTAACCAAACAAACAGATGCACATAAGCAGGGGTTATGTTAGTAGAGCCACAGGAACATGCGGTTCGGTCAAAAAACTTAAAAAAAAAAAAAAAAGGGGGCCAAAAATAGGGTTAGCGAATGGAAGTGAGCAAGGACTGCAACACAGCAATTTTCATTTCTGAGGTCAGAATTTATTTCGATGCCTATTTAAAGCTTATTTAGCCAACTTCGATCTAGACAAACACACCCCTTTGTAGACTGACATTAACTCTTTAAACATACACTAAGCATAGTTTTAAGTACTTTAGTATTGTATGAGATTTCTCAACTTTTCTGGTATACAACCCAATATTCCTTCACAACTGAAATTCTGTTGTTCAAATGAGCGAATGGAATATGGTGTGTTGCGGTCCTTGCTTGCCTTTGGCTCACTAACCGTATTTTCAGCTTTTTTATACATCGGTTTGAAAAAAAAACAGGCCATATCATGTTATTCCCTTCAGCATCCGTCCATCTGTCCATCTGTCTAAACTTTTTGTATCCTGCTAACTCCTGCAGTTATCATCTGATTAAGCTGAAAGTTGATATATAGTTATATCATGATGTGGAGTAGAGCTTATTGTTTTGGGGTTTCAGCCCACCAAATATTAAGAGTTAAGCCCCTTTTAAAATTCTTGTAAATGTTCTGTTTCCGGCTATCTCCTACAGTTTACATCCAGTCAAGCTTGATATATAGTTAAATAATGATGTGGAACAGCCCATATTATCTCCTGGTACAGTCCACCAAATATTAACAGTTATATTAACAGTTATGTTTTTGTAAACATTTCGTTTCAGGCTAACTCTTCCTATAGAATACATTTGATCAAGCTGAAACTTGATTTATAGTTAGACCATGGTGTGGAGCAGCGCATATTGTTTTGAGGTTGCAGTCCACTAAATGTTAACAGAGTTATGCCCCTTTGAAAATTTCTGTAAACTTTTTGTTTCCGGCTAACTGCTCCTACAGTTTATATCAGATCAGTCAGAAAGTTAATTGGAGCAATGCATATTGAGTCAAGTGACAGTCCACCAAATATTAAGAGTTTTTCCCCTTTGAAAATTTCTGTAAACATTTTGTTTCCGGCGGACTCCTGTGATTACCGGTACATTATATTAAGTTGAAACTTTGTAAATAGTTGCATCATGATAAGGAGCAGCGCATATTATTTCAAGTAAACAGTCCACCAGATAGTAGAGTTAGGTCCCTTTGAAAATTTCTGTAAATGTTTTGTTTCTGGTTACAGTTTTAAGGGTTGTTTTTGACCTAATTACATGTTTCTGTGGTAGATCGCACCATGATGATTGCTTTTGCCTCTTGTAACTGATGATCAGGATTAATTTTCAATTGATTAATCAGAATCATTTTAGAAATCTAGATTGTGCTGAACAAAAGGTGAAGAAATTTGTTAAAAATAGCCTGAAATCAGCATAGCTTCAGATCTTAGCTGAACAGTACTGAAATTTTTCTTATTTCTGCAGGCAAACATTGTCGTTACTCATCAGTCAAGAAGAAATACGAAAAAAATCATGTGGATAGCTGTGCCCTGGATGATTCAGGTTTTCCTTTGGGTACCCTCTTATTTTTATGGGTGCAAGAATTACTACTGATCATTGGGTATTCAGGGCTTCCGTTAAGCGGACGAACGACGTATATTACGCCCTGAGATTGCCACCGGACGTCCAAATTGAACTTCAAAGACGTACCGCGGACTTCCGAAATTTCTTTTGTCCGTCCGAAATCGATACCCGAGACGTCCAAAAATTGTCAAAAGGCCCGCCCACTTTTAACCAGTTGTATGATGTTTGCCCCGCCTACTTACCGGAAATTCGCTACCTGTGTTGACTGAGCTTTAAGGACGTCCCACTTTCCGCTTGCGGGAGTTTTATTGACAGCCGTGTAAAGCGTCGCGGCACCCATTTGATAGCTGTGCGATCACTGCGTGTATTTGTCATGCGTGCTGAGTTAATTGATGTTTTTATAAAAATTAAATTTCCTACTGCGACCCCGAAAATATTCGTTGAAATTATATGAAGTCATTATTATTTTTTAATATTCACGTCTTAAAATCTTAAATTATTATTTTGCTAAGAACGTGTGTCGTCTGCAACACTTCCGGGAATTGCCGAGTGAAATTTTATAAATAAATAAATAACACTTATGCACAGAACGCAAATTGAAATATATTCGAATTTAGAAGCTTACGTTTGTCATAACAAAAGCAATTTTTCAAATGAAAAGAAAACATTTTTTTCGTCAAAAATTTTCGGAAAACCGTTTCTAAATACGTAGCCTTGTTCCGGTTGCGCTGTTTACCAGCGCGGAAAAGACGCAAAGTAAGTCTAAATATAGGCGATTTGCGATGGTTTTGCTTGCTTTTCTCATTGAACGAAAGTTTTGCTGTTGGTATTTCATCGAGAACTGCCTTTAATTTGTTTGTTGTTGCACGAGTCGGTGCCGTTTTCCCGCAATTTTTGTGAAGTAAGCAACTCGTTCGCTCGTGTTGATCAGCTTCAATCCGAAGAAATATTTCATTAAATACATTTCTGCAAAATAATTTCAGCATAGTTTATTTTTAAGAAAACATGTTTTGGGTGTTTTCTCTCATGTATTTTCTTTTTTTTTTCTTTCTCTGGGCTTTGAAACGAATGCGAAGTTGTACCAATGTTGATGCTTTCTCTAAGGTCCGACATACAAGTACAGGCTTTCCAAAAAGATGCGATCGAATTTAAAAAGCGATAAGGACATTTTTAAAACACATCTAAGAGAAGCGGATATCATGAGGATTCTGTGTGACACTGAAATAAGAACCTATGTTCTACTAAAGAAAGGGCAGACCGCCGCAGCACGGAAAAAAAGTGGGACTTCCTAGATTTTCCTGTGGGACTTCCAAATTTGAGGGGTAGGAAGTCTGGGACTTCCTGAATCTGGAAGTTAATGGAAGCCCTGGGTATTTACCCCACCGCTTTAATTCTAATTGCTTTTTTTTTTTTTTTTTCAAGATTTTAATTGGGTAAATACCCCAAAAAGCAGCTTATCTAAGGTACTGGGATATCCTCTTATTATCTGGAGCTATAAAGTATGAATGTGTTTTCTGATAGTCACCTATTAGTCAGTGATCAGTCAGTTTCACAAAAAAGCATGATCAGCTATGAAATTCTGACCCAATTCTCACCACTAGTGAGTGCCCTATTGATAGAAAGGCATCCCTAATGCATGATCACACAACTGAGACAAACTGCTCCTAAGTGGTGATCCCACAAAACAAGCTCTGTACTTACCTTATACATGTAACAATTTTGTCAGCTTTTTGTTCATCCTCTGCTGTGCTTTACTAGAATATCATTGTGGCATTCTTCAATTTTTCAGCTCGCTAAAGATTTGCTACACCCGTCTGCGGAGGAGGAGAAGAGAAAATGTAAATTGAAGAGACTAGTTCAAAGTCCAAACAGCTATTTTATGGATGTTAAGTGTCCTGGTAAGTTGCGAAAGAAATTTTAACTTAAACCTTGACGTGTCGTGCAAAATTGTAGCAAACATTTTCAAATATTTATTGTTCTTACTTTGTTATCATGGTTATTTAGCCTTTTCTCTGGAAAATTAAAAAAAAAATGTATATTGTAAGCTGCCATTGTTTTTGGCATTTTGAAGGTTTCAAGGTTCCCATTAACTCCAAGTATGGAGTCCTAGACTTCCGTTTTAGTGGGTTTTTTTTTTTTTTTTTCATATGAATTTAGCAAAATTACATTACTCATGTTTTTGGCAGAAAATGGCTTTGCGACTCTTTTTCAAAATCCTAAAGAGAATCATGGGTTTGTATTCAGTATTTGCGCATACTAGAACTACAGAGAAAGGAGAATATATTTATTCTAGAATTGCCTTAAATGTACATGTGTACCAGTATGTACATTTACTTTTTCAGGCTGTTATAAAATCACCACTGTATTTTCACATGCTCAGACAGTCGTCTTGTGTGTTGGTTGCTCTACAGTGCTCTGTCAGCCTACCGGTGGTAAAGCCAGATTAACCGAAGGTAAGCCATAACTGAGGGGAATTGATACATTTGGTAGATTTGAGGTTGTTAAGGGTGGAGGGGCATAATTGCTTTGTTCACCTGTTTAATTGTCATGTTTTACCTTTGTTCAAATATCAAAAATATTTTTTTCCTTATACATGTATTTCCTAGAAAATAGGCTTCGACATTTCATGTAAATTGTCTGTTTTGGAGACAATTTCCATGAAATATCAAAGTCTATTTTCTGGGAAAAAGTAAGAATATCAATTTGTTGTAAGCTGAATTGAGAGAGTGATAAAATTTTTGAAAAAATGATTAAAAATGGAAGGCTTTGCTAGAAGAGTAGAATGCAATCTAGCCTCCTGCCTTCTACTAATGAAAAGGCTGAGTTATGTCCCTTTTTAAGTTCAAAATTTATAAGCATATAATTTGGCGCCTAGTGTTATACAAACACACTTCTAAGGGAGCAACTTTTGTGACTTCCTGGCTACTTTCCTGCTTTTTGTTGCTTCTGAAAAGGTTCTATTTTAACGGAAAGTATTTGCTCCCATTGTGAGCAAATTCTTTCCTTTTAAAGGTAGACCTTTTTTTCTGAAGGGAGCTAACAATATTAACAGTTGCCTCCCCTCAAAGTTAAATACGCCTTTAAGTAAAGTGGAATTTAGGATTCTGTATTAGCACAAATACTCTTCTCAGGGCCTGTTAAATAAAGATGTAATCTACTTACAGTGATGTATTTCAGCAGAAGAATGCTGAAATCACATTTCTCTATACAACTTATACATTTTTCTGGGCAAGCTAGAAAATATTATACTTCATCAAAATTTTTTTACTTGTCCTGGGCAGCCAGACAGTGGATTTGTGTCAGAACCTGCTTATGTCCTTATATATATACTTAGTGTTGGGAATCTGGCAGACTTCCATAGTCGATCATCAGTTTTGTAAAACCGACTGATCATCGATTAATAATATGTAGAAAATATATTCACTCTTAATTTAGCCCTGTTCCAGGTACTTATTCATTGCTGCAGATCAATCATAGGGTATCCAGATAATATTTTCTTATTTTTCCATGAAAACATGAGTACCCACACCGTGAAAACATATGTTGCAGGTACTCATTAGAAGTGCCTCTGCAAGGCACTTCTAATGAATACCCACAACATATGTTTTCATGGAGAAATAAGAAAAAATATCAGAACTTTTAGGTTGACTTATTTAAGGCTATTTTATCAATTTTTTATTAACCACAAATCTAGAGGACCCAAATAGACAGCTTTGAGTTTCATTTCTTTTTAACTTACCTATAAAAATAAAATGTGAGAAAACATGTTTATAAAAATAGAATTTTCCAATTAGTCGTCTGTAAAAATCTTTCCGATCAGAAGTCACAAGAGGCAAAAGTGACTGATGATCAGTTCTAATTGATCATCAGTGTCACCACTTCCTTACCTTACTTATCATATAGTTTGAAAAAATCTATTTTAGCATGTGTTGTGTATTTAAAAACTGAGGGATAAGTAGACAGATAATGATATGACTTGAATGATGTTCAGAGAGGCGTAAAACACCAGACCCCAGCCCAGTCAGCATTCTACATAAATCTATATCGGGCCGTCATCTGCCCGTCAGGGTAGCTGACGGGCCGATGACGGCCCGATGTAGATTTACGTAGAATGCTAGCTGGGAGGGTCCAGTTGTCCAAAACTAACAATGTCGTTAATTAACGTATCGTTAAAACTTTTATCATTAAGTATAGTATATATGCTATTATTATTATTTGATCATTAAATATGGCATATATGCTATTAATTTTTGCTGAAAAAAATGTGAGTAGCTTTTATATTTGCAAAAGCTACACAATTTTTTCAGCAAATGTACCTGTGAATTAGATATTGTACTTACTATAACAGTTAACATTTTGACCACTAACAAGCTTTTTAAGCTAACAATGCTTTGAACAACTGGGCCCTGGGCTCAGTTGTTTAAAGCTGAAGTTGTTAGCTAATTTGATGTTAACTTCTATTTTGAAATATGCAAAATGCTTTGACATGTTTTGCTGAAAAAAAAAACGTGAGGAACTTTTGGATTACTCAAATTTTTGCAGCAAAAATATCAATGTATTTAAAAATACCTTAGCTACAACAATTAACAAGTTTGTCGTTAACAAGCTCGTTAAGCTTACAATGTTTTGAACAACTATCCCTTCCCCTGCCATTTCTATCCTGCACTTCCTTTGCTGATATTTTGAATGCCTGTGCAGTGCAGGGAAAGTAACAAGTTTGTGATTTTGCGCCAAAATAGCGGGACTACTGCTATTTAATAAGATTTTATATTTTACCCATATTTTTTTTTTTTTTTTTTACCAATGTCCTAGGGTCCCTTCTGCTGATTCAAGAAGGGTAGTTGTCAGTTTTGGCCAAAAGAATGTACACAAGTACTGGTTAATGGCTAGGAGGAGTAATCCTGACCAGTAAATGTGTGGCTAGGTAAACAGACTGGCTCAGCATGATCTTAATAGTGTTGACTGGGCCGCAAAACTTGAGCTGGGTTTTTACTAAACAGTTCCTGCAGTACCAATGCTTGCACTAACTGTCAAAATCAGGAAGTCCCAGGACTTCCTAGCTCCAATATCTGGAAGTCCTGGTGATCAAAGTTTTTAACTCACTTTCAGAAATTCAACCTCACTATTCCTAAACTCTCATTTATGGAGTAAAACTGCCATTGTTTATCTAAATAACATAAATTCTTCCTAAATTTTTGTTATAAATGACTAAATACAGTTGACTCTCGTTATCTCGACCCCTCTTATCTCGATCCTATCACTTATGTCGAACTGATTTCTAAGCCCCGATTATTTTCCCTATGTATTTATTGTATTTCAGCTTCGCGTATGTCGAACTACTTTTATGTCGACACTTCGGTTATCTCGTCCATCATTTTCAGTCCCTGAATATATTTTTCACAGTTTTTACTACCGCGTATCTCGAACTCGGACCATGACGAAGGAAAAAAATGTAAGATGCGGCGCCGCCGGTCTCTCAGTTAATGAAAATCATAATAGGCCTTTGATAAATAAATCAATATTTTAATTTTCCCCTTTGTCCAGGTAATTACAAACAACACAAACAATGTCTAAAATCCGTAATTATGAAATCACATGCGTGTCGAGTCGGGTTTGACACGCGGCGCTCAACACTGTCTCGTGTCATTGATTTGTAAGATTAAAAGTGGCCCAGAATAGTGTTATGGAAGTTTAATCAACGAAGTTTCTTTAATTTATTGTTTAGATATGCTCTTCACTATTGAGTACTGTCCGTCTGAATGATATAGCGTCTTCAAGAAAAGTCAGTGCGCGACAGGTTCCGACTCAGATCAGCCTGTATTGATCAGGTTAGCTAAGTCTGAATCTTCGCTTGTTACTCTTTGGTCAAGCGGTGCTCTTTGGTAAGCCCAGATAAGGTTCATGCGTATAATGGAAAATTCGTGGGCGTGCAGGCTGATCCGAGTCTTTGACAGTCGCACAGTCTTCTAATAGGAGTTGTCGTGCACGGCCTCAAATAGACGAATCACACATGGTTACCGATGTTAACCCTTCCGACCCTGTAGACTGGTACGGATACCCGCACAAATAGTGTAGGTCCAGTTGAGACGGTTCATAACTAGCTTTCTCTGCAGGATCTACAGTTTCCCGCGCTGAGACGGTTCGTTTATGCCAGGGGAGATAATCCAAACTAGCTTACAGCTGCCGCTTAACATTGTAAGCGTTTTATGCAACAGCGGAAACCTCTCTTACACAATATTTTCAATATATCGCTAACTTCAAGAGTCCAATTACATATATATTTGTTAAATGTGGTTGTTCGAATAATTTTTTCCTGCAATTCTTATATGTCGAGGTACGGGTATCTCGAAGTATTCAAAAGAGTCGCTGGAATTCGAGATAACGAGATTCGACTGTACATGCATATTCAGTCACTACACTTGATTTAGTGCAGATCCTGCCATAGCCCCAGATAATTGGCTTTCTTTTTAACCAAAAAGTATTGACATTTTTCATATTTCTCCAAGAAAATGTTCATTGTTGGTACTTATTAGAAGTGCCTTGCTGAGATGTCCACAATTGTGTTTTCATGGAGAAATTAAAAAAAATTATTTACCTACAGTACAGCTCAGGTGGTTTTTCAAAATCCCCCCCCCCCCCCCCCCCCCCCGAACCGGTGGGGTTGATATTTTAGCCCACCGCGGATCTTCCTGATACCCCACTCCAATTCCCACCGCGACAGATTTTTCGTCCACCGCGTTTCCGCCAAGTTCCCTCCGCAAAACCACCCACTTACCTGTAGAACTCCGCGGTGGGCAAAAGTTTATCCTGGCGAGGTCGCAATGAAAGATTGGTGACGTCAGAATGATTGACAGCTCCGAATTTTTCCGAGTTTGCATGGGGAGGAAATCGGAACCTTTATTTTGCTTACGCATCATTCGGCTGATTTGCCGCTAATACAGAAATATTTCTACCTAGAGATTAAAAAGAAAAAAGAAAAAACAAACAAACCACAAAAAAAAAAAAAAAAAAAATAAAAAATAATGAATAAAACAAGAAATAAAAAATAACGTATTTCTGTTTGTTTATTTCTTACATTTCTTACCTTGTACCCGGGTACTTAAAGGGGCGCTTCTGCTATCTTAGAGGCTTTTATTTGGAGACCAACCAGCATCGCCTCGGAAAAAAAAAATGCGAGTACTACCACGTAGGTGGACGCATTAATCTCCGATGGTCAGGATTGTGCATTTGATCCTCACAGATTGAACGATTGGGTCACACGAATCACCGAAATACCGGAATACTACCGAAATACCGGAATACCCGTGAAAAATATAGGTATACCTGTGAAAGACACCTATTAAAGACACCAATATTGGCTTTAATTAATCAATCAAGTAATATTATGTCAATTTAATGGAAAAGGGATAATACTTTAACCTAAAATAATTTGCAAGTTGTCTTTGAATTTTTTTTTTTTTTTTTTTTTATTTTATTTTATTTGAAAACATTGTTGATAGTCCGCTAAATCAGAGCCGGAATACGGCCGGAATACCCGTGAAAAACGTGAATTACCTACACTTCAAACGAAAAGTACATACAGTACTGCTCAGGTAAAAGAACAAAAAAAAACAAAAAACTCTTTACCCCGAATATCGGCGTTTTGCGGACTTCCCCTAAACACTTGGAATCAAACCGAGTAAACGTAATATTCGGCGGACAACACTCGCAAGTCCGCGCAAAGTATGTGTTATGCAAAGTTGTGCGAAGTTACTCGGAATCGTAATGTTGTACCCGGAGACAATATTTCTCGCCAAGTTGTGCGAAATTCCTCGGAATAATTTGACTAAATACCCGTCCCTTTTTTTATTTATTTAATAAATAAATTTAATTAGACGTATCTTTATGAATATATTTATTTATTTATATATTTATTTTTCCACCATATAGAATAGTCTGCATGAAGGTTATATCGTCCACGCTCATGCAGATGCGCAGGTTGATCTGAGTCTGCGCTGGTCGCAAAGGTCTTATTATCCCAAAAGTGTTTTCCAAATTTCCGCATTCCGATCCACCAAAATTAGGTCAATTCCCTTGTTTTCTTAAAATATTAACCAATGCTGCCTTGTTCCCTGAATATATTTGGGTGCCCCCTAGGTCCAAAGAAAACCCTGGTAGCCCCATTCACTGTTCGAGCACGTAACATGGGCCTCAACAACGCTCCATATGATAAAGTACCGGATTCTTCGGCTTAGTCTACTCCGGCCACATAAGTGGGTCCGGCATGGTCATTTTTACTTAATATGCTGTAGAAAACAAAACAAACACATGAAAATCATAAAAATCACAAAGAATCAAACATCTGCCCCCAATCGACGAGTTACATATTTATATTTGGTATTCCTGTAACTGCCTTTTCCCATGAACCGCACGCGCTCAATATAAATGACGTACTTTGGTAAAAGACCGGGAAACTGTCACTGGCGTGCAGCAACCGCGCGTGTCAATATTAATCAATTTAAAGGGGCGCTTCTGCAGTCAAAGAGGCATTGAATCAATAAGACAGTCCATGTGAAAAGGGTGTCTGTCACACAAAAGCACACTTTACGCACACAAGGGGCAAGAGAGGCAATTATTAATGACAATTCAAATGAGTGAGTGAGTTGTTTTACGTCCCAGTAACCGCTAGGTCATAGGGAAATGTGGACCATGGTTTAAAGTCCCATATTAAAGGCTTGAGAAGCCTGGGATCACACCCATTACCCTGGGAGACAAAGCGAGCAGCTTTACCACTGTAACACACCCCGAGGCACCATTTCCCAATATTTCATATTGTTTCAAGAAAATATCTCAAATAGTTTTCAAGTTATAGAGTGGACAAAAATATACTACAGAAATCACTAAAATATTTTTGGTGTTCAAAGGGCCATAACTCCAAAAGTAGGCTCTTATCGTCAAAGTATATAAACTGTTGAAATGATTAATAGCTTATGAATAAGCCCACCCCGGAAAAGTGTGCGGGCTCGGCAAGACCTACACAGTGTTGACTGGGCCGTTTTTAACTCCAGTTCAAATCAAAAATTACGTCGGTACAAAAGTATGATTTACAATGTTCTTACAATGAACCAGACGACAAAACGTACTATAGTACAATGTACGTGCGACCAACAAAGACTCGGGTCAGTCTGTGCATCGACCCACTATATAAAGCAAGCTTTTTGGATAGCCCGGAGTCCGAAGAAGGTGCATACTGTACGATCAGCGAAGGATCTGATCAGAATGTGATGTTACAGTCACACTGTTTATCCCGCTTTGGACAGCCCGGCTATCGAAGGTAAATACGATCAGCGAATGCTCTGATCAGAATGTGCAGTTGCGTAGATTGACCCGAGACTTCGCTCGTCGCACAAGACGTTTATTTTTTTTAAACCCATAGATTGTAGGCGGTACATACGATTAGCGAACGCCCTGATCAGACTACTGATGTGCAGGGTCAGAGTGTGCAGGCTAATTCGTCTCTTCGTACAAGTTATTATAGGTTTTACCATGTACAAACCCATGCGCGATTTGTTTCTGCAAACCATAACGCTTAACATTCTGGGTAAAGTTTTCAACAGACATTTTGAAATATTTTTATCATTCTTCCAAGAAAACAGGATTTGCATTTCATGCAAATTGTCTCCATTGCATGAAATGTCAAATCCTGTTTTCTTGGTAATAAAACAAATAACGATTTTTTTTTTTTTTTGTCGTCTGCTGAATTAGCCCAGATAGTGGTAATTCGATACCTGCGAGCACCAAGTGTTGTGTCTTTGAGCAAGACACTCTATCCTCGTATCTTAGTATTGATTTCTACCCAGGAAGACGCTGCCTAGAATGTCCGTGAAGACACATGACAATATTATCCGACGATGCTTTCCCGCCGATGCTAGGTTTATACGTGCGTCTCTTTTACTCGTTAAATAAATTACGGTCTTGGTTTTGCATAGCGAATGTTGGAAGACACAAAAACAGAACACTTTACATGGAAACGAAAGTTTTGAAGATTGCTCTATAAGCCATTAAAGATAACGTTATTAATGTTTATACCGTAAGAGAATAACATAACAATATTCATATGTACCCTGGTAAATGCGGGATAACGTCTTCACACTGCAGGGTTTTACTCTTTTAAGGGAGCTAACTGCAACTGACTATTAAAAGGGAGTTAACTGCAATTGCTTTACGAGTCTGGTCCATGCGAAACGGGATGGGGTACAGCATTTTTTTTTACGAATCGCGCCAACTGTAACTGCCAATCTTGAAGCAGTGGAAGAAGCGAATGACCGTAGCAAATACATGTGTTTCATGTTAAGTGGGGATCGAATCGCGTTCGAATACCGCCGGTGTGATATCATTTTTCCAATGAAGTCAGTGCAAACAACTTATAACTTGAAAGGAGACATGTCATATTTATATGAGGGTAAAACGAAAGAGCTTTCCAGAGAGAGAGAGAGAGAGAGAGAGAGAGAGAGAGAGAGGAGAGAGTTTGCAAAACGTTAGATACTGGCTCGTCCATTTCAGGTACATCCGGCTATGAGATTTGATTATTCCTAGAAAAATGGCTAAACTGTTTTTGAAAACAGTGAAACCTGACCAGACGCCGCATTCTATCATCTCAATATGACTTTTTTTTTTGCTGTTGTTGTTGTTGAAAGAGGTATAAGACACCAAGTCACGGTGATTTAAATGGACAGTCGTATCCCTGGTCCAATCATCAACCGTCCAGGTCTCGATCCGAGCAGTGTAGATACATTCCAGCGTGTCCGTTGCTGTCTCCCTTGTCAAATGAAATGTATCCATACTTTAACCCTTGAAGCGCGTAGCATATTTAGCAGACGGTAGTTACATTTTTTTTCTTATTTTCCTGTGTAAATTAAGCGTGACATTACATGTGAATCATCTGCTGGGGCAACGATTCTCATACTTATAAAGGCGTGCTGCTGGAACACATTATTTATATTAATATATTTATATTATATTTAAAATAATATTCATACAAGCGCCATGGATGTAAGGATGACGTTACTCATCATGATTGCATTGGTTGTTTAATCTGCGTAACTTTCAAACATGCGTAAATGATTAACTTTAAGGGTGTCGTGTTTGAGACTTACTACTGATCATATATTTTTTTATATACATCATACATAACTAAATCAATCGGAACAAATTATTCACTCAATTGATAAATATTTTATACAAAAAGTCGTATGTACTTTTCGTTTGAAGTGTAGGTAATTCACGTTTTTCACGGGTATTCCGGCCGTATTCCGGCTCTGATTTAGCGGGCTATCAACAATGTTTTCAAATAAAAAAAAAAAGTTAAAAAAAAAAAAAAACACTTCAAAGACAATTTGCAAATTATTTGAGGTTAAAATATTATCCCTTTTCCATTAGGTTGACATAATATTACTTAATTGATTGATTAAAGCCAATATTGGTGTCTTTAATATGTGTCTTTCACAGGTATACCTATATTTTTCACGGGTATTCCGGTATTTCGGTAGTATTCCGGTATTTCGGTGATTCGTGTGACCGGAACGATTTATCATGAAAGACATGTATTTGCTGCGGTCATTCGCTCCTTCCACTGCTTCAAGATTTCTGGCGGAAGGGAGTTCAGTGTACTAGTTAACCACTTATTGTATAAGCATGCCCCCTTTGTATTGGCGCGATTCATAAAAAATGCTCTTCCCCGTTCCATTTCGCAGTAAGATGCGCCGTCAGACTGGAGACCAGGAGGTCGCGGGTTCAACCCCCGTAGAGGTCCGCAACATTCTTTCGTTGAGATTGATCATGAAATATTGTCTACGGTCATTCTCTCCCTTCCGCTGATTCAAGAAGGGCAGTTGTCAGTTTCTGGCGAAATAATGTGCGCAATACTGGTTAACCGCTTAGAGGACTAAGCTTGCCCAGTAAACGTGTGGTTAGGTAAACTGACCGCACTCGACATGACCCCATTGGGTTGACTAGGCCATAAAACCTCAACACAAACAAACATTCCATTTCGCACAGATCAGACGCGTAAAGCAATTGCAGTTAACTCCCTTTTAAGTCAGTTACAGTTAGCTCCCTTAACTCAGTAACACCTGCAGTGTGAGCGAGTACCTTACCCAGCATTTATCAGGGTACAAATGAATATTTTACGTTATTCTCTTACAGTATAATACATTAATAACATTATATTTATTGGCTTATACAGCAATCTTCAGAACTTTCGTTTCCATGTAAAGTCTTCTGTTTTTGTGACTTCAATATATGCTATATGCAAAACTAAGACCGTAATTTATTTAACGAGTAAAAGAGACGCATTGTATAAACCTAGCGCATCAGCGGGAAAGCGTCTTCTGGGCTAATTCAGCAGACGACAGATTGAATTCGTTTTCTTTTTTTTTTCTTTTCATTACCAAGAAAACGGGATTTGACGTTTTATGCAGTGGAGACAATTTGCATGAAGCGCAAATAATGTTTTCTTGGAAGAATGAGAAAAATATGTCAAAATGTCGTCTGCTGAAAATTGTACCCAGGGTGCTTAGCGTTAAGGTTTGCACAAACAACTCGCGCATGAGTCTGTGCATGGCAAAACCTACAATAAAACTTGTACGAAGAGACGGATCAGCCTGCACACTCTGAGACTGCACATCAGCAGATCTCAGTAGTCTGATCAGAGCCTTCGCTTATCGTGAGTACCCCCTATGATTACTGGGTGTAACAAAACGTCTTGTGCGACGAGCGAAGACTCGGGTCAGTACGCGCCTGCACATTCTGATAAGAGCATTCGCTGATCGTATTTACCATCGATAGCCGGGCTGTCCAAAGCGGAATAAACAGTGCGACTGCAACAGCACATTCTGTTCAGAACCTTCGCTGATCGTACAGTATGCAAGAAGCTTGCTTTATCTAGTGGGTCGATGCACAGACTGACCTGAGTCCTTGCTGGTCGCACATACATTGTAGTATTGTAGGTTTTATCCGGTTCAAAGTTCGTACATTGTAAATCATACTTCAGACATGAGAACTTTGTACCGACGTAATTTTGTTTGAACTGGAGTTAAACTCCCCAGTCAATACTATTCATCGAGCCCGCACACTTTTCCAGGCGGGCTTATTCATAAGCTTGTAGCAGGGTGCGATATAGGCGTCCGATTTTCCGTCCGTCCGTCTGTCAACATTTATGTCGACGTTCGACATTTATGTCAAAGTTAGTATTCTGATCAACTACAAGACTAAACAACCATCAAACCTTGCATGAAACATCTCCCTGACCTCCTGACTTTGCAACATAGGCGTCCGCTTTTCCGTATGTCTGTCCATTCGTCCGTCCGTCTGTCAACATTTATGTCGAAGTTCGACATTTATGTCAATGTTAGTATTTTAATCAACTAAAGACTAAACAACCATCAAACCTTGCATGAAACATCTCCCTGACCTCTCGACTTTGCGACATAGGTGCCCACTTTTCCATTCGTCTGTCTGTTCGTCTGTCCGTCTGTCCGTCTCTTAACAGTTCTGTTATGTCGAAGTTCAACATTTATGTCAAAGTTAGTATTCTAATCAACTACAAGACTAAACAACCATCAAACCTTGTATGAAATATCTCCCTGACCTCCCGACTTTGCGACATAGGTGCCCGCTTTTCCATTCGTCTGTCCGTTCGTCCGTCCGTCTGTCTCTTAACAGTTCTGTTATGTCGAAGTTCGACATTTACGTCAAAGTTAGTATTCTAATCAACTACGATTCTACAACAACCATCATACCTTGCATGACACATCTCCCTGACCTCCTGACTTGGCAGATATGTTGACCCAGTGACCTTGACCTATATTTTGCGCTCCATTGACTTTGACACAATTTACCTTGACGTTCCAGATCTTCTCAACTATAAGGCTTACAACTACCAAACCTTGCATAGCTTCTCCTAGATGTACTGACTTGGCAGGTACCTTGATCCGGTGACCTTGACCTATATTTTGCGCTCCAGTGACTTTGACATATTTTGCGTCGACGTTTGATATCTCCTCAACTATAAGACCTACAACCATCAAACCTTGCAAAATGCTTCTCCTCAATGTACTGACTTGGCAGATACCTTTACCTGGTGACCTTGACCTATATTTTGGCTGCAGTGACTTTGACATAATTTACGTCAACGTTCCAGATCTCCTCAAGTGTAAGACCTGTAGCCACCAAACCTTGCATAGATCTTCTCCTATATGTACTGACTTGGCAGGTATCTTGACCCGGTGACCTTGACCTATATTTTGCGCTCCAGTGCCTTTTACACATTTTACGTCAACGTTCAATATCTCCTCAACTATAAGGCCTACAACCATCAAACCTTGCATAGTGCTTCTCCTCAATGTACGGACTCTGCAGGTACCTTGACTGGGTGACCTTGACCTATATTTCATGCTCCATTGACTTTTACACCTTTTACGTCACCCTTCCATATGTCCTCAACTGTAAGGCCTTCAACCACCAAACCTTATATAGCACTTCTTCTCGATGTACTGACTCAACAGGTACCTTGACCTGGTGACCTTGACCTATATTGTGCACTCCAGTGACTTTGACACATTTTATATTGATGTTCGGTATCTCCTCAAATATAAGACCTACAACCACTAAACCTTGCGTAGTGCTTCACCTCATTGCATTGGCTTGGCAGGTACCTTGACCTGGTGACCTTGACCTATATTTGACACATTTTATGTTGATGTTTGATAACTCCTCAACTATAAGGCCTACAACCACCATACCTTGCATTGTGCTTCTCCTTGATGTACTGAATTAGCAGGTACCTTGACCTGTGACCTTGACCTATATTTCATGCTCCAGTGACTTTTACACATTTTACGTCAACGTTCCATTATCATTCGGCTGTATGATACGAAAAGTCAGTGCTGAAGATATAGCCATTAGAGGGAATGGGACTGGCCTGGAATATATGTGCCCCACTAGGCACTTTGTCTACATTTTTTCAACCCAGTTTTCCAAGTAAGCACTGCTAAGAATGAAATAAACTTATTTAATAACCACATTCTGATTGTGGCTCCTGTGACTTTTGCCCCAGCAGGTGCGATGACGCCTTCCGCGGAATTCTTGTTCTTAAAACTTAATTAATTTATTAATAAAGTTATGGTACTTGTTTGATGTAAGTGCAGTGGTGGGGCATGGTGAAATGTCTGCAGCCCTTTGCCTCGGTGGTGTAGTGGTAAAGCTGCGCGCCTTGTCACCCAGGGGTCATCAGTTCGATCCCAGGCTTCTTTCATATGGGACTTTAAACCAAGGTCCACACCTCCGTATGAACTAGCTATTAGTGGGACGTTAAAAAACTCACTCATTTGAATTGTCATTAACTTCTGTGGCCCCTTGTTCGTTACGTGTGTTTTTTGTATGACAGACACCATTTTTGCTTGGGCTGTCTCATTGATTCAATGTCTCTTTGATAGCAGAAGCGCCCCTTTAAGTAAATTTGTATTGACACGTGCGGTTGCTGCACGCGAGTGAGAATTTCCCGGTCTTTTACCACATTACATCATTTATATTGAGCGCGTGCGGTTGTTGCATGGGAAAAGGCAGTTACAGGAATACCAAACATAAATAGGTTATTCGTGGATTCGAGGCAGATGTTTGATTCTCTTTGAGATTTTTGAGTGTTTGTTTTGTTTTTTTACGGCACATTAAGTAAAAATGACCATGCCGTGCCCACTTGTTGGCCGGACCAAACTAAGCCACAGAATCCGGTACTTTTTCATATGGAACCTTGTTGCGGCCCATGTTACCTGCTCCAACAGTGAATGGGGCTACCGGGGTTTTCTATGGACCAAGGGAACACCGAAATATATTTCAAGGAACAGGGCAGCATTGGTTACTATTTCAAGAGAACAAGGGAATAAACCTAATTTTGGGGGATCGGAATGTGGCAATTTGGAAAACTCATCCTTTTCTATGCATTGTCCATACGCATTCGTTATTGTCCGTCGGCAATCGCAGTGTTTCGATGCTTTATTAATATTCAAAAGCATGCTGATGAGCGAAAACTGACTCAAGCAGGACGTATGAATATTGCAATTTTTGCACCGAATTTGGCATTTGCGTTACGTTTTGTGTACGCAGATACCAACAATTCTGTACGCTCATGGTGAATGGGAATGCTTACAATAAAAATTCGTTAATTGCTGTCACACAATGAGTTGAAAAGGCTGATTTGATCAGGTTGGCAGTTTGGTCCTATTCAATCGTGCACGCCGAAAAAGTACGACTGGCTTTAGCCACGCCCCTTTGGAAACATCTTTCTCACATCATCGCGGAAACACCGCGTGGCCCCCGCGGCTGTTTCAATTGCCTGTCATAATCGCATCGAATTTTACCTGTTCGAAAGTAATTTTATCAGGCGATTTTTATCACGGGAACGCAGCGGATCCACCGGCCCGGGTGAAACCACCGTGGGATACTAAAATTTAATCCTTTCCACCCGAATCCACTCCCCACCGGCTCGGGGGGGATTTTGAAAAACCACCTGAGCTGTACTGTAATATCACCACTTATCTAGAGGTATGGTTCTTGTGTGAGTTTCTTTCTGGAATTGTACACAGGTCTAGATAAGAGTGGATATCAGGTAAATATTTTTCTTATTTCTCAACGAAAAACTATGTTGTGGGTACTCATTAGAAGCCCCTCACCGAGGCACTTCTAATGAGTACCCACAACACATTTTCGTTTAGAAATAAGAAAAATAAAGATACAGGTACTTTTTGGTTGAAAAAAGCGCCTTATCAAGAGCTATGATTATGTCATGATTTTCTTTTTATTTCAGGCTGTTCCTTCAGAAGAAAGCAACACTAAACAGAACATGGGGGCAGGGCTGTTGCTATGGGAACAAACCATGTGACTTTCTATAGCAACAGTGTCAGTGTGTGTGATTGGCCTGTCAGTATCAAAGTGAAATGACTTAATATTCTGTCCACAAGGTGCCCAACACCAAGCGATTTTTGTCATCATTTCCATCATTTCACCATCATTGTGTGATATAAGCTGTCAAACTGACTTTTTAGTACGCTGGAGACAAGAATTAGTGGTCAACTTCTTGGTTTCTCTACTCTTTTAGCACTGTTCAGAAATGTAGCAGATATTATAAAATACTGTTTTATTGTTCAGAAATAAAATAAGGAATTTTATTACATGTGAGTCATCTGCCAAATGACTCACATGCAATAAAATTCCTAATTTTATTCAATTGTAATATCAAGCTTAATTTCCTGGAAAAATAAAAAACAATTTCATAGCTTCCATCTGGGTTAAGGTTCTCTGAAACTTAGGACTTGACATTTCAGGTGAAATGTTAAGCCCTATTTTCAGGGAAGTGAGAAAATATTCATTGGTTGTCTGCTAGTTGCTGTCTGCAACACACTCATATTTACCAATAATTATAATTTATGGACAGTAAATTAAATTCACAGCGCTCAGTCACATACATGAAAAAATGAGTTTGTTGTGTTTTTCATCTTGGGTCCCTTGACAAGTCAGTCCTGAGGAGATTTTTTTTTTTTATTTTGACAGAAAATAGTGTTTGATTCACTAATCTTGTCTCAAAAGAAGGCAGTCTGCTAAAGTTGACTGGAAAAATATCAAATCCTATTTTCTTGGAAAACAAAGCATTTTTTTCCTTTAAAGCAGCCCCCACACCCTACAGGTCGCAGTGATATTTTCATCTCTGATGTATCTCCCTTGAATGTACATCCATATCTCTTAACTAAAGGCAAATTCAGCAGACAACAAACTGACGATATTTTTCTTCGGAGACAATTTGCATGAAATGTCAAATCCTGTTGGAAAAAAATGGAAAAAATATTTCAAGATGTCATCTGCTGAAATTTTTACGCAGCATGCTTAGTGTTAATGTGTGTTTGACCGACACAGTGGCTTAGTTGGTAAAGCATCTGCTTTGTGATCGGGAGGTTGTGGGAGACTTTAATCCTTAAAGCACCAATCAAAACTATAGCAGATGACAATTTTTTTCTTATTTTTCAGAGAAAACAAGTTGACTTTTCATGTGAA
Organism: Anodontia alba; assembly: GCA_964016985.1. Classification (NCBI taxonomy): domain Eukaryota; kingdom Metazoa; phylum Mollusca; class Bivalvia; order Lucinida; family Lucinidae; genus Anodontia; species Anodontia alba. The sequence goes on along the minus strand of OZ024838.1, from coordinate 17,746,140 downwards.
TTGTCTGCTGGGCAGACAATTCACATGAAAAGTCAAGACTTGTTTTCTCTAAAAAATAAAAAAAAAATATAAAATTTAGAATGTCGTCTGCTTCAATTTTTTCTTTGCGCTTTAAAGGTTAAAAATGGCACTAGCTTCACTTTCTTGGTGCTCAGTATAAAGAAGTAGAGGAGATGTGAGTATATTGTGAATGGGTGGAATATCATGTGTCTTGGGCTTGATATTTCAGTGAGGCAGTACTATGAAAGAGCATTGAGCTCCCTGTCACATCCATACATCATTGCGATATGAATGAAAGATTGTTGAAGGTGATGTAAAACTCGAATCAAACCAACTGACAAAGCAAACTTAATATATGTTTGACCTAATGTTCGGTAAACAGTAAATGAAAAGTGAAGTCGCAGAGCCCAGTCTATAAAAAAAAGTACAGATAGAAAGTAATAGCTAAGAGCAGACACCCTGATCAGTGATCAGACTATACATAAATGCAGACGGCTCATCTTGTTTATGCACATCAATGCTCGAGATAAGATGGATATCTAGTGCTTGCGATAAAAGTCCCAAAATTTTGTACCCCTAAGTGTCTGACAAAATTGCATATGCAAACAGTGCAGACCCAGATCAGACTGCTCCTGAAGGAGTTGTCTGATCAGGATCTACACTGCCCTCTACTAAGTATTTAGAAATTAGCCAAAAAAAAAATTGAATAAAATGTTCGAAGTTTTGGGACATTTACCAGATTTCTACATGAAAACATAGAAGCTCCTTGGCACAATATGCTCAGGTAAGATTACAAATGACCCCTAGTGCAACTGTGCAAGGCCATTTTTGACCCCTGGACTGTAATTTGAATAATCTTGGTAAATGTTTACTAGATAAAGCTACTTGCCAAATACCATACCAGTGCTCCAGCTAGCCCTATGTAGAGGGGCGGGCCGCCCCTCTTGCCCTCTCTTGCCGCCCCTCTGAAGCTGCCCTCTGCCTTATTTTAACTCCAGACTTAAAACCCTACATTTTGCTGAAAGTGTCATGAAAATCGGTCAAAAATGAAAAAAATTATCAATGTGTAAAGGTCAGTTTTATGTGTATTCTAGTCTGAGGCATTTATTGTGGAATGGGATTCTATTTTGTTACATAATCATGATACTTAGCATATCACATGACACATGGTGCCCTCATTCTTGTATGACCATGCAGGAAGTGCCCTACCTGGCACCCCTCTGCCCTAAAATCCTAGCTGGAGCACTGCATACATTGTATCGTATTTGAATGACCAAAATATCCAATCATTCTGATAGTTTCTTCAAAATTGAGTCAAAACTGGTTTTAAAAAAAATTGACCTGGTGACCTGGGTTTTGACCTGTGTAATCCATTTTCAAACGAGACAAGATTATCAAGACGAACATTCTGATGTGGATTGAAGCAAAATTGGACTGAGTATACACAAGGTTTGAAGAAATTTGACAAAATGACCTAGTTTTGACCCCACATGACCCATATTTGAACTTGACCAAGACATTTAACAGACATTCTGGTACAGTTTCATGAAGATTGAAACAAAACTGTGGCCTTATAGAGTGCATACAAGGTTTTAAAGAAATTTAAATCTAGTTTTTTACCCCACGACCCATAATGGAACTTGATACAAGATATTATCAAGGAAAACATTCTGGTAAAGTTTCATGAAAGTTGAAGCAAAACTGGCCTCTAGAGAGCACACAAGGTCTTTAAGAAATTTGACCTAGTGACCTGGTTTATTTTACTCCACATGACCCATATTCGAACTTGACAGAGATATTAACAAAGTAAACAGTCGGGTATTGTTTCATGTAAATTGAAGCAAAACTGTGGCCTCTAGAGTGCACTTAAGCTTTTAAAGAAATTTGACCTAGTGAGCTTGTTTTTGCTGAAATTTACCCAATTTGGTAAGTGTTAAGGCAGATTGAGTTTCTCATCTCTGGTTGGGTAGTAGTGGGGTATTTTTGACGCTGCTGCTGGGGTCTGTGTTTCCAGCTATTCCAGGTCTGAAGTGTGTTCCATGGATTTCATTGAAAAATTTATCTGGGGGTTTGTATTTGGAAGATCTCCAACAGGATTGTTAATGGGTCAATTTTGATAAGAGTTATGGCCTCTAATAATAGTTAAAAGTGAATATGTTAATGGGCCTATTTTGATTAGAGTTATGGCCTCTAATAATAGATAAAAGTGAATATGTCCTGGAGCCTTACGGCCACAGGGGCAGTGAGAGTTACCGGTAAGAGCCCACCATACCATGTCTTGGCTGTAGCATATGAAAGGTGGGACCTAATCCTCTCCTTTTGCTGCCTTAACCCTTGTCATGCTGAATAATTCAAGATGTCACGCCCACTTCTGGTTTTCAGCCAATCAGATTACTTGATCCAGGTTTTTGATACAAATTCACATACTTAATGACAACTAATCTGGAGCTACACTGTTTGTAAAGACTGGGTATGTCTGGATTCAGCAGGACAATGGTTAACTTTGAAGGCTTCCCCCAGGGGGTAACCATTCACTGCTGGGTGAACAAATAGTTTTTTAGTTGATACTTTGAGCTAGGTTTGAACCCACAACCATCAACACCAGTCAAATAATCTAATCACTAGGCTACAGCCTCTCTCTGTGTAAACAGTTGCAAAGGTATTATCCGTGACAGAATGCTAAAACATGAAACTGAAGAAAATATCACAGAATATCTTAACACACAAGGAGTAACAGCTTGCAAACGTTTTAAAATTAAAAAAGATGGAAACTTTATAGAAACAAATACACTTTTACTGACTTTCAACACCACAACTTTGCCGAAATCACTAAAAATCTTTTACCGAATTATACCGGTTGAAGTCTACATTCCAAATCCTCTGCGGTGTTTCAACTGTCAGAGGTTTGGACATCATGAAAACGGCTGTCCTGAATTACCTGGATCAGTATGTGAAAAATGTGGTATGGGTGACTTTGATCACTCTACAAATGCTTGTAAAAATGAAGCCAAGTGTGTGAACTGTCACAAAAACCATCAATCAAAATCAAATCAGTGTGAAATTTGGAAAAAAGAGAAAGAAATAATGAAAATTAAAGTTACACAAAAAATTACTTATTTAGAAGCCAAAAAAATACAAGAAAATCAACCTGAAATCACCTTTGCAAAAGTTGTTCAATCCCTAAACACTAAACCTGAAACCAAAGAAAGTTCTACCCAGTTTAACGAAAAAGATTCTGTCATCAAAGCAAATTCAAAAGTTATTACTCCTACTCTTAAACCTAAACCTAAACCCACATCTACTCATCAGTCTAGACCACCAACAAAATCTCAAAACAGTTCACAAACACAGCCGACTAAAACAAGTGGATCACAACAGAGATCCAGGTCCAGGACAGCTGACCAGAAAGGAAAAAATGGAAAAGAAAAAGATAAAGATAAAGAACGAAATCCATATAGTAAAGGGGCGTCGGCCGATCCGATCAAGTTGGTCAATCGGTTCGATTCCCTTGAGAACATGGAGTTAGAGACTGACTCCTCCATGTTCTCACAGTCTCAGAGAAAACAAAAGGATTAAGTTCCTTATTTTCAAATCATCTCTCCATTCATCATGGATAAAAAATCAATTATTCAGTGGAACTGTCGAGGACTAAAAGCAAATTATAACGAAATTTTAATTTTAACAACACTACTTTCTCCGACTGTCTTTTGTCTCCAAGAAACCTTTTTAAAAAATACAGATAATATTAATTTTAAAAATTATAGTTTATATAATCATATCGCAACTGAAAATCAGAAAGCCTCAGGAGGTTTATCTATTCTTGTAAAATCAAATGTTCCTCATAGACAGATAGATATAAATAGTAATTTACAAGCTGTTGCTGTAAATGTCACTCTGTCTAAATCCATAACAATTTGTTCTCTATATCTTCCTCCACACTGTAAATTTTCTAAACACGATTTAGAAAATCTTATAAACCAGTTACCTCGTCCTTATTTATTATTAGGTGACTTTAATAGTCACAGCAAACTATGGGGTTGTCTGGATACAAATGACAAAGGAGAAATAATAGAAAATTTTATTGCAGAAAATGATTTATGTTTATTTAACGATAAACAACCAACTTATCTTCATTCTCCTACAAGAAATTATTTTGCTTTAGATTTGTCTATATGCTCTCCAAATATTTACTTAGATTTTGATTGGTCAGTTTTAGATGACCTTCATGGGAGCGATCATTTTCCAATTAAAATTGAAGAAATTGAATCGACAAATGAAGACCATCATTCCCGATGGAATTTGAATAAAGCAAACTGGGAGAATTTTATGGAGCTATGTAATGAAAAATTAAATCCTGAAATGTTTAAAACAGCAGATGATATACAAGCTTTTACTGATACATTAATTCATGTAGCCGAAAAATGTATTCCAAAGTCCTCGACACGTTCAAAAAGAAATAGACCTTGGTTTAATAAAGATGTTAAAAATTCAATAAATAAAAGAAAATCTGCCTTACGAAAGTTCAATAGGCAGCCAACAAAAGAAAATCTAATCCATGCCAAACAAATGCGAGCAAAGGCTCGCAAGACAATAAAAATGGCTAAAAGAACATCTTGGCAGCAATACGTCTCCAAACTTAATTCTAGAACTCCAGCAAAGAAGATATGGGACATGATTCGAAAAATTACTGGCAAAAATAAAAATAACAAGCATGTCCATATTAAATCAAATGGAAATATATGCTCAACGACTAAAGATATTTCCAATGCACTAGGAGAGAATTTTCAGAAAAACTCTTCTAGTGCAAATTATTCCGAAACCTTTCAAAACATAAAACAGGAACGAGAGAAAGAGCATCTAAATTTTACGTCACTAAATCATGAAAAATATAATGTACCATTCACAGCTTCAGAATTATTAGATGCTCTTCATAAATCTCACGATACAGCTGCTGGTCCTGATGACATTCATTATCAAATTCTTAAACATTTACCCGATAACGCTTTAAAAACTTTATTAAATATTTTAAATGATATTTGGATCACTGGAAAATTTCCAAAAGACTGGAGTAAAGCAACGATTATACCTATACCAAAACCAAATAAAGATCATACTGAAGCTACTAACTACAGACCTATTGCTTTGACAAGTTGTTAATGTAAAACAATGGAGAGAATGATTAATGATAGACTGGTTTGGTTCTTGGAATCAAACCAGCTAATAACAAAATATCAAGCTGGATTTAGAAAAAATAACTGTACAAACGATCATTTGATTCGTTTGGAATCCTTTATTCGTGATGCCTTTATTAAAAAAGAACATGTCGTAGCTGTATTTTTTGATCTTGAAAAAGCTTACGATACTACATGGAAACATGGCATCATGAAAGATTTACATAAATTAGGCCTTAAAGGCCGATTACCACTTTTTATTCAAAATTTTTTATCAGATCGAACATTTAATGTTCGAATAGGTAATACGTTATCGGACATATTTAAACAAGAACAAGGTGTACCACAGGGAAGCGTTTTATCACCTACCTTGTTTGGCATTAAAATTAACGATATTGTTAAATGTGTGAAAGACCTTGATTGTTCACTTTTTGTTGACGATTTTGGAATATTTATTAGATTGAAAAATATGGAAACCATTGAATTCAAACTACAACGATGTTTAAACAATATAGAAGATTGGGCAACAGAAAATGGTTTCAAATTTTCAAAAACAAAAACTCAATGCGTTCATTTTTGTCAGATACGTCAGCTACATTTAGATCCTCATCTCACCATATACGGTAGTCCAATTCCAGTCGTCAGTGAAGCAAAATTCCTAGGTCTTTTGTTCGATAACAAATTATCTTTTATACCACACATCAAAGCTTTAAAAGCTAAATGTCTTAAAGCACTTGATATTCTTAAAGTTCTCTCCAGTTCCGACTGGGGAGGAGATCGTACTGTCCTTTTAAATCTTTATAGATCTTTAATTCGATCTAAACTGGATTATGGATCCATAGTTTATGGATCCGCTAGAAAATCTTATTTGAAATCTTTGGATACTATTCATCACCAAGGTTTACGTCTGGCTCTAGGGGCTTTTCGTACTTCCCCCGTCGAAAGTTTATACGCTGAATCAAATGAACCATCATTGTATATAAGAAGAGAGAAATTGTCTCTTCAATATGTTACTAAATTAGCCGCCAATCCACGTAATTCAGCCTATGATTGTGTTTTTAATCCTAAATATGAAAGATTTTACAACAACAAACCAACGGCTATTAAACCCCTTGGCCTGAGAATACAACCATTACTTGAAGAGGCCAATATCAATATTAAAAATGTTCAGCATTTTTCTTTTCCATCAAAAGAGCCATGGACGTTAAACCCTCCAAAGATTATTTTAGACCTTCATAAAAATAAACAAGAGGCCCACGGGCCACAACTCGCTCACCTGAGTGAAACCGCCACTGCAGATATGCAGATGGCATGCAACATTTTTCCAATACTCTTATGACAAGGCAATGGCTTAAACAGTTTTTGAAATATCTTGCTTACAAGGTTAAAATGCTGAAATTTTCAAAACGTTACAAGTAAAATAAGTCACCCCCAATGCCTCCTACCAACTTTTGAGTCAACTGGCATTTCGGTGCAGTAGAAGAAGCAAAAAATAGATTTTCAAGATGGCTGCCATCTTGGATTTCCGATCGGAATGATTATAGCTATTTTCTGATCTACAAGTCACCCTGATGCTTCCTACTAAGTTTCAAGTCAATTGACTTTTAGGTTTCAGAGAAGAAGCGAAAAATAGATTTTCAAGATGGCTGTCATGGAGGCCATCTTGGATTTCCAATTGGCACGATTTGAGCTATTTTTTATGTACAAGTCATCCCGATGCTTCCTAGCAAGTTTGGAGTCAATTGGCCTTTCAGTTCAGGAGAAGAAGCGAAAAATAGCTTTTCAAGATGGCTGCCATGGTGGCCATCTTGGATTTCTAATCAGCACAATTTTAGCTATTTTTGATTTATAAGTCACCCCAATGCTTCCTAACCAGTTTGGAGTCAACTGGCTTTTGGGTTTCGGAGTAGAAGCGAAAAATAAATTTTCAAGATGGCTGCCATGGTGGCCATCTTGGAATTTGGACACACGATTTTAGCTATATTTGATCTACAAGTCACCCTGATGCTTCCTAGCAAGTTTGGAGTCAATTGGCCTTTCGGTTCAGGAGAAAAAGAAAAAAGATTTTCAAGATGGCGGCCATGGCGGCCATCTTGGATTTCTGATCGGAACGATTTTAGCTATTTTTTTATCTACATTTCACCCTGATGCTTCCTACCAAGTATCGAGTCAATTGGCCCTGGGGTGTAGGAAGAGTAGGCCTTTAAAGCAATTGTTCACGCCGCATGACCCATGATGGACGACGGACATTGACTGACCACACTAGCTCACCATGCGCACTTCATGCTCAGGTGAGCTAAAAATCTGAGCAAATTTGGCTCAGTGGCTTCAGAGAAGTCGTCAAATTCTCAACAATTTTCCCATATAAATGTTATGGGGCTCATACAAATGCATAGGGAAGCAAACTTGACCTTGCCGTAAAAAGGTCAAATGTCAACGTACGATAATCTTTTCAGCAATTTTGGTAGATCTCCTGTCCCTGATGATTTGTGCACAGATTTAGCCCCAAGGCATCCTCAGTTCTGAAGAAGAAGATTTTTAAAGGGTCTTACCATATATGGGCATGGTGGCCATCTTGGTCGACCTACCGCGACCATTTTAGCAATCTTTCGTTCCCCTGACTTAAGAAGGCACAATATGAAATTTGAGCAAATTTGGCTCAGTGGCTTCAGAGAAGAAGAAATTTAAAATTCTCAACAATTTTCCTATTCAAATGTATGGGGCTCATACAAATGCATAGGGAAGCAAACTTGATCCTGCCGTAAAAAGGTCAAATGTCAACGTACAACAATTCTTTTGGCAACTTTGGTAGACCTCTCCTTCCTGATGATTTGTGCAAAGATTCAGCCCCAAGGCATTCTCGGTTCTGGAGAAGAAGATTTTTAAAGGTTTTTACCATATATGGGCATGGCGGCCGTCTTGGTCAACGGACCGCGACAATTTTAGCAATCTTTTGTTTCCTCACACTAAGGTGGCTCCATATGAAATTTGAACAAAATTAGCTCAGAGGCTTCAGAGGATAAGTCCTTTGAAACTCTTAACAATTTTCCCATTCAAATGTATAGAGCTCATACAAATGCATAGGGAAGCGAACTTGACCTTGCCGTAAAAAGGTCAAATGTCAAAGTACGACAATTCTTTTAGCACCTTTGGTTGACCTCTCGTCCCCGATGATTCATGCAAAGATTCAGCCCCAAGGCATTCTCGGTTATGGAGAAGAAAATTTTTTAAGGTTTTTACCATATATGGGCATGGCGGCCATCTTGGTCAACGGACCATGACAGTTTTAGCAAGCTTTTGTTTCCCCACCCTAAGGTGGCTCCATATGAAATTTGAACAAAATTAGCTCAGAGGCTTCAGAGCAGAAGTCATTTGAAACTCTTAACAATTTTCCCATTCAAATGTATAGAGCTCATACAAATGCATAGGGAAGCGAACTTGACCTTGCCGTAAAAAAGTCAAACGTCAACGTACGATAATTCTTTTAGCAACTTTGGTTGACCTCTTGTCCCCGATGATTCATGCAAAGATTCAGCCCCAAGGCATCCTCGGTTATGAAAAAGAAGATTTTTAAAGGTTTTTACCATATATGGGCATGGCGGCCATCTTGGTCAACGGACCGCGACAATTTTAGCAATCTTTTGTTTCCCCACCCTAAGGTGGCTCCATATGAAATTTGAACAAAAATTAGCTCAGAGGCTTCAGAGGAGAAGTCGTTTGAAACTCTTAACAATTTTCCCATTCAAATGTATAGAGCTCATATAAATGCATAGGGAAGCGAACTTGACCTTGCCGTAAAAAGGTCAAACGTCAACATACGACAATTCTTTTAGCAACTTTGGTTGACCTCCCGTCCCCGATGATTCATGCAAAGATTCAGCCCCAAGGCATCCTCGGTTATGGAGAAGAAGATTTTTAAAGGTTTTTACCATATATGGGCATGGCGGCCATCTTAGTCGACGGACCGCGACCATTTTAGGAATCTTTCGTTCCCCCACCCTAAGGAGGCTCCTTATGAAATTTGAGCAAAATTGGCTCAGCGGCTTCAGAGGAGAAGTCGTTTGAAAATGTTAACGGACGGACGGACGGACGGACGAAGGACGAAAAGTGATCACAATAGCTCATCCTGAGCAGAGCTCAGGTGAGCTAAAAAACAGAAGTCGAGTCGCATATTTTTAAGAATGAATTTTTAGAAATCAAATCAAATTATAAACATTACCTGTCAATTTATACAGATGGTTCGAAACAAGATGAGAAAGTTGCTTGTTCTGTTATTAGTCCAAATTTTACTGACAGTATCAGATTACCTGATAATAGCTCCATTTTTACTGCCGAAGCCAAGGCAATTGATATTGCACTTTACCATATCAGAGATCAGTCTGAAAAACAGTTTATCATTTATTCAGATTCTCTTTCTGTATTAAAATCTCTTAAAGATTTACACCATAGAAACCCATTAATTCAGCAAATTCTTAAAAAATATTATTATCTTTCCGCTTCAAAAGAAATTGTATTTTGTTGGCTTCCCAGCCACGTTAATATTCGTGGAAATGAATTAGCAGATTCAGAAGCCAAATCTGCATTATCCTTAGTAATAACCAATTTCAAAATTCCTCACTCCGACTTTAAATCAAACGTCTGTCAATACATCAACAACAAATGTCAGTCTGTTTGGGAAACACAAACTTATAATAAATTAAATGAAATCAAACCAAATTTTAACAGCAAATGCACATTCTCTAATCTCGGCAGAAAAGAACAAACAAAAATCACGAGATGTAGACTTGGACACACTAGAATTACTCATTCTTATATTTTAAATAATGAACAAGCTCCATTCTGCATTCCTTGTAATGAACCTTTCACAGTCAAACATTTTCTTATCACTTGTGCTGAATTTAATCACATTCGCACAAAGTATTTTAATATAAAAACTATAAAGGAACTTTTTGATATGCCAACTCAGAAAATACTCGACTTTCTTAAAGAGATCGGACTTTTTAATAAAATATGATCAGTATTTTTAATCACTTAAAATCATTGATACTTTATCTCTTTAAAATAAACACATCAATCCTAGATATTTTTAAATTTCTCATTAAATAAAATCATCATATAACATAAAACTTATTAGACGCTATATGCCCTTTTAGGGTTGAGCGTCTATAAACAAAATATCCATCCATCCATCTCTCTGTGTATGGCCCTTGATATATGTTAACCCTTAAAGCACCAGTCACAACTATTGTCGTCTGCTTTGTCATCTGCTTGTGATTTTAAACATCATTTTTGCAAACAGTGTGGATCCAGATCAGACTGCTCCTTTAGGAGCAGTCTGATCAGGGTCCATACTGTTTGCCTGTATAAGAATATTCAGCAGACGACATAAAACGACGACATTTTCAGATGCATTTTTTCTTGGCGCTTTAAGGGTTAATTGATTTCCTTGCTATAGCATATTTGATCTGAAAGAAATTCATAAGGTGGCTTGATGCTTAACCCTGGGCCTGCTGAACCTGGATATGCCCTGCCTTTGCAAACAGTGTAGAACCAGATCAGTTGGCTTCCAACTGATCTGGATCTGCAGTGTCATTCAGTATGTGAATTTGTATCAACATCTAGGAACAAGTATTCTGATTGGCTGACAATTTAAAGTAGGTGTGGCATCTTAATTTATTCAGCATGACAAGGGTTAATGTCATTGAATAGATAAAAAAGGGCATGTGTCAATTCTGGAATAAGTTGTGACTCCTGATATATCGGTATGTTTTATTTTGGTTTCCATGCCACAATTTGGACATCTTTCATACAGTTGAAACAAAATGCTAAAGAGTAGTTAGGGTCCCGGCTTTAAGGTCATTGGTATGACTCGGCCACAGATCTTAGTCTTATCTAGGCTCACAAAGCAGACACCCTCTGAAGCTGTTATGACGGGTTGCTGAAGTGACAAATGGCAGACCATTTTAATCCTTCAACACTGTAACAAATATACAGACACCTATACTTCTGCTAGGGACAATATCTAAGGGAACCCCTTGACTTCCCAGAGTACGTGAAAATTCAAAGCTGTTTTGAAATCGGGCATTGGTATGGAACGCATGTATATATACATATGTATCAATGCTCGCCGGGCATGGCCCAGATGCTTTCTACTTGAATTTGGGGGTTCCCTTAAATCTTGTCCCAAGTATAAAAAGCAGTGCTTGAATGGCAAACAGTATTGGTCCGGATCAAATGTTGCATTTGATCTGGGTCTACACTGTTTGCTCTGAATTGTCTTTGAATGCAAATGGGGTTAATACCAGTTTTCAGTGTCTAATTACAAGTATTCAGGTGGTTGATGTTTTGTAGTGCACTCAACTTTGGATCACCAGGTCCCGGGTTCAAGCCCAGCTGTGGAATTCTGCTTATGACTATGGTGCTTCATTGCCCAGTCATCCTTGCACCATCTTGATATGACTTTAATAATATTGAAAGGGATGTAAACATCATATCACCTTCAATGGTTAATTTTGCAAACAACAGACACAATTTCTGCAAGCTTAGTAAATAGATAAACAGAATCGACAAAAAGTTTTGTACCTTTATTGTTTAACAAAATCTCTAACAACCGAGGCTCTCCAAATAGGTAATGACTATAATGGATATGACCAGTGTTGCACCACATCAGCCTTGCACCTGTGCAGTCTGATCAAGGTCAGTCTATGTGAACAAGCAGCCAACCGATCTGGCCCTGAGGTTATAAACATTTTTTCACGGTTAACTCGGCTGAGCATGAAAATTTCTCTGCTAATAAATATGAAAATGCCAACTTAAGTTGGCATTTTCATATTTATTAGCAGTGAAATTTTCATGCTCAGTTTAAGTTGGCATTTTCATTTTTATTAGCAGAGAAATTTTCACGCTCAGTTATGTTAGGAAGAAAAAAAAAATTAAATTTTTGGTAATTAGAGATTTATCAGCATGAAAAATTTCATGCTGAGTTGAGCATGAAATAAGTTTTATAACCCTGGGGCCAGGTGAACCAAAAGCTCTCTTCATTTTCAAAGGGAGACCATTCCAGAGGAGACCACCCTAGCAGCAGAGAATAATTCTGCTGCAATCCAGCAGAAAATAACTTTTCCTGATGTAAAAATATTTCCCTTGGTAAAAGAGGTTACTCTTAATGCTTAGAATACTAGGTAAAAATTTCAGCAAATGATTGATTTAAAAAAAAAAAAATATTTTCTTATTTATACCAGAAGATAGGTTTTGACATTTCATGCAGGTTTGACATTTCATGCCGTTTTTATTGAAGTCGATTTTCTGGGAAAAATGAAAAAAATATAACCAGTTTGTCCTCTGCTAAATTGGCCCAGAGAATGGTACAGTTTAAAGGAAAGAATTTGCTCCTGCTAGCAAATTCATTTCTGGCCTCGTTGGCGCAGACAGGTCGAAATGGCGATCAAGAGGTCGCGAGTTTGATCTCCGCCGGGTCCCACAACATTCTTTCTAGGAGATTGATCATGAAATATTTTGTACTGTCATTCTCTCGTGCTGATTCAAGCTGGGCAGTTGTCAGTTTCTCGCAAAAGAATGTGCACAAGTACTGGTTAATCTCTTAAGGGGACTAAGCCTGCCCAGGAAATGTGTAGTTAGATAAACTGACTTGCTTGATATGACCTTTATTGTGTCAGGCTCGATATGACCTTAATAGTGTCAACTGGGTCTTTTAACTCCGACCCAACCAAAACGTCATTTGTTTAAGCATGGTCCTCCACATACACATACCACTTTGACAACTTCATAAGGGACACAAGTACCTTTGTCAGTGATCTCCCATAAGAATGTATTCATTCACCTAAAACGGAAGTGCAGGCTAATTTGGGTCTGTATTGGTAGCATATGTCAAAAGATCATTTTCTATTTAAATGGCCTTAGTTACAACTACATCAACAATGAGGAAGCAATGCAATTGAATTTCATAATAAAATACCATAAATGTCCTAAAATTTTGTACACTTTCTATAATTTTTTTGCCTAATTTTTGCTTTTATGCAGTTGTTTCTTAAAATATTCAGTGGAATGACAAACAGTGTAGACCCTGAACACTGGTCCTTCAATAGCAGTCTGATCTGGGTTTGCACTGTTTGCATGTGCCATTTTGTCAGCCACTGTAGTGTACAAAATTTTAGGACATTCACAGTAATTAAGCACAACATTAATCCATTATATAAAAGGGCACCAACTCATTTTTCTCCAACCTTATAGTGTTCCAAAATGCCATTATCAAGTATATAAAATATTCTTATCAAGTATCCCAAATGCCATTTATCAAATGTCCAAATTGCCATTCTTCATAACAAATCTGTAGAGAAAACCAGTATTTTTTCCAAAATATTTGAAAATTGTTAGCAGGTATCAACTGAAGATAAAAAAAAAAAAAAAAAGATACCTGAACCTCTATAAGCTGGTTCATTATTAGACAGTTTCTGGTACAAGACCATTTAAAGCTCTGTATAAGATTATACATCATAAGACAGTTTCGGATATAAGACGGTTTAAAGGTGGAACCCGAAAGTGTATCCAACAGTCTTACTAAGGGTAAATCCTAAAATTTCAAACACTTTATTTCATACCTTTTCGGCATAAAGTTTGCTTTTTATGCCATTCTTTCTTAAAGTATTTTGTGGAATGGAAACCAGTGTAGACCCTGATCAGACTGCTCCTTCAAGAATAGTCTGATCTGAGCCTACACTGCATATGCTGTTTTGTCAGAACTTTTGGTGTACTAAATTTTAAACCTTTTACCGGAATCTAAACATTTTTGATTGGATACAACAGGGTTAAGCTAACAGGTTTTGCTTTGGATCCCAGTAATAGTAAACAGGTTGTTTACAGTCAAACTGTGTAATGCAAGCACCTAATAAGGGCTAGCCAAACTATAGTTGCTTAGATAGGTACTTGCTCAAAAACAGGTCAGTTTATACTTGCTTGACCATTGAGGTATCAAAGAATATGTCCTCTTATTAGAGTAGTTGTTTGATACAGGTGGCCTTTAAGACAGGTTTCTTTGCATTTTCTTCCAAGAAACCCTATTCTTGAAAGGATCTATAGTTCTAGTTACAAAATCTGAAAGGAAAGTTCTATGTTTTTATGTGTTTCACCAACTATGATTCCGTTCTTGCTAGAGTCTCTTTTATAAGTCCCCAAAATATATGGTTTTGTGGAGAAATAATTACAACACTTAATATTAGTCACCACTGGTATTACATACAACAAGTCTTAACCCTTGTCCTGCTGAATAAATTAAGATGCCATGCCCATTTGTATTTTTTAGCCAGTCAGATTACTTGACCTAGATTGTTGATATAAATTCACATAGTGGCAAACAGAGCAGATCCAGATCAGTTGGCTTCTTGAAGCCAACTGATTTGGATCTACACTGTTTGCAAAGGAACGACATATCCGGGTTCAGCAGGACTAGGGTTAATCCACATCAGTCAAGTGAGTACAGTGACCTAAAAGCCACTAGCTGAGACCACTTGATCACTAAGACCCACTCATTACTGGAAAATGAAAAGATTTTGTTAGAGGAAAATGAGTTTAGCATAGTAATACATGTATTAATCTTTAACACTCCCTGAGTAACTTCAGCAGAGTACAAATTGGCAACATTTTTGTAAATTTTCTCAACAAGTAGGGTTGAAAATTTCATGCAAATTGTATCCAAATGCAAGCAACGCAAAACCCTAGGTTCTAGGAAACTAATAAAATATTTCAAAATGTCTTCTGCAGAAAGTTTTACCCAGCACGCTATGGTGACCAGATACACTTAAGGGAAGGTAACTCTTTGAATATTGTTTTCTCTCCCTTTTGAAAAGAGATTTACTCTAAAAGGGAAGCATTTGATGGGAGCAAATGCTTTCCTTTTAGGGTAGATCCCTTTTTGAGAAGGGGCTTGATCTGCTGAAAAAATATGCAGAAAGTCACAACAGTTTCTCCCATTTCATAAAACAGTGGAAATTCTACAAAGTATATCCGGTCCAAAAAAGCACTATTAAGCACAATTAGTATGGCACAAAATATTAACCTTTAAAGCACAAGTTTCAACTGTAGCTGATGAGACATCGTGGATTTTTTGTATTCGAGAAAATAAGGTTGGAATTTCATGTGAATTGTCTGCTTACCAGATTTATTTAAAATGCTGTCTTATATTTCATGTGAATCATCTGCTTACCAGATTTATTTAAAATGCTGTCTTATTTTTTCACTGAAAAAAAATTAAAAAAAAAGAAATTGTCTGCTACAATTTTGCTTTGCGCTTTAAGGATTAAACTCTCAAATTATTTGCATATCATTTTCGGAATGTCATGGTTAGATTTCAGCTCACTACATGTGACCATTAGCAGACAATAAGTATCTTTCCTTCTTTTCCCTGGTAATAGGGCTTGGTGAGAAAATTGTTCAAAAATGTCTACTAATGGTTCCTTGCAGTAGCATAAATATTGATATATTATTGGGTGATTATAATAACTGTCCTACATACTTTAACACCATATCACCGTACTTTCACTCCTGACCATACTTGTTCTTAAACCTTCTCTTGCTCTGAACATGATATGCCCTGTCTTAGCAAACAGTGTAGATCAAGATCAGCTGGCTTCTGAAGAAGCCAACTGATCTGGATCTGCACTGTTTGTCATTTAATATGTGAATTTCTAACAAAAACCTGGATCAAGTAATCTGATTGGATGGAAATTAGAAGTGGTCTTGGCATCTTAATTTATTCAGCCTGACAAGGGTTAAATTTGAACAAGTCCATTTTACTCCCTTTTCATGTCGAAAACTTCTGGATGTGTGCCAAACAGTGGACCCTGAGCTGATGCATTGCATGACATCTGATCTGGGTCTACACTGTTTGCTCGGGCCTGTCTGTCCCAATACCTTATTGGGTTATAATGGTATTTTTCATATGTTACCAGAAAATAAGCCTGACATTTTCGTGTGAATCCTTTCCTAAGGAGGAGATGATAAACATGAAGTGTCAAGCCAAAATTTTAGACAGCAATAATATAAAACAGATTTTAAAACTGTCTGCTGATATTTTGTTCAGCATTTAAAGAGGTATTAAAATGATTTATTACATTATAACATGAACATGATAGTTACATTACTTCAAGCTAGATAACTGCATAATACAAATAAAACATACCACATTCTTCTTAATTTCCACACATATTCCTATAAGCACACAGTCAAGCAAATCCTAAGTCTTCAGCCAGTGTATTTATCTTTTTTATAAAGGCATATATTGTGGGTACCAATATGAATTGCATCAACAACTTGTTGATGCAATTCAAATGAGTACCCACAACATATGCTTTTATAAAGAAAATCCGCAACCCCCCCCCCCCTCCCCCCCCCCCCCCTCCAAAAAAAACAAAAAAAAAAACAACAAACAAAATCACTGCATTATCATCATGTGACGAGTCCTTCGCTGAAAAAGATCTTTTTTGTAAAGTTTACCCTAAAAGGTCCCTAAGTAGGTAGATATATACATGTATATTTCAAGTATTTTTGAAAAACCTGAGCATGAGGTGTGGTAATTGGGTGGAATACAGTAATAATTATGAACAAAATATCCTTTAAAACACCAAGCAAAATTGTACCAGACAACATTCTATCTTTTATTTTAAATTATTTTTTAGAGAAAATAAGATGAAACTTCATGTGATCATCTGGGCAGAAAATTCAAGCTTATTTTCGCTGAAAAATATATAAATTAAAAATGTGAAATGATAATACCCCGCCATTATTGTGTCATGGGCAAAAACTGACAAAATTAGCCCATTAGCAATCCCAAACAAGATCTCTACAATATTAATTGCACTTATCAAGTTTGGTGAAAATCCACCCACTGAGATTCACTCAAGTTATTGGCCTGAAACGAAAATACAGATGCGTCACAAGCAGATAACTCTGTCAAAAATTAACAAAATTTGCCCATTGCAATCCCAAACCAGATCTCAACAATATCAATGCACACACCAAATTTGATGAAAATCCATTGACATTTACTCAAATTATTGCCCAGAAATGAAAATACGGATGTATTGGTGGATGGACAGACGAATAGACACTTGGACAACCAACATGAAACCATAATACCCCACCACTATTGTGTGGTGGAGTATATAAATTAACATATTGTCTGCTGCAGTTGTGATTGGCACTTCTTGGGGTAACAGAAGTATTTTCTATATTAATAAAGCAGACTACAGTAAATTCCACTGTTAACCCTTATCCTGCTGTTCACGACAACCTATACCGTTGCAGTGTAGATCCATATCAGATGGCTTCTGAAGAAGCCGTCTGATCAGGATCTACAGTTTGTCATTCAGTTTGTGAATTTGAATGAAAACATTATATGATGTAATCTGATTGGCTTACAGTCAGAAATGGGTGTGGCTAATTAAATTTTTCAGCAGGATAAGGGTTAAGACCTCTCCACTAAGACCAGCTTTTGTCAGCACCAAATATTTTCTTTCTAAAATTTGATACACCAAGGTTTCTGACTAAATGGCATATGCAAATAGTGTAGACCCAGATCAGACTGCTCCTCAGGAGCAGTCTGATCAGGGTCTACACTGTTTGCCATTCCACTAAGTATTTTAAGAAACGACTGCATAAAAGCAAACTTTTGGCCAAAATTCTTGGCCAAAAAAGTATGGAATAAAGAGTTCGAAATTTTGAAACATTTACCATGTTCTATATTAAAGGCTCCATATTCCTCAAATAGATATTTTATTATCCATGAAATGTTTGATAAATTGATGTATGGTATTAATACGATCATAAAATGTGGCACCTGACAGCCTGTAAAATTTAGTTAGTTCCTCATTCTTGAAATGAAATGATTTTTTTATCATATCTCTGAATTAATGTTGCCGAAAAAACATTTCATTTTTGATCCAGTTAAAAAATGAGAGGCTAGCTGAAATTTTACAGGCTGTCAGATGCCCTATTTCATGATTGTATTTATACTGTATATCAATTTTTTAAAACTTTTATGGATAAAAAATGTCTAAAGTGAACCCTTATTACAATGACAGCATTTGTTCCCAAAGATGTTGCCATTAAAATGAATTTGCTGTTGTACAGAATGCTTAATGGGCAGATTAATATGTTCTTATTTCCTCATAGAACATATGTTTTGGATATTTGTTAGAATCGCCTCACTAAGGTAATTCTAACAAATATCCAAAACATTTCTTTAAGTAATTAAATACAGTACATGTATTCTTGCATAATTTGTGACTAATTGTTATGTCTTAAGCGAAGGTTTTGTGATAGTCAAATTGTCATTTTAACGAATTTTGTCATTGTATCGAGTGTCATTATAATGAGGGTTGTCTGTATTTTTGAGGAATATAGAGTCTTTAACATCACTCCACTAATAAGACTACTTTTTGACAGTCCAAAGTGTGATCATATTGGTGGAATTGTAAAGTATATGCTCTTCCAATTAAGGGAAATTGATCTTATATTGTGAGACCCAGATCGCACTATTCATCTGTGTAGTTTGAAAGGGCAGTGCTGGTCCTTAACCCTTGTCATACTGAATAAATTAAGATGCCACACCCACTTCCAATTTACAGTCAATCAGGTTACTTGATACGCATTGTTGCTATAAATTCACATACTTAATGGAAAACAGTGCAGTTCAGAAGCAAACTGATCAGGATCTATACTGCTTGCAAAGGCAGGACATATACGGGTTCAGCAGGGCTAGGGTTAAGATAATGAACAGAGAGACTTAATATAAATTGAATTGTGGACCAGAATACAGATTAGCAAAATATTCCAAAGTAGGGATCCTTTGGAAATACAGAACAGATCAAAATCAGAAAATAGCAGAGTTGGTTTTACGAAGTCTGTTAATGATGAATACTGAAAACAGCTACACCCCTCACATCTCCTAGCAGCTTTAAGCAGAATTCAGGCTCGCCTCAGTCGGATGCACTTCCAACTGGTGATCAGGAGGATCTGGGTTCGATCCCCTACTGGTCTGGCAACATTCTTTTGTAAAATACTTTCTACGGTCATTTTCTCCCTTCTGCTGATTCAAGAAGGGCAATTGTCAGTTTCTGGAGAAAGAATATGCACAATACTGGTTAACCACTTAGAATATTAAGCCTACCCAGGAAAAGTGTGGTTAAGTAAAGTGACTGGCTCAACATAACCCTAATAGGCTGACTGGGCCGTAAAACCTCAACTCAATCAAAATTGAGCAGAGTTCTATTTTCACATATAATATATGAGCCCAAAAGTCCAATTACATCAGCACTATATTAAGCATGGCTGACTGAGATCTAAGCTAGTCTTATGTTATGGTCAATTTCAATTTGAAGAGGCTTGCACTATCTATCGTAACTCCAGATAAGAGATGGTATCAGTTAAACATTTTTCTTATTTCTACACTAAAATGTGGATACTCATGGCGCTTCTGATGAGTACCTGCAATACATATGTTTTAATTCATTTGTTAAGGTTAACAGCCCTGTAAAAATATTTCGATCATGTCCAAGCTGTCTCCTAGCTAGGGAGAAAGAAAAGAATGTGACAGCTGAGGCCCAACCCCAACTGAAATTGTTTCAAGTGTGGCAAAAACCTTCCTGCTGAAAGCCAGTGATGGCAGGGCCCGCCCTCTGGAAGTTGCACTGAAAGAGTGCATTAACTAACCGCACACATGTGGAGAAATAAGAAAAATATGTATAATATTTGAGCCGGCACACGACAAAAACGACAATAAGATCTGTGTGACCATGGAAGACTCAGATCAGCCTGCTCATCCACACAGCCTGATCAGACTCTTCACTGATTGCATGTGCCTTCTACAATCTCAGGGTTATCCAAAGCAGGATAAACGAGAACCCTTGCAATACTTGGTGGATGTACATACTGATTTGAGTCTTTGGTGGTTACAGAGGTCTTATTGTAGGTTTTGTCATGCGCTGGCTCATTTGGCTGAAGAACACACACATACACACACACATAAAACTAATCTGGAGCTAAGCTATTTATGTCTGATAAATACAATAAGAAAGATTACATTTAGCTAAGTGGTTTGCAGAAAAGTCAATAAATGAGTAAAAAATAAGGCATATTCTTTTTTATCACAAACATTTAGCAAAGCAGTTTTTTTTACAACATCATTGTAACAGTACGACACATGAATAGCACTAGATGAGAGGGGTATCCAGGTACATACAGTTGACTCTTGTTATCTCGACCTCGCTTATCTCGAATAACCGCTTATCTCGAAGTGAAAATCAGGTCCCTGCTTAAACATAAAAATCTTACAACAGGTAGCAAAATATTGTGGAAAAGAGGAGAAATTGCTCCTATGGAGCAATTTCTCCTTTTTTCCACAATATTTTTTAATGTATCTCTAACTTTAGGAGTCAAATTACATAAACATTTGTTAAATGTGGTTATTCGATTTATTTTTTTCCTAAATTCTGCGAATCTGATATGTCGAGCTACGGATATCTCGAAGTATTTCAGAAAGTCCCTTGGAATTCGAGATAACGAGAGTCGACTGTATGCATGAGAAAACATGTTTGATTCCTATATTGATTAATTGTGTTTGGGTTTAATGACACATCATCCCTTGTGGGTCATTTTGTGTAGTCTCCCAGAGAAAGGGAGCTATAATGTTCTATCAGCGAACATTGCAGACCCTGATAAAACAGCATGGATCTGCAGGTTGATTTGAGTCTATGCTGGCCCACATCTAATGTCTATTTAGCACATTCATGTATCCAAATCACCTTCCACAGACAATTCCAATGTGTACCAAATGTGGCTTTATGGTGAAATATGAAAAATTATTTCAGTATTTTTTGGGTATAGTAATCAGGCTGACCAATCAATTATGAGCCAGGGCATGACAAAACTTATAATAAGACTTGTACGACCAGTGAAGACTCAGATCAGCCTGCACATCTGCACAGTCTGATCAGTTTTCGCATATTGCATGTGCCTTCTACAGCCTCCAGGCTATCTAAAGAGGGATGAACAAGATCCCTTGATATATTAGGTAGATGTACAGGCTGATCTGAAACTTTGCTGGTCACACATCTTATTGTAGGTTTTGTCATGCGCTGGCTCATATCATAGGTTAAATGTTTAGGCCTTTTAACTCCTTACCACAATAGTCCTAAATTTAACCCTTGTCCTGCTGAACCCGGATATACCCTGACTTAGCAAACAGTGTAGACCCAGATCAGTTGGCTTCAGAAGCCAACTGATCTGGATCTGCACTGTTTGTCATTAAGTATGTGAATTTATAGCAAAATCTGGATCAAGTGATCTGATTGGCTGAAACTTAGAAGTGGGTGTGGCATCTTAATTTATTCAGCAGGACAAGTGTTAAGTCAATTTTACTACCCATTGCTGTGTCTAAAAATTGCTGGATGAGCAGCAAACAGTGCAGACCCTAATCAGATGTGGAATGTGATCTGATCTGGGTCCACTTTTTGCAGGCCTGTCTATCCAAATAATTACCGTAGGGTAAATACAGTATTATGTGCTCAAGTCAGCTGATTCAAGGAGACTGTGATGATGACTACAAATCAATTACCGTTGACCTGTATTGACAAAACAACTGATTCAATTACTGAATATCACTTTGCCCTCAATACATGCCTTCTCCAAATTATGCAATAAAAGGAAAAGTGTTTGTGCCCAAATATTTAGCATACATATGGAGGAAGTTTGGTGTTCATATATTTAGGACATACATTTAAGGAGTCACCCCCCTTTTAACAACATAATAAAATTAAACAATTTCAACAGAATCATTTGTTCCAAACTGGGATGTTTTTTCCTTCAAGTCGATTGTTGGGTTTTCATGGTGTGGTGCATATTATTTTGCATATTAATTTTATTACAACTTAATACAACCTATTACAAACTGACTCAGTCTTTCATGGACACTGACTTAAAAAGAACCGTTACAACTTAAGGGGAGACAACTCTTTCAAAATTGTTTTATCTCCCTTCTGGAAGGTGGTCTACTCTAATTATTTCCTTTAAGGGTAGACCCCTTTCAGAAGGGATTTGGTGTGCAGCAATGCAAATAGGAAGTCACAAAAATGTCTCCCTTGTAAAAATGGTTGAACCCTTACCACCCTCTGGGCTTTTGTCTCCTTTGTAAAAATGGTTGAACCTGTACCACTCTCTGGGATTATTCAGCGGATGACAAACTGATGATATTTTTTCCTTATTTTTTTCCAGAAAACAAGATTTGACATTTCATGCAAATTGTCTCCATTGGAGACAATTTGCAAGAAATGCCAAAACCTGTTTTCTGGGAAAAATAAGAAAAAGTATTTCAATCTGTCGTCTGCTGGAAATTTTACCCAGAATGCTAAGCGTTAAAAACAACCAGGTGCATACAGTCCCCTTAATAGCAATGTGGAAAGACTGAAATCAGGCGCTTACATGTACATATATATGTAAATTACGAGCTGTCATACAAAAATGGTCCATGAAAATACTGATGGGGCAGTTTCATCAGGTCTGCACTGTCCGCCATTCAAAAAGAACATGCAGACACATTATCAAGCAGTCAAATCGGTAAACTCAAATTTTGGCCGAGCCAACTGAAAAGGTTTCTCCCAGCATGGGCAAAATGCACAGACTCAGATACATCCAGGGCATGTGCAAAGCATCACAAAAATATGCCTATTTTATTTTGACCCCATAAACCCCACTTTTATATAGTAAAACTGAGGATTACAGGGGTATACATTATTTTTCTTATTTTTGCTCGAAAACATAGATTGTGCGTACTTGTTAGAACTGCCTCTCTGAGGCATTTCTAATGAGTACCCTCAATCTATGTTTTGAGCAGAAATATGAAAAATACCAGAGTTTTTTTTATCTGACCATTTTCAGTTTATGGAGGTGAAATTTTCTATATATCTGAATAGGCGTGTTTTCGTGATGGTCTCATCTAGGCATTTTCTCTCCATTAATATATTCTATAGTATCAAATGATTCTGTTAGCAAACAGCAAAGGCCCTGATCAGACTGCACAGATGCACAGGCTGATCTGGGCCTTTGCTGTCCGCATATGCCTGATGACACGTTTTTACTACTTGCTTATAGTCCTCTGGAGCAGATAAACGTTAAAATGTCAAAAAATAGTTTCAAAATGCGAAACCTACCTTATGACGCGTGCCTATCAAAGACTTTGATCAGCTTGTGGTTTTTAAACTGTCTGGTCAAGGCTAAAGAAGATCACAGTGACCTAGTTTTGGGGCAGGAAATCTGGAGTGATGGAATGCTAGTATCTACAAAATCTGAGTTATATTCAGACAACTTAACTCCATGCCTTACTTATCCTAACTTAACTTTAACCAAAAAAATGCTTTTCTACCTGCTGACCTGTCAAAAAAATTGCCGGATGAGTGGTCAACATTGTAGACCCTGATCAGATGTGGCAACGATCTGGGTCTTCACTGTTTGCCTATGCATGTCTGTCCCAATACAGTCGACTCTTGTTAACTCATCTTCGCTTATCTAGAAGTGAAAAATTTGGTCCCTTTTTTAACATTGAAATCTAACAACAGGTAATAAAATGTTATGGAAAAGAGCAGAAATTGCTCCAAATAACCCCTTATCTCTGTCTGTCCCAATACAGTCAACATTCGTTAACTCATCTTCGCCTATCTAGAAGTGAAAAACTGGTCCCTGTTTTAACATGTATATCTAACAATAGGTAACAAAATATCCTAAGGAGCAATTTCTCCTCTTTTCCACAATATTTTCATTATATCACTAACTTCAGGAGTCAAATTACATATTTATTTGTTAATGTGGTTGTTTGATTTACTTTTTTCTCAAGTCTGCAAATCTGGGCCCAGTTGTTCAAAACTAACGATGTCGTTAGTTAACGATTTGTTAAAATTTTAATCGAGTGATATGCAAATATGCTGAAATTTTTTGCTGAAAAAATGTGAGTAGCTTTTGCAGTGCAAAAGCTACTCACATTTTTTCAGCAAAAAATATCAGAATATTGTATATTGAATCCACTAAAGCAGTTAACGAAATGACCCTTAACGAGCTCGTTAAGCTAACGATGCTTTGAACAACTGGGCCCTGATATGTCACGGTACGGCTATCTTGAAATATTTCAGAGTGTCCCTAAGACTTTGAGATAACTAGAGTCGACTGCACTTAGGGTTACTATTTTTGCAGAAATTGCATGAAAGTTCTTGATAAAGTACTCTTTTTCAACCAGAAAATACTGATATTTTTTCTCTTGTTTCATCAGAAAAATATATGTTGTGGGTAGTTATTAGAAGTGCCTTTTTGAGAGGCTGTTAAAGAGTGTGCCTAACATTGTTTTTCATGCAGCAGTATGATTTTTTTTATTTATCTAGATATCATGTGCACCAAAATACTCATTGGAATCAAACTGGTGAAAACAAAAAGAACAATATTCAACCTAATAACCGCACATACCCCTATAAGCGCACTATCAAGCAATTCCGTAGTCTTCAGATTACAACCCGTCTTTTTTTATCTACTTCTTTATAAAAGCATATGTTTTATCTACTTCTTTATAAAAGCATATGTTGTTGGTACTCATTTGAATTGCCTCAGCTCATTGAGGCAATTCAAATGAGTACCGACAACATATGCTTTTATTAAGACAATCAGAAAAACAGGGGCACTGGTGTCATCAAATAATGCTCTCATGAAGTTCTTCCCTGATCTCACTTATTAGATGGACATTTTACTACAAGTTTTTCCAGCAAATATTGAAAAACTTGAGTGCACAGTGCAGTAATTAGATCGAATACTGCACTCACAAAGTAACTTGTGTAAATTTTGCACAATAACATATATTTTGGATACTCAATGGAACTGCTTTGGCAAGGCTATTCCAATGAATATTCACAAGACATGTTTTGGTGAAAATGAACCATACCGGTAATTATCCTGAAGTATGTCCAGAAATTATTATATCTAGTAGGACTGGCTAATCAGAGTTGAAAAGATAATCGATCATCAGTCCTGTCATTGTGATCGATAATCGATTAGCAATCACTGAAGATTTTGTCATAATTTTACTTGTCTGTCTGAGTATGACTCTTACCAAATGTTATACTTTACTCAAGTATTTGGCCAGACAGGCCTGAGCAAATAGTGTAGATCTAGATGAGACACCACAAACGTGGCATCTCATCAGGGTCGACACTGTTTGCCACACATTCAGCTATTTTTAGACACAACAATGGGTAGTAAATTCTACTTATTCAAATTTTTGATAAAGTATGGTAAGGAGTTTAGGTGTCTGAATACTAAGGGTAAATACGATAATATAACAGACGCAGAAATCAAATGATCGATTATTCGCAAATTTGTAATTATAGTCATTTTTGTGGAATTTATCAATCAATTAATCAACTATCTGATTAATTGTGCCAGCCCTAATATTTAAACTACATACAGGTTGTTATTTTGAAGTCAAATACATTTTAGCTGTGCTCAAAGCAAAGGGCACATCAGGGCATATGTTGACAGTGAATGCTCAGATCAGCCTAGGTATTCTGATAGTAAACATGACTATAACAGCAAAACCATGATTAGAATCTGATTCAGAGTTGTAATTTATAAGAACTAGGGGATGTATCAACAGTTAAAAATAATTAATTTCTGTGTTAATTACAGTATTTTACATTCATTAAAAATTTCTAAGTGACAGAAGATATATTCTAAGTGCCTAGATATGATGTCACAGCACTACGTTCATGTGACATTCTAAGAAAATAATAAAATGGTGTCCAACTAGATTAAAAAATTTCAAAAAGGGCAACAGTTACTTAGGTGTTTTTCTCCCTCATGCCGAGAAGTATGAAGAAATAAAGGTACATGCAAAATATATATACATATATATCAGGGCTCTGGAAATTTTGAAATCTGAATCGGTCCAGCCGATGACGATGACGTCATCAATGAGCCCATTTCCAAAACAAAACAAATATTTATATAACACCTGTCACGAAAACAAATGACAATTGGCAGTCCTGTAACTCCTTTTAAATACACCTCAACTCCGTTATATGACGGAAGTCCGGGTATAACGAGCATGATCAAAGCTGGCGTCATTTATAAATACAGTCAGGTATGTAAAAAGAAAGAAAGAAAAAAAAAAAAACGGTTTTGTTGCGCAGGGTTTTCCAAAACTATTTTTAAACAACTGATTCCCGTCTTGTATAAGCGCGAAGATGGCGGGAAACAGGAGAGACAGAACGAAACGACTTTCATGGACCTAATTAGGTCTAATAAAAAAAGGCCTGCGACACGGGCGGTTTTGCCATTTTCAATGTTTCAAGATTTGATCAGACTGCTTAAATTTTAAGCACTGACCAATCTTGTCTAGCGCAAGTGGTGCATTACTTATTTTTACTGTGAAATCTACCTTGAATTATACTCGCGTGTTACGGCAATCAACAACAACAAAAGAAAAAGCAATCAATAATACCCAGATCAGACGCCGTTGTATGCGACATCTGATCAGGATGTACAAGTTTTCGGAATTCATTTATCGAATCTGGGACCGACAAACCGTGTTGATCAAAACAAAAATAAAAAAAGAGGAAGAAAACGGGTGCGTTCAAGTGGTGCATTGTTTTATCACTCTCAGTAAAGCGACCTTTGATCTTTTGGACACGCCGACTGCACCTGGATGTTTTGCAGTCTCAGTGTATTCACACGTGTCACACAAACGGATTAATTATCAGACTACCGTTACTGATGATTCGTGTTAATCGCTTGTTTACCGCACAAAGGTCAGTGAAGTGTTGATTTTTTGACAGTGTTTGGATAATGACGTAATTAATTTGTGCTGCGGTAGGTTGCCGTTATTCAGCTGTCTCTCCAATATACATGTCAAATGACCATTTAGAGCCTTTTAACTACCATAATATCGCATTTAAAAGGTGCGCGGAGGTTGTCAGTTTGGGAAGACTTGACCGTTTGTGATTTTTTAGATATCATTGATTCGTGAAAATTGGTTGGTTGGGGAAAAATGAGGTTCAAGGCACAAACCTGTTAGACCGATTTATTAGAGTTTTGGGGTGTTTGAAATCGGTCCAGAATTCTTAATTTCGGTCCAGACCGGCTATTTTTCCGGTTTTCCCGAGCCCTGATATATATATATATATATTTTTTTTTTTTCTGCCTTTATGTGGCACAACCTTTTTGAAGATAACCTGGGCCCAGTTGTTCAAAGCGTTGTTAGCTTAACGAGCTCGTTAAGGGTCATTTCGTTAACTATTTTAGCGTATTCAATATACAATATTCTGATATTTTTTGCTGAAAAAATGTGAGTAGCTTTTGCACTGCAAAAGCTACTCACATTTTTTCAGCAAAAAATTTCAGCATATTTGCATATCACTCAATTAAAATTTTAACGAATCGTTAACTAACGACATCATTAGTTTTGAACAACTGGGCCCAGAAATGCATGTCCATAAAAACAGTAAATCAGACTTTAGATTTGAAAGATGAACTGACTGATCTGGGCATCTGTCATTAAAATATGCCTGGAACACTTTTTTCCCGATACAGCTCATTTTGTAATTCTGTTCCCTTGAATACTTGTTTGTGCAATAATTTTAACCGTTGCCATGCTGAATAAATTAACATGCCACACCAACTTCTAATTTTCAGCCAATCAGGTTACTTGATCGAGATTGTTAATACAAACTCACATACTTAATGACAAACAGTGCAGATCCAGATCAGTTGGCTTCTGAAGAAGACATCTGATTTGGATCTACGCTGTTTGCAAAAGGCAGGGCATATCTGGGTTCAGCAGGACCCAGGTTAAGTTAATGAGATCTCAGAATATATTAGCCAAACAGGAGATAATGTGCCTTTGGACATGGAGGCTCAGTGAAGACTGAGATAAGCTTGTACATGTCTAATCAGAATCTTCGTTGGGCAGTCTGTGGATTGCTTCCTCAGGCTGGCAGTAAAGACACTGATCAGAATAAGTGGATGCGCAGCTGATCCGAACCTTCAGGGAATACACATGTCCGAGGCTACATTTTCTCATGCTACAACTTATTTATCTTCATTCAGAAATAAAAACAAACAAACATTTTCATCAGTATATGCATAGGTCTAGGTAAGAGTGGGTATCGGGCAAATATTTTTCTTATTTTTCCGCAAAAAATCATATGTTGTGGGTACTCATTAGAAGCACCTCTGCGAGGTGCTTCTAATGAGTACCCACAACATATGTTTTTGTGGAGAAATCAGAAAAATATCAATATTTTTGGATTGAAAAAGCATCCTATCAAGACCTATGATATGTTGTATAACAAGGATACTGGATGAACTTAGTATGTAGACATTCAGCCATTTTTTAACAAGGGAGACAACTGTGACATCTTTTTTGCCTACCTGCACACAAAACCCCTTCAGCAAAGGGATCTACTCTAAATGGAAACAATTTGCTTCAACAAGGAGCATATTCTTTCCTTTAAGAGCAGACCCTTTTTGCAGAAGGGGACAAAAACAATTTTGTCAAGAGTTATTGCCCTCAAAAGTTTATCCATTTCCTTAAAATACTGACTAAGAATATCAACAGCTACATCTAGAGTCTGCGTTTTCTGGCGGAGGTTTTTCACGACTCGGTGACGGTCGTGATACTCTAATCTCAGTGTTTGGATCTGTGGAGATTTCTGATTGGTCATGGCTGTGGAGACCAGATGTCGGAGAGGTTTCATATAACTTAATCAACTTCTTGGCTACTTGTAGAAAGGCTTCCTCTATACCTGAATAAAAATAGAAAATTTATATGGTGGACGCATGTAGCAAAACTGTGCCTATGGGCACAGACAGCAAAGGCCCAGATCAGCCTGCACATTGGTACAATTTAATCACAATCATAGAAGACAATTCACATGTAATATCAAGCCATAGTTTGTTAAAAAACTAAAATAAAAAAATTAAGAAATTAACAATGTCGTTGCCAATAATTTTGAATGGTGCTATTTAGACGCTTTCAAAGACCTTAATACTCTATACTGGTCCAAATTATTTGTAGATGTCATTTTGAATTACTTTTTCATATTTTTGCTTTCCCCGGGGCCTAAAATTCTGAGTATGTTTTCTCCTATTTAAAGTGAGGGGGCTATTTTCCTGGGGAAAAATAAGAAAAACATAAATAAGTCTTCTCCCTAATTTACCTTCAGAATGCAGTTAACCCTTAAACTGCCAATCACAACAATTGTCGTCTGCTTTGTCATCTGCTTGTGATTTTAAAAGTCATTTTTGCAAACAATGTGGACCCAGATCAGACTGAGAGTCTGATCAGGGTCCACACTCTTTGCCTGTATGCAAAAGTAGGTTTGAAAAGTTTGCAAGAATATTCAGCAGAGGATATAACAGACAACATTTTCAGATGCAGGTTTTCAATGCATTTTAAGGGTTGAGTATCCTAACAATATGAATACATGTACATAGCTCTAGATAAGAGAGGTGTCTGCATTAAAGAAAAAGGGTTACTAAAACCAATTTATACCTTAAAATATTCTGCTTTAGAAAACAAACATCTTCATGCAAATTTGATCAAAATCCATTAAAAAATAAGACAGATATTCTAGTTTACATTTTTATACCCTGCCACAAGACAGTGGTTGGATATTATGGTTTACCCTCTGGTGTCTGCTTGTCCGTCCATCCAAACTTTGTTTTCAGATAACTCTTCATAGTTTTCATCAGATGGCATTGAAACTTGGTGGGCATTTAGATCATGAGGTGGTACAGCGCATATTGTTTAGAGGTTACAGTACACCAAATTTTGATAGAGGTTACAGTACACCAAATTTTGACAGAGTTATTATGCTTTTTTGACAATTTTTTTCGGATTTGACTTTAGTTTCCAGGTAACTCCTCCTACAGTTTTCATCAGATCGTGTTGAAACTTGGCAGATACTTAGACTATGAGGTGGTACAGCGCATATTGTTTTGAGGTACAGTATACTAAATTTTGATAAGAGTTATAGCTCTTAAAAGATTGTTCAAGCATGATTTCATTTCCAGCTCACTTCTATAGTTTTCATCTGATAAAGCTGTTAATTGTATGTTGATGGACAAAAAGAAAATCTGGCGAATTGCAGCCAGGTTACATTACACCAAATGATCATATTCTTTCAAGGTTACAGTTCACCAAATTTTCATAGAGTTATTACTTATTAAAGCATCCTCACTTGCTTTCAGCTAATTCCTCCTACAGTTTTCACCAGTACCAGCTGAGACTATGAAGTGATACAGCACATATTGTTCTGAGGTTACAGTACACTAATTTTTTGTTAAGAGTTATTACGCATCAAACACAGCCATCTTTTCTGCATGTTTTGTTACCCTGCAGTGGGGGTATCATCCAGTGTCTGTAATGCTTTTATTTAATACCTCAGTGCATGGATACTACCATTTTGAATATTTTTAAAAACTAGCTGTTTAATTGTTGAAGACATAAAATCCACCTATTCACAGAAATATGCTGCTTATCTGAGCTAGTTGATAGTCAATATGCAAACGACAAAACAAACAAGCATATAGCAAGGATAATTCTGGCTCAGAATATCAGGGGAAAAATTATATCATTTAACCGAATCCTGTGAGGAATTATTAATTTTCAGTGAGAAATCCTTAGTCTAAATTACATTTTGCTATGAGATTTTATCCTCCCATTTACCGTATTTACCTTTAGTATTGGGACACCCTATCTTCTTACCATACTTGTCCTAAAATTTAAATTATCCCACTACATTCTACTACATCTTGATGTGTCTTGAACTGCAACCTCCTGATCACCAGTCAGATGCTCATCCAACTGAGCCATCAAAGTCTCCCTGGAAATGGTTTAAAATCTTCCAAATGTACCCAGTCCTCTATAATTTACTGTTTGTCCCCATCTCATAAAGCAGTGTTTTTTTTTCACGATACAAACTGTATAGTTCTTACCTGTATTCTTTAGTGCTGATGTTTCAAAAAATAGAGAATCTATAGAATCAGCATAATCTTGAGCTGCGCTAGTATCTACTAGACGACCATCTTGTAAATCACATTTGTTACCTACTAGACATGTAACTGAAATAAAAAATCACATTTGTTACCTAAAAGAAATGTAACTGAAAAAAAAACCCATACATCTATTAAGGTAAATATCAGGATCTGTCAACCTGAAAGATGTTTACCGAGGCGAAGCCGAGGTGAATATTACTTTCTCAGGTTAACAAATCCAAATGTTAACCGTAATAGAATGCATCAATTGTTTTGTTATATGACTATTTTTAGCTGTCTGGCAGCAGTGACAAAAAAGATGTTGACCGGTCGTTGACCTTAACCAGGCCATTTGTTACTGGGGGTATATGACTGTTCCTTGACCTTAGCCAGGCAGCTAATAATAATTGTAGCAAACATCAGGATTTGTAAAAACCTGTTACCGGTACAGCAAGTTTCAGCCAATCAGAGAAGGCCTTTGCTGGCAGTCATATAGCAATCATGTTTATTACCTACTATACATGTAACTGGAAATCCATTGTTACCTCCTTGACATATAAATGGAAAAAATCACATTTGTTACCTAATGTTACCTAATGGATAAGAAACTGAGATTAAAATGAGTTTTTACCTACCAGACATGTAACTGGAAAATGATACTACTACACATGTAACATAATATGATTATTTCTTACAGCGCCCATATGCTTATTTCCAGTGGTGCCTATATGCTTATTTCCCTTGGTACCTATAATGCTTATTTCCTATGGTGCACATTTGCTTATTTCCAGTGGTGCCTATATGCTTATTTTCCTTGGTACCTATATGCTTAATTAATATGGTGCCCATATGCTTATTTCCAGTGATGCCTTTAAGCTTATTTCCCTTGGTACCTATATGCTTATTTTCTATGGTGCCTATATGCTTATTTCCAGTGGTGCCTATATGCTTATTTCCGTTGGTACCTATATGCTTATTTCCTATGGTGCCCATATGCTTATTTCCAGTGTTACCAATATGATTTTTTCCCATGGTGCCTATATGCTTATTTCCTGTGTTGCCAATATGCTTATTTCACAAGGTACCTATATGCTTATTGCCGGTGGTGCCAATAGGATTATTTCCCATGGTGCCCATATAATTACTTCCTCTTGTGCCCATATGCTTATTTTCTATGACTTTTATTCATTTCATGTAGCTCTATATAAGAGAGGTAGAAAGAGGTATGTTTTATTTATTTCTCTATGAAAATGTGCTACTTGTATACATTAGCAGCATTTCAATTAGGTGCTTCTAACAAGTACTCATAACCTAGGTTTTCATGGAGAAATAAGAAAATAATATCAACACTTTCAGGTTGCACAAAAATACTCATCAAGATAACCTAGAACTAGGAAATTTTAGTTTTATTTAGTGCCATTCCATGGATGCATTAATAGCAGCATTATAAAGAGATTGCTGTATGTTGGTTTTCTCATACAGGCTTTAAATACTGTATTCGATCTACTTACCACACAGTGCTCTTAGGTTTTTCAAAATTAATGCGAAACCTTTTAGTAAAATATGCACCTAATGAGGGCACACTTTAAAGAAGGATTAACAGAGACTTCATTTCATTAGAGGATTATTAATGATGCTTCTGTGATATTCGTTTCTGATTTTCTTTAAAAAAAGCATATGCTGTGGGTACTCATTTGAATTGTCTCAACTTGTCAAGGCAATTCAAATGAGTACCCACAACATATGCTTTTTTAAAGAAATAGATACAAATACATGGGCTGTAACCTGGAGACTATAAAATTGCTTGACTGTGCGCTTATAGGGGTAGTGCGCTAATTAGGTAGAATATGGTAAGTCTTACCTATAGGAGTATCTACATTTCTTTTCAGTTCTGTAAAAGAAAAAAGAAGTACATGTACTGGTAAGATACAAATATGATCACCACAAAATAAAGTCTGAGTGACCCACTCTGTTATCGTAATACAGTGAGAAAAGGTATCTTCAGGGCATATTCCGAGAGTGCAGGCCCAATCAGACTGCACATCTGTGAACTCAGATAAGTTAGAGGACCTATTAAGAAGGTATATTTAATGATAATTCTAGGATACTCTTCTCCAGTTCTCCATAAAAGGTAAGTTGTGCGTTCTCATAAGAAGTGCTGGGCAAGGGGCTTTTAATGGTTGAAGAGTTATAATCCTTTTCAATATCTGTCTACAGGAGAAAAAAGAAGGAAAATGGCATTTGGCAATTTCTTTGACAAAATCTTGTCACTATTAATGTGTATACAAACTTTTAACGAATATCCCATACAGATGAAGACCTACAGCCATTTCCATAATTTTCACTATTTTTGGCCTCTGCTTAGCCTCGGGCAATAGAAAAATGGCATTGGTCAACTGGCTGGATCTTAGTATCAATCTGTTTGTGAAAAATTACAAAATAATCCAAACAATTCGAAAGTTATGGCTATTTTGGCTAACACCATGGACTGACTCACAAGTCAATTATAGGCACAGGAACTTGAAATTCGGTCAGAAATGCATGTTAAAATGGCCCAAATCGACTGTCCTATAAGGCAAACCAAAGGCAAGCCTTGGCTTTGCCTTCGGCTTGCCCTATAGCCTAGTTTATTTGGGCCATTTTAACATTCATTTCTGACCAAACTTCAAGCTCCTGTGATTGTAAGGTGCACTCTGAAAGTCAACCTTTCTTTGGCAGTGACCTTATGGTCTGTAGGTTGACTTTTCTGCAGGCTGTACCATTCACAACATGATAGCATAAACAGAACTTAAGAATCTATCTTTTGAAAGAAAAAAAAAACAAAAAAAAACACTCAAACTGAGTCTAAGCAAATAAAAATTTTGACAACTGGCACATATAATTTACAAATATTCTAGAAGCAGTGTTCTTCATAGCTCTAGTTAAGGTGCTTTTTTCAATCCAAAAGTATTGATATTTTTCTTATTTGTCCACAAAAACATATGTTGTGGGTACTCATTAGAAGCGCCTCTATTTGTGGGTACTCATTAGAAGTGCCTCATAGAGGCGCTTCTAATGAGTACCCACAACATATGTTTTCGTGGACAAGAGGCGCTTCTAATGAGTACCCACAACATATGTTTTCGTGGACAAATATATTTTTCTTATTTGTCCACGAAAACATAGAGGCGCTTCTAATGAGTACCCACAACATATGTTTTCGTGGACAAATAAGAAAATTACTGACCTGATACCCACTCTTACCTAGACCAATGGTTCTTGGAGATAAATACATATGATATAACACAACCTCTTTATTACAGTATTGTTGGGATCAAAAGCAAACAATGTGTAAGCTGAACAACCGTTCTGTGTCCAAACAAAAAATGCTCATATTATATAGCAAAAATGTATATATTATATGACAATAAATTGTCATTTTTCTATTTGATCTGAACATTTTTTGTTTGGATACAACACTTTTGGCATCCACCTTTAAACTGTCTTATATCAGAAATAGAGGATCTTACATGAGTGGTCATCTAAAATGAAATTTATGAAACGAGTTTGGGTAATTTGGATATTTGCGAGCCTTGGTGAGCAAAATACCGAAATTACCCAACGAGTTTCATAAATTTCATATTAAATGACCACTCATGTAAAAGTCTCTTTATTACATGGCCCTTCAGATGAAAAAAAAAGCACAAAATATATTAAGATAAATGGCTTTCCATAGCTAAGCGAAACAGCTCACTACCAAGGATTCAATAGTACTACGCAATAAAAATAGTTCGCATATTATTTGATAAGTACCAAAAATAGCTAGAAACAAGACAAATATGCCATGTATTACTTCGTTAAACCCAAGGAAAGAATGATGATTTTTATTTGAGCTAATAAATATTTCCTTTGAATATATAAATTCAAAACTAAATATTTCATTGAACAACGTCATTCAGCAAGTCAATACGTCACTGAGAATCAGTAGGGAAATCCCCCACAGTCAGCTGTCGTATTTAAAGGCCACTGACCTTGATCAATACAGTTTATTCGTGGTTGACACTCAAGTAAATGACAGATTTTCAAGGATATGAAATGTTTTAACTGTAGTTTGGATTTTAATTTGACACATTTATTGACTGTTGGAGTCATGTTATCCTCCAATGCTTTTTGGAAGAGGTGAATTTTTTTTCACTGACTGTTTGACGACATCGATGTTGAAAGTGCCTCCAAATATGTTGCCGTAAAACATCGAATTTTAACCACCGTGAATATTTCTGGTAGCCGTGTTATTCACATTGTGATTGTGTTGTCTCTTCCCCTGCCATCGGTCTGACATTTATCGTTCATCTCAAAATCATCTCAAAATTGAAGGCAGGAACAGTTTCAAAAGTGAAAGTTGTATCGGCGAACGCGGCCACTATCTTGGTTGCTATCAATAAGCGGAGTAATACGAATATTAATGAAGGTAATTAGGCTAACCAATGGGAAGCCCTTCAGGTGTTATAACACGTGTGGTTATATGATTTTTATGACATGGGTTATTTCACTGAATAACTTGACGGTCATGTGATAAACAGTCTTATAATGTACCATCTTTTAACCCTTGTCATGCTGAATAAATTAAGATGCCATGCCCACTCCTAATTTCCAGCCAATCAGATTACTTGATCTGGGTTTTTGGTAGAAATTCACATATTTAATGACAAACAGCACAGATCCAGATCAGTTGGCTTCTTCAGATGCCTGTCGTGTTCAGCAAGCGAAGGGTTAAAGAGATTCCAGATGTACTGATATTTTTATTTCTGTGTGAAACTGTAAGATCTCATTTGAAACCAAATAAAATTATACTTCCAAAGTCTCAGCTTGACTACAGCCTCAGGTGAAGAAACCAAACATTGGACTTACCACTAACCCAATCTTTAATATCATAAAAGCTGTCAGACGATGTGATGTCATAAATTAACATGGCAGCATTCGCTTTTCTGTAATACATAGGTGCCTGTGGAAAGAATATGGTATGAGTCATATATTTTTGCAATAATTTGTGTCCTTTTGCATAGGTCTAGATAAGAGTGGATATTAGGTAGATATATTTCTATTTCTCCATGAAAACATATCTTGTTGGTACTCTTTAGTAGCGCCTCACCTAGGTGCTTCTGATGAATACCACAACTTATTTTTTCATGGTGAAATAAGAAAAATATGAATACTTTTGCATTGAAAAAAGCATCTTATCAAGAGCTATGATATGGTATGAGTACAGTTTTCGGGTTGATTGTTTATAATCGAGCCAAAGTATACATCCACCAAAATTTCCTTAAGGTAGTTGTCCATGTGATTATCAATGACCAATGAAATCAAACCATGGGTTTGTATGAAGTCCAGGTAACGGTTATTTATAGCAGCACTATTCATGTCACTGTGACATCAGAATGCAGTGTAAAGAGGGTTACCTGTAAAATCTTGACTGGGACATTGGCAAACAGTGCAGAACCAGATCAATCATCCGATCAGGACCTGCAATGTTTCCTTAAATTACAGGAAGTCACGGGTTAAATGAAATTTTGATGCCCCATATATACAAAGTGTATTACAGAATTCTTTTTTAACTTTGTTGTGACCAATGTGATATTACTATGGGAACAAGAGGCCTGAGGGCCACGGGTCGCTCACCTGAGTGAATAGCCACTGCAGATATGCAGATGTTATGCAACATTTTTCCAATCCTGTCATCGCAACTAATGAAAAGATCATCATTTAAGCAGTTCTTTATTTTGAAGAAGAAGATATATGGCATGCCAGTCAATTGAGCGTGATCATTTGAACAAACTCTAAATGGCAGCCAGCTTGGATTTACGATTGGCACGATTCTAGCTATTTTTGATCTACGAGTCACCCCAATGCTTCCTACCAAGTTTCGAGTCAACTGGCCATTCAGTTCAGGAGAAGGGGCGAAAAATAGATTTTCAAGATGGCTGCCATGGCGGCCATCTTGGATATCCGATTGGCACAATTTTAGCTATTTTTGATCTACAAGTCACCCCAATGTCTCCTACGAAGTTTGGAGTCAATTGGCCTTTCGGTGCAGGAGAAGAAGCTAAATATAGATTTTCAAGATGGAGGCCATGGTTGCCATCTGGGATTTCTGATCAGAACGATTTTAGCTACATTTGATCTACAAGTCACCCTGATGCTTCCTACTAAGTTTCGAGTCAAGTGACTTTTGGGTTTAGGAGAAGAAGTGAAAAATAGATTTTCAAGATGGCTGCCATGGCGCCCATCCTGGTTTTACAATCGGCACGATTTTAGCTATTTTTGATCTACAAGTCACCCCGATGCTTCCTACCAAGTTTGGAGTCAACTGGCCTTTCGGTTCAGGAGAAGAAGCGAAAAATAGGTTTTCAAGATGGCTGCCATGGTGGCCACCTTGGATTTCCGATAGGCATGATTTTAGCTATTTTTGATCTATAAGTCACCCCAATGCCTCCTACCAAGTTTGGAGTCAATTGGCTTTTGGGTTTAGGAGTAGAAGCGGAAAATAGATTTTCAAGATGGCGCCATGGCGGCCATCTTGGATTTCCGATCGGCACGATTTTAGCTATTTTTGATCTACAAGTCATCCTGATGCTTCCTAGCAAGTTTGGAGTCAATTGGCCTTTTGGTTCAGGAGAAGCAGCAAAAAATAGATTTTCAAGATGGCCGCCATGACGGCCATCTTGGATTTGCGATCGGCACGATTTTAGCTACTTTTGATCTACAGGTCACCCTGATGCTTCCTAGCAAGTTTGGAGTCAATTGGCCTTTCGGTCCAGGAGACAAAGCGAAAAATAGATTTTCAAGATGGCGGCCATCTTGGATTTCCGATCGGCACGATTTTAGCAATTTTTGATCTACAAGTCACCCTGATGCTTCCTAGCAAGTTTGGAGTCAACTGGCCTTTCGGTTCAGGAGAAGAAGCGAAAAATAGATTTTCAAGATGGCGGCCATCTTGGATTTCTGATCGCCACGATTTTAGCTATTTTTGATCTACAAGTCACCCGGATGGTTCCTAGCAAGTTTGGAGTCAACTGGCATTTCGGTTCAGGAGAAGAAGCGAAAAATAGATTTTCAAGATGGCGGCCATCTTGGATTTCCAATCAGAACGATTTTAGCTATTTTTGATCTACAAGTCACCCCGATGCTTCCTACCAAGTATCAAGTCAATTGGCCCAGGGGTGTAGGAGGAGTAGGCTTTTAAAGCAACTGTTGACGCCGCACACGGCACGACGGACAATGACTGACCACAATAGCTCACCATGAGCACTTCGTGCTCAGGTGAGCTAATAAAGCTGAGCTAGACTTACCATGGATCTAAACCTTTCCTGTCCAGCTGTATCCCAGACTTGAAGCTTTACACGATAGTTGTCTACATTTCTGTCAAATAGAAGTGCTTAGGGAAAAAGGGTGAAATACACAATTTACATAGAGTTTAATTTACCTCTAGTATTTTAATCTTTGAACATCAATTACATCTGCAGTATCATATTAATCCGCCTATAAGATGGGGATTTTTCCCAAAAAAAAATGCCCCCAAAAATCCAGACCCGTAGATCACACATTTAATTTTTTTATTATTATTATTTTTCACAGAAAATAAGTCTTGATATTTCATGTGAACCATCTGCTTGGCTTGAATACGGTAATCTGGATATTTCTTATCTAGAACTATGCATGTGGTATTCAATGAGACAATTCTAATGAGTATGTATACATACATTACATAACTTTTAAGATAAGAGGGTAGGAGTAGCCAGATAAACATTTTTTCTTGTTTCTGCACAAAATATGTTGTGGGTACCATACATGTACTTGTAATGAGTACCCACAACATATGTTTTATGCTGAATGAACTCACCCACACTATATATTGGAAGATTCTAATTTTGATCTTAGGTATGTCAGGCTATGTGATTTAGATATTCTGAGAGAAAAATGGTTGAACTATTTGCAAACAGTGGAAACCCTGATCAGATGCCACATTCTGTGGCATCTGATCTGGGTCTGCACTGTTTGCCAATTACCCTTTTAGGGGTTTCCAGACTTTAATGGGTTAATAGGGCTCATGCAAATGCTAAATCTTTACTTAGAGTTACTATCAAACTGTAAGTTTTGTCATAAATAACAGAATTGTTGTTTGTTTGTGTGTGTGTATGTCGTTTTTTTTTCTTTTATGTGGGATCTACCCTTTACTGCATAAACATCTGCTTGGTTATAAGCATTTTTTTCACCTGAAATGCCACAATAATATTGCAGGGTTCTCGGGGACGCAGAATCCTGCGTCCCGGGACGCATAAATCAGGGTCCGGACTCCTAAAAATCCCCAAAGCCGAGTCCGCCGGACGCATGTTTTTTTTTCCCGTGGGACTACTACTATTTATGGTCGGATTATCTGACTGGTCTAAAGTCCGCCACGTGTTATTCGTATCGTCGGTAGTACTTAAAAGAACAGTAATAATCCGCCGCGTGCTTTTCACACCTGCGACAGTACCGTTATTTGCAAAGCAAGCGGTAGTTAAACAGGTGTTGGCAGTTCACACTTCAGCGATCGAGTAATTAAAGCATGCGACTGACACCGGTATGCGACCCCTTCCCTCACTGTATATTGCCTGCACCACCGACTGATTCATCGAAAATACACGCGCAGGTATCATGATTTCATCCCTTGATGCTGGCGTTTATGTTTTTTTTTTGTTTTTTTTTTTTTTCCAATTTAAAAATTTTCGGACGCTGAATTTTCGTCACTAACATCAAAAACGCCCGCTTTTTTTTTTTTTGTTAAAAGACGACAAGTGTCTCAGACAAGTGTACCATCCCTTTGCGAGATAATCAGTCTGCGCTCAGGTCTGCGCATCTAAACGGTTATTCCTGCTTGTCACTAAGAAGAAGAAGAGGAAAAAAAAGTTTCCCAAGTCCCATAGAATCTATCCCGTAAGCCATGTGAAGAGTCTAATGGGACTGCTCAGATGCACCCCGGACGACGGTATATGATTCGTGCCTGTTATAGTTTAAGTTAATTTTCTATTGCTCCCGCATGAAGAAAGCACATGCTCATAATGGTAGCGCGTGCTCGTAAGAGTAACGTCATTTGACAGCGTGGCGGGAAACCGTTTTGGGAGAAAAACGAACTATTACCATGTTGCATAGTAGAGCACTTTCTTTCCAGAAATTCATATGAATCAGACACATATTTAAAATAGAATTAAATTATCAAGATTTTTTCGGCAAATTAAAGCAGTTGATCGAAATTTCAGATAGTGAAGAAGTCCCGGACATTTTTTCGTAGCCTGTATTGATCGCAGCACGGTGCAAATGTAAACACTGAAATGACGTTTTGCGGGAAGCTCAGCAGAAGTGTCCATGATCAGAATGTGCGGATAGATTGCATATATCGGTTTGCGATAGCATATAACGGAGCTTTAATAAGTTTTGATTAAAGTATTTTCTCTTATATAAATAACACTCAAGATCACTTAATACAGACAGCAACGAACCAAACATTTTGGGTTGGGATGGGGTATTGAATTTAAGTGCGACGATCTTTACCATGCAAGAAAAATAGGTTATGGTTGTCATGTCTGCAGTCATATCTTCCTGGTCTGCAAAGATGTGTCTATTTTTCCCATCAGGGAGACATGACGTCATCCTAATTTATGGGCAAACTCTATTGAATTAACATCCTCGGGATGTGTGATAATGACTACCAGTTGGTTACACACACATTGCTCGGAATAATACATAAAGCAAAGCAGAGACCAAAATCAGTTGGTAAAAAAAAAAAAGTATGTGAAAATAAGGAAACTGATTCGCCATCCGGTATTAACAGAGTGAAGTTACCTGGGACATGCTCACTATTAAAGGAGAGTCATGAAAAAAAAAAAAAAAAAAAAAAAATGGGACTCCTATTTTTGGGGAGTGGGACTCCTACTTTTTGGCTGGGACTCCTACTTTTTATAAAAAGGGAGTCCCAGACTCCCACTTTTAAAATCCTAGTGAGAACCCTGTATTGTGTGTTCCCTATATTACAAATCATGTAATTATCCACATTGAGCTATGAATACACCACCTCTTTATAACATTATTGCTGTAATCCAAAGCAAAAATCCTGTTAGCTAAACAACCGTGTTATATCTAAACAAAAATGTATAGATTATATAGAAAAATGGCCATAAATAAAATTGTATAGATTATATAGAAAAAAAATGGCTATTATTGGTCATTTTTCTATAAAATCTATACATTTTTGTTTGGATTCAGCATTTTGGTGTCCAACTTTAACCCATTGTAGTCGGGAGACCCATAAAAGGGTAATTGGCAAACAGTGCAGACCCAGATCAGACGCCGCAGAATGCGGTGTCTGATCAGGAAGTCCACTGTTTGCAAATAGTTTAGCCATTCTTCTCTAGGAATATGCAAATCTCACAGCCGAACGTACCTAAAATTGTTTCTCCAACCCAGCTAAAATTTATTATGGCTACTCAGACTACCTCAGTCAGCAAGCGCCAAGAAAAACTGCATCTGAAAATGTCGTCTGTTTATGTCGTCTGCTGAATATTCTTGCAAACTTTTCGAACAGTGTGGACCAATATATAGTGTGGGAGAGTCTGTTCAGTATATAATGGGTTAAACAGTTTTATATTCAAAGAGGTTCCAGTAATACTTACAATTTATATGTAAAGAAAGATGCTCCTATGGTTGGGCTAACAGCTTTGCTGAACATCCCACCAACATATCTGATCACTACACTTGTTTTTCCAACTCCTAGAATTAAAAAAAAAAAATATTCTCAGATTCATAGCTAGGACTGGCTAATCAGAGCTGAAAAGATAATCGATTATCAGTCCGATCATTGTGATTGATAATCAATTTGTAATCACTGAAGAGTGAAGAATAGATACCTTGTATGAGTACCCACTTTATATAATTTCAAGAGAAAAAAAATTATCAATAACATACATGCAGTTGAACATCAATGGCTCAAACATCTTTGGGACCATGGAAATTTGTTCTAGACATGGTTAGTTCGAGCCACTGAGGATTAATCTTAGCTTCAGGTCAGGAGCAATTGTGGAAAATCTTTATCTTCTATCCTGATCTTCTAGAGTGTACATTCTGTATGTTGAATGTATTCATTCATCCCTTTGGGGTATTTTACCCCACAAAAAATTAACTTTATGAGTAATTCTAAAAGCCTACAGTGTTTGTTTGTGTTGAGGTTTTACGGCCCAGTCAACCCATTGGGGTCATGTCGAGCGCAGTCAGTTTACCTAGCCACACGTTTACTGGGCAGGCTTAGTCCTCTAAGCCGTTAACCAGTATTGTGCACATTCTTTCGCCAGAAACTGACAACTGCCCTTCTTGAATCAGCGGAAGGGAGAAAATGACCGCAGAAAATATTTCATGATCAATCTCCACGAAAGAATGTTGCCGACCTCGGCGGGGGTTAAACCCGTGACCTCCTGGTCTCCAGTCAGAGGGTGCATCCAATTGAGCCACCGAGGCTGGTAGCCTACCATGTAATGGCCTGGCTCTAAGCATGGAAATACTTACTGATGAGTAAAACCTAAGAAGGAATCAAAATAAGAAAATGATCAACATCAAGCATCACAAAAATCATCATTCATTACATCCATTCTCATCACCTTTCTTCTCTCATTATACAAACAGTTTATTCCACAGATAACAAACTTTTAGAATCTTACCATCAAACTCACATTTTTTTTTGAAAATTTTCAGACAGTATGTCACATTTTTTTTATTTCTTTTATGCCATTTCCGCACATACGCCATGTAATATATACTCTTCACTGAGGTGTTTGGAGTAGACCTTTATTTTATAGGGAAAAAATTATTTCCATTTTCCATATATTTTAGGTATATATGAGTAGCTAGATGTGTCAGCATGTAAAAACATAGAAAATGCATTAGGGGCCAGCATAGCTCAGCTGCTAGCAATGCTTGTCATGACTACCACACACTTCTGGCACATAGGTTCCAATCCAGTTGGGACCTAAGGATTCTTTTTATATGTTTGAATGGTTTGCAGTTCCGCAGCGGTTGTTTCTAAGAAGGTATTTTTCAATCCCTTAACAAGTGGGAAGTACCCAGGCTTTTCTCCACCACTGAACTGAGATTATAGTCAGATGTGACAGTCTTGGAGTAAGAGGAAGAAAGAGTTTGACTGAGACCTTGCAGGTGTGAAGTGGTCAGCCTAGCCCAGACAATCCAGTGCTTTCAGGCATCCCAGGGCTCACTCTTGGGTCCTGTACTTTTTCTCATAAATTTACTTTCAAAATAACCTCACAGAATACATCTCTAACAGCACTGTAAGACTCGTTGGGGATGATACCCTCATGTATTTAACAATTCATAACTCTTCAGATTGCCTCAAACACTAGGCAGATGTCAACAACACATCAACATCCTAGAAAGATGGGAGTCTGACAGGCAGATGTCTTTTCAGCTAGAAAAATTTGAGGTCATACATATAACAACAAAGAAGAAACCTGTCTTACACAACTACATCCTCCATGCCCAATACCCTCTCTTCTGTACCCCAAATCAAATACCTTGAGGTACACATCTCCCACAACCTTAAGTGGAATTCACGCATCAACTCCATCTCTTCAAAGGCAAACTCTTATGTTTTCTGAAACCCAACTTCGCTCTTAGTCTAGCACAACCAAGGAAAAGCATACAAATCCACTGTCTGCCCAAAGCTTGAAAACTGTTATACAGAATGGGATTTAATGGAACAAAGTAGACCGTGATCTGATGCCACATTCTGCAGCATCTGATCCGAGTCTACTCTGTTTGCCAATGCTCCTTTTATGCGATGCCAT
This sequence comes from Anodontia alba, assembly GCA_964016985.1. Classification (NCBI taxonomy): domain Eukaryota; kingdom Metazoa; phylum Mollusca; class Bivalvia; order Lucinida; family Lucinidae; genus Anodontia; species Anodontia alba. The sequence continues at coordinate 17,702,030 of OZ024838.1, read as the reverse complement.
ACTTAACACTCTGAGTAAATTGGTAATGTTCCTTTTAAATGTGCCTCATCACCCTACTGTCTTTTAAATAAAAATTAGGAGACTTTACACTATCTAAATATCTTATAAATTTTATCTAGTTAAAGTATATGGGGTGAAATGACTGGCGGGGGAGGGGCAAAACATCTTCAGGGCGAAACAGCTTGGGAGGAAGTGATTTGTGGTAAAAAACGACTTGTAACATTTATAAAGAGGCACTAGCAGACCCAAGTCAAACCTGCTTGGAAGTGTTGCTTGAAGTCTTCAAGACTGAGCACTCTATAGACTAAATTAATTCAAAACATTTCTGCTGTCTTTCTCCCTCTTTAATTCCAATCCCTTATTGTTCTTTTTCACTTCTTTGCCTACTTCTTCATCTCTGCTTGCACTCCACTGGTTATAATCAGAATACCGGCAATGCAAAACAAAAACAAAAAAAAAAAAAACAACAAAAAAACAACAAAAAAAAAAACAATGATGATGTCAAACTCAAAATTAGTTTGATGACATAAAAATAAAACAATCAAAATAAATAAATTTGTATACCCTGTGATCCAAGTACAACGACCTTTGCTTCAATCGACTTCATTCTTTCTTCAGTAGTTACAAAACATATAGGGGAAATATTACATTAAAAAGGCAAGAACTTTCGCAAAATAATATTTTGTTCCATCTCTGAAATGACCATCCACCATTTTAAGAGTCACGTGATTAAATACGAAAATTAAATAGTTGAATGAGTTATGACTGCAAGATGTCTTGGTTGCTTTCTTTAAAATAACATTTTTAAGTGATGAGAAATATACTCTTTCATTTCTTTTATTTTATTATCAACCATAAATACGAAAATATGAAGCCTACGGCTCCGCAACCCGGTGGAATCATGTCGGACGAAATCGCGAAAGCTCAAGCAGCCAAACCCGGCGGTGACACTATTTTTGGCAAAATAATTCGCCGAGAAATACCTGCAACATTTATTCATGAAGATGATCAAGTAACAGTCATTATTACTAATCTTGACAAAGAATTCTTATGTCACATTCCAGATTTTATCACTTTCGGCCTTGCACGTTTCCTTCGAAGGGGATTCGTTCGGGTGCAAAGAAAACTCGCCCAAAGACAACTCGCCCCACATAAAACTTGCCCAAGACAAGTCGCCCACATTCATAAGACAACTCACCCCATTTAGAAGACAACTCACCCCAGACTGATAATAGCTTATAATAATAGCACATAACATGGCATGACAAACAGAAAAAAATATGAAGCGTTATAAAACTTAATCTGCTATGACAATTTCTGACTTGCGTGCTGTGCTGAAATGATCATTACCGTGTGCACAATACAAATGTTCTGTGCTTTTCGGTCTGGTCTCAGTTAATCTGAAAAAAAAAACAAAACAAAAAAAAAAAAAAAAAAACCCAAATACTTGAATCCGGGAAGGACGACCTCCTGTCATGTTAGTATATGGACGAGTATAATACACCCGTATGACAAATCACAGGAGAACACTTCTGCATATACACATAGCCATCTTTGGGTTTGCTGACCCATCAATAGTTTCCTGTTGGTACCACGAGGAGGAGTGACAGGGTCTGGCTGTCCTAAAACGCTACTATATGGTCAGTAGCGTTTTCAGACAGCCATTTAATGGCCACGTTTTTTTTTTTTTTTTTTTTTTTTTGAATAACCACTGTGTTATTATTTCAAGTTGCTAAAGTCTGCTGCATAGCATTACTTGTGGGTAATATAATACTCATTAGAATCACATTGCTTAGGCATTTCTAATTAGTGTCAGAATCTATGTTTGAAGTAGAAATATGAAAAATATTTTAGATTATCATCAGGCAAATGTCGTTTCTAGTATCTTAAAAGATAGCATCATTATATTGCATTGATACATTATAGATAGATAGAGCGGGCCCCCGTAGCCTAGTGGATAAGAGAGTTGACTCTTAATCCATTAGGTTTCTCACCGCTGTGGTTCGAGCCTCGCTCGGGTCATATGTGGGAAAGCCAAGTTCTGCTTACGGATGGTCAGGTGGTTTTTCTCCGGGTTCTCCGGTTTTCGCCCACCTTTGATGAACGATCAGCTCGATATAAGTGAAATATTCTTGAAAGGGCCGTAAAACCCAAATCAAAAAAAAAAAAAAAAAAAAATAGATAGATAGATAGATAGATAGATAGATGAAAGTGAGGTTTGCAGAGGTATACATTATTTTTCTTAATTATTCTTTTATACTAGGATTATAAAAGACAGCATTTTAATGCATCCATACATTATCTTCAGATAGATAGACCATCATGTTTAACAAATTCTTTTAAGGAACAAGCTCGCAAACTCTGATTTATCTAAGAAAAAGTGGAGTTTGCAGAGATTCACATTGCTTTTCCTATTTTTTCTGTCTGAAACTAGTGTCATTATTGCACAGATAGCGGTATGTAACATTAGATAGACAAGTAGATAGTGAACAATAATGATTTATTTGTCATTGTAATTTCCTTTGAATATAAACCGCTACCCATCAAAGCAACCAAAGCAGTTTGATATACCTTAGTGTTGAGGATAATTGGCTGACACAAGTAAGTATAAAAAGTGTAATAATTACAACAAAGGATACAGTTGCAAATGCAATTTGGTTTCTTTGGTTTTACTTTTGCCAATTTGGCTTATGGGTATTTGGTCGAGGAGGGGGTGGAGCGACTATTTCTTGTGGGGTGAGTTTGTCTCATTAATATGGGGCGAGTTATCTTGGGGAAAGAGTTTTATGTGCGGCGACTTGTCTTGGCCCAGTTGTCTTTGGGGTGAGTTCTCCGTAAGTCATTCGTTTTCGATAGAATAGAATTAATTCCACAATCGTGGGCCACCAGATATGGTAGCATTTTGATCACATACAAAAAATAATCAGTTATACGAATATGAACAATCAAAAACTGAAGCTTGATTCTGATTTTGTCAAACAAAACAAACTAAAGCACATTTAATATCAAGTGCAAGTTCTCATTGGAGAGCTCACTGGCCTCTAGAGCTAGAGGTAAATTTTATGTACGATTGTTTTACTTCTGATCTTATACCAGAATGTGCCTGAATAAATTTGAATTGAATTGAGGTACTGGGAGTGATCCAAGGCCTAGGTAAGGGAATTTTCAGGTTAAGACGTAATGGAAGAAATGTAACAGGGAAAGTTTGCATGACATTTCAATTTACTGAAATTTGAATTTCATTTTAATTTTAGTAAAATATTTCAAGTTTGTCAATGAGACAAAATGTCTCATTCCTAAACAGAAGGCTAAACTATCACAAAGAGCTTTGTACATTCAGTAAACAGATGCACAATAATTTGATTTGTACTAACCAAATAAATAAAACTTGTTTTGCCTTCTTTGTTGCGAAAAGATCAAGCCTTCATTTCATCTAATATTCATAATAAGTGATTGTGCTAAATATATGCATTATCAGATTTTTTTCCTTACAAAAGATACAAACTAAATAATTCATTCACTGGTATGTGTGAAAATTGTAAGTGTTAATAATAGTAAGTCCTTTTATGAGGACAGTATGGTCAAATAATCAAATGTCAAATTCTGCTAATTTAGTCTTGAGTGACAGTTCGAAATAAAATACAAACTTTGGTTGGTGCTTAAGATTGGTTGCTAAGCAACACCCAGTTTGACTGGCCCAAAGAAAATTAGAAGAGGGCCAGGTCAAGGAGTCTTAATGTTGCACTTGGCCTGAGAAGTCTTTATCATGCATCCGGATTGATAAGTTGGAATCATGCACTTGGATTGACAAGTCAAAATCTTGTGTTTGGACTGACAAGTACAGTAGTTCATTTTCCTGAGTTTTTGTGGACACTAAAATAATGTAACTTTATAAGTTTCAGAAATAGGCACTGGCCTGTTGGCCATTGCCTGGAACAATTTCCTTATGTGAGAAATCAACTGTAAAATATTGTATTGTAAATATGTGGAAAAAATACAAAGTAAAAATAACAAAAATAAAATTGTGAAAAGTATTTTTGGACTTCAGACATAATCGAATTAGTGTTAGAATTATCAGTTATCAATGTAATCTCACTACCTCTACCTTTTGTGAGCTATTCCCTATGAGACATTACACTCATTAGGAAAGTCAAAAAGAAAAAGAATGTATGAAAAACTTTATCACAGAAAGAAAGATCAAATGCCAGATGAGAAATCTAAAACTACTGACCTTTCCACATCACTTGGAAAGACGTTTTTTGCTTTTCGTTAAATTTCAAATGAAACTTCTTTGTTCTGATTGACCATATCTTATCAGAAACTATTTGTCTTTTCTGTTTCCTTCTTTTGTTCTTAAATATTTACCCTAAAATTAAATTTAGGTCCAAAAATTGGTCTGACCTATTTTACTTTTAATTATTGATGTTTCACACAAATTTATGAAAATTTCAGCAAAAAAGAACAAGCTTGCAAGAACGTTTTGAAAATCTTCTTCAAAGTTACCTACCTTACATATTTCTGCATTTTTTGCAGCCATTTTTACCATGGGGAAAAAGTTAAATATTTGACTTCTAAAAAAAATATAACTAGAATAAAACTTTTTGTGCATAGGTAGTTATGATATGATAAATAGTGACGCATTTAATAATGACAAAAGTTTGCAAATTTACTTTGTATAAATCCTGTGATGCATAGCCACTGTGTCGTGGCCTGGTCCCTATAAAAAAAGGAAAAGGCCCACAACCATACATTAAGATTACATTAAGATTACACACTCCAGTGACATTTCTTCAGAGCAGAAACCATAGAATATCCTAGCTTGTAAACCTCTACTTTCCCTAAAGTGGGGCATAGAAGGGCATTTATAACACAGATTTATTAACATGGTGTGACCGGCCTTGGTGGCTCAGTTGGATGCGCTGTCCGACCGGAGACCAAGAGGTCGCGGGTTCAACCCCCACCGAGGTCGGCAACATTCTTTCGTGGAGATTGATCATGAAATATTTTCTACGGTCATTCTCTCCCTTCCGCTGATTCAAGAAGGGCAGTTGTCAGTTTCTGGCAAAAGAATGTGCACAATACTGGTGAATCGCTTAGAGGACTAAGTGTGGTAAGGTAAACTGACCACGCTCGACATGACCCCATTGGGTTGACTGGGCCGTAAACCTCAACATAAACAATTAACATGGTGTGAAATGTGCGCCCCCAACAATGTCAGACCTGATGCATAAACAATAGCGTCTATAAATAGAATGCATACCGAAAATGATTTTCTAGTGGTTAAAATGATAACTTTTGAGTAAAGTTAAACAAAAAATAATGGTCAAATTTACATTGAAAGTTTTGTGCCAGTTTGATTGTTTTTAGCTTAATTTTTGAGAAAATATGACATGGATTAGGAATGACAGAGTGTGGCCATATTAGCAATTCATGCTTTGATAAATGAAATATGAGAAATGCACTAATCAATTCAGGTCTTTCCTATTATATTTTAAAAGATGGATTGTTCAAGTTTTTATTGCAAAAAAAAAAAAAAAAAAAAAAAAAAAATAATAATAATAATAATCATGTTGACAAAGTGAGTATTTATTTGAGAGTGTTGAAAATTGCCTTTCCATCTGCGAGTGCCACTTTTGGCAAAATGGTTGCTGTGATAGTAGCTGAATTTGAATATTAATTAAAATCATCCAATCATGCTAGGCCAAATATTTTCAAATGAGGCTACTGTTGATAAAGATAGAAAAGATTTCATTATAAATATTCAGATATATTCAACTGTCAACAAGGTCTGAATCATGTTTGGTCAACTTTGAGACCAAATATCTTTGTAATTTATGGAGAGACCTGGTAGGACTTATGTCTAGCTATTCTCAAGGACATCTCAAACAAAATAGTGTGAATTTAGCACAAAACATGCATGCACTTTTTTTTGCAACAGCACTATTCATCAGACTACTGTTCCAAACCAAATACATGGCGAGTAGTGGGAAAATGGCCGACTGTCTAGGCTGTGTATTGGGCCCAGTGCACGAACCAGGTAGAACAGCTGATGGATTTTTGACAGACAATATTTTTGGACCTCCTTTGTTTTGTTTGAAATAGATTTCTTGTCTGCTCTGTAATTGGAATACCCTTCAGAATATTTTGATGGTACCTGGTAGAACTGTAGAATAGGACAAGATGACATGTTCCTAACAAGAATGACAACTCTGCCTTCCTTACTTTTGCTGTTATCTGGCTTTGTTATATTTGACACTGATTATGCATTGATTTAGTGACACTGATTATGCATTGATTTAGTGTCCGCTATGTAATTCGAACACTCTTTGGAATATTTTGAAGATACTTGGTAGTAATGAAGAACAGGACCAGTGGACATGTCACTTACAAGAATGACAACTTTGGCTTTTTTACTTTTGGAATTATCTCCCTTTCTTCAATCTTATGTTTGAATTTGATTTCTTGTCTCTGCTTGCTTGGTACAAATGTAGAACAGGACGAGATGACGTGTTGCGTACAAGAATCACAACTCAGCGGGTTTGGGATTTTGTGTGTGTGTGTGTGTGTGTGTGTGTGTGTGTGTGTGTGTGGGGGGGGGGGGGGAAGCCTGTTTTTTTGTTTTTTTTTCTAAAAAAACTCTTCTAGTATATTATTATTCAATAAGTTTGGATTTTTATGTCAAGCTCTATTTTCTCTGAAAAAAAAAAAAATTCAAACAGTTATTTGCAACAGTATTGTGATTGTGACTTCAAGGGTTTAAAACGTTTTCTTTTTTCTTTTCCTAGTGTGTTGCCTTTAAAGATGTGAGTCCTCAGGCGCCAACACATTTTCTTGTTTTGCCAAAGAAGCCTATTGAACGACTGGATGATGCTCAGCTGGGTGATGAACAGGTTGGTATAATGCTTCCATTGAATTTGGAAAATATTCTAGAAAATTACATAGTTTAGATAAAAGTGGGTATCAGGTAAATATTTTTCGTATTTCTCCACAAAAACATGTTTTTGGGTTCTCATTAGAAGCGCCTCAGTGAGGCACTTTGAATGAATACCCACAAAAACATATGTTGTGGGTACTCATTAGAAGCACCTCAGAGGCACTTCTAATGAGTACCCACAACATATGTTTTCATGGAGAAATTAGAAAAATATCAATACTTTTGGATTGAAAATAGCATCTTTAAGATCAATAGCTATGATTTAGACAAAAAATACCAAAATGAAATCATTACTACTCGCTGGAAAATGTTAGCAGACAACATGTTGATGTTTCATATTTTAATTATTTTTACTCGGAAGATAGGGGTTGACATTGCATGCATATTTGGAAACAGTTTGCATAAAAATTAATTATTTAATGTCGAACCTTATTTTCTGAAATGAGATTTAACAAAATGGGTATAAAATGAAAAACCCTTTTTTTTTTCTGGGAAAAATTAATGTGCGTACGTGCGTATATGTCACGTTCGTAACCAGGTTCAAGTTTACCTGCAAGTTTAGGTGCAATTTTACATCCGCGTTTCTCTTGCAGCTTATAACTTTCATACCTTTTGGGCTAGAAAGTTGAAACTTGGTATGATACTTACCTAGAGCAAGACCTTTCAAATCATGGTACCATTGCACCAGGGTCATGCCCGTGGGTGGGACTAGGGGTCAAAATATATAACAGGTCACCAAGAAAACATACAAAAATGTGACTAAAAATATCACTATGGTATCATTGGTGAGGCTGAAGAGTTAAAATTTAGCACAGTAATTACACAGAGGAAACTGCTTAGTTGTTGATAAAAGGGCAAGTTTTAGACCACTGATTCTGGACCTGGGTGGGGGCTGTCCATCCGTCCGTCTGTAGACAAAATCTTGTGCGGCCCATAACTCCTATACCCTATGAGCTATTTCATGAAACTTTGTCAGGTTCTAGAGAGCATTGGGTAGGAGTGTTGCGTGCAAGAATGACAACTCTAATCGACTTGGTTCAGGAGTTATCTCCCATAGTCTCCCAAAATTGTAAAATTTTGTGCAGACCATAACTCTTAAACCCTTTAAGATATTTTCATGATACTTCACCAATATGTAGAGGACATTGAGGAGTAGGCATGTCATGTGCAAGAAAGACAACTCTAGCTGACTCTGTTTTGGAGTTACCTCCCATAGTTGTTAAATCTTGTGCGGCCCATAACTCTAAAACCCTTTAAGATATTTTCATGATACTTCACCATTAATCAGAGGACATTGAGTAGGCGTGTCGCGTACAAGAAAGACAACTCTAACTGACTGCGTTCTTGAGTTATCTGGGGGTGGTCGGGTGTGGCAAAAGTGTTGTGTATCTTACGTCACTGGGGCGTCCAACTGATAATGGCTTACAGTTGGGCAAGGCCTGCTATCCTTGTAGCAGGTAAAGGTAGAGGGGGAATGTTTCTATTTCATCTTTTTCTTCACTTTCATTCCTGTTCCTCTTTCTTCCCTGTCCTTTGTCATCTCCTCTATTATCTCTTCTATCTCTTTTCTCCCTTTCTCTGGGAGACGACACAAAATGACCCACAAGGGTTGACATGTCGTTAAACCCCAACACAATCGAAATCTTGAGTTATCTCCCATAGTTATATAATCTTGTGCAGGCCATAACTCAATAACCCTTTGAGATATTTTCATGATACTTCATCAAGTTGTAGAGGACTTTGAGTAGGTGTGTCACATACAAGAACAATAACTCTAGCTGACTCTGTTTTGGGAGTTATCTCCCGTAGTTGTTAAATCTTGTGCAGCCCATAACTCTAAAACCCTATAAGTTATTTTTATGATACTTCACCAATAGGTAGAGGACATTGAGTTGGGGTGTCATGTACAAGAATGAAAACTCTGACTGCATTCTGGAGTTATCTCCCATAGTTATGAAATCTTGTGCAGGCCATAACTCTACTTGATCAAGTTGTAGAGGACATTGAGTAGGTGTGTCACATACAAGAACAACAACTCTAACTGACTCAGTTCTGGAGTTATCCCCCACAGTTGTTAAATCTTGTGCAGGCCATAACTCTTAAACCCTTTGAGATATTTTTATGATACTTCATCAAGTTGTAGAGGACATTGAGTAGACATGTCATGTACACAAAAGACACCATTTTTGAGTTATCTCTCTTAGTTGTTAAATTTGCTGACGGTCATAACTTCTCTACCAGTTGAGATTTTTTTGTTGATAATTAATAGGAATGCTTAGAACATTAAGAAGGAGAGTTGCATTTAAAAATTGTAACTATGGGTTACTTGTTACTCCATTTATTTTCAATTATCTCCCCTGGTGGTAAAATCTTGTGCAGGCCATAACTCTTTAACTAGTGGAGACATTTTAATGATAGAGATGCTAAGAACATAAAATAGGTGTGTCACAATATGTAAGGACAACTCTGACCTACGGAGTGTTGGAGTTATCTCCCTTACTTATTTTCTCAGAAACATATATTATGGCACACATTAGAAGCACTTTGACAGTGCTAAAGTTTTGCACTTGATTTTGTACTGTATCTGGTTATTTTCAGTGAGAAGTGAAATATTGAGTAGCTTGATGTGGTCTACATACAGATTTTTGCTTGAACATGTCGGTGCATATAATTTAGGGCATGTCTGTGTATATATTTAGGGAAAATATCATTTCATTAACACATCTATTGTTAACCCTAGTTCTGCTGAACCCGGATATGCCCTGCCTTTGCAAACAGTATAGATCCAGATCATTAGGCTGCACTGTTTGTCATTAAATTTGAATCAACATTCATAATCATCAGAAGTGGGTATGCATCATAATTTTTTCAGCATGACAAGGGTTAAATGTATATCTCTTAGCCAAAGTTCTAGATAAGCCAGTTTTTAACTCTTGCCATGCTGAATAAAGTAAGATGCCAAGCCTACTTCAAATTTTCAGCCAATCAGATTACTTGATCAAGATTCTTGATTTTAATTCACATACTGAATGGCAAACAGTACATGTTTTTAGAAGCCAATTGATCTGGAACTACACTGTTTGCAAAGATAGTGTATGTCCGGGTTCAGCAAGACCGGGGTTAAACCAAAGTATTGATATTTTTATATTTCTCCACAAAAAAAAACAAAACAAAACAAAACATACATTGTGGTTACTCATTAGAAGCACATCTCCTACTACTTCTAATGAGCACCAACAGCAGAGTTGTTTTTATTTATCTTAACCCTTAAACTGCCAGTCTAAGTTATGTCTCTTTGAAAGTTTTTGTAAACTTTTCACAGCATATTTTTTAGAGGTAATAGTGTGCAAATTTTATGTTATAATAGGTATATTTTTCGCAAATAACTAGTTATGGCCATATGGGCAAGTTATTTATTTATTTTTTTTTTAAACATCTTCTTTTGTTAGATTTGCAAGGAAATGTTGCCATTATTTTATGTTATAAATACATTTATTAAATGATACTGAATTAAGAAGCTTGACATATATAACACAATTCTTTTTTTTTTTTTTTTAATTCTCGTCTGAGTTGGCTCCCTTGAAGAACAAAAATAAAATCAGTATAAAACAGGTTAAAGGCTTACAAAAAAATTTCTTGCAGCATTATCAGCCAAAGGCTCATATGAGCTTATAATATAGCCATGTTTCTGTCATGTGTCCTCCATCCGAAAGCACTTCTCCTAATCACAGCAAACTTCTCCCTATTTTCCCAGGAGGGAGAAGTCACTTCCCCCTTAATTTCTGGGCCAGCTTAGACCCTTAGGTTACAGTTCACCAAATATCAGCAGAGCTATGCCCCAGTGTAAAATTTAAATTTTTTTTTTTTTGTAATTCCACGTACAGTTTATATCTGGAGTACTGAATTATACAGGAGACAGTGTATATGCTACATCTTATTACTTGCCACTGGCATATAATGCCCCGCTTGGCGGAGTTCTTGTTTTTCCAATACTTCAATATCAGACCAAACAATAACAAAAAAAAAAAAAAAAAAAAAAGATTTTTTTTTTGTAAACCTTTAACTTGTTTTATTTGTTCTTCAAAGGGAGCCAACTCAGAAGAGTATTAAAAAAAAAAAAAAAAAAAAAAAACCCAAAAAAATTACGTTTATAAGTTTTGATATTAGTCATGCTTCTTAATTCTGTATCATTTAATAAATGTATTTATAAAGATTTAATAATGGCAACATTTCCTTCAAAGGGAGCCAGTTCAGAAGAGTATTAAAAAAAAAAAAAAATCCAAATAGAATTGTAAGTTTTGATATTAGTCAAGCTTCTTAATTCTGTATCATTTAATAAATATATTTATAAAGATGTAATAATGGCAACAGTTCCTTGCAAATCTGATAAAAAAAGATGTTAAAAAAAAATGAATAACTTGCCCATGTGGCCATAACTTTAGTCATGCAAAAAAATATACCTATTATAAAATAAAATGACACTATTACCTCTAAACAATATGCTGTGAAAAGTTTACAAAAACTTCCAAAGGGGCATATTTCTGCAAGTATTTGGTGCACTGTAACCTCGAAATAATAAGTGCTGCTGCACATCATTGTGTAACTATTTATGAAGTTTCAGCTTGATCGGATGTAAACTGTAGGAGGATTTAGCCGGAAATGAAAAATTAATAGAAATTTTCAAAGGGGTTTTACTCTGCTAATATTTGGTGGACTTTAACCTTGAAACAATATGCACTGCTCCACATCATGGTCTAACTACAAATCAAGTTTCAGCTTGATCGGATGTAAACTGTAGGAGGAGTTAGCTGGTAACGAAAAGTTTACAGAAATTTTCAAAGGGGCATAACTCTGCCAATATTTGGTGCACTGTAACCTCGAAATAATATGTGCTGCTCCACATGATCGTGTAACTATTTATGATCAGATGTTAACTGTAGGCGGATTTAGCCAGAAATGAAAAATTAATAGAAATTTTCAAAGGGGTATAACTCTGCTAATATTCGGTGGACTGTAAGCTTGAAACAATATGCGCTGCTCCACATCCTGGTCTAACTACGAATCAAGTTTCAGCTTGATCGGATGTAAACTGTAGGAGGAGTTAGCCGGAAACAAAAAGTTTACAGAAATTATCAAAGGGGCATAACTCTGCTAATATTTTGTGGACTGTAACCTCAAAACAATATGCGCTGCTCCACATCATGATCTAACTATACATGAAGTTTCAGCATGATTGAATGTAAACTGTAGTAGGAGTTAACCGGAAATGAACAGTTTATAGAAATTTTCTAAGGAGCATAACTCTGCAAACATTTGGTGGACTGTAACCCCAAAACAATAGGCGCTGTGCCACATCATGGTCTAACTATGTACCAAGTTTCAGCTTGATCGGATGTAAACTGTAGGAGGAGTTAGCCGGAAACAAAACGTTAATGGATGGACAGATGCCATACCCTGTAACATAACACATCCCGTTTTTCAAACGGGCGTATAATAAATCAGCCAAAGGCTTATATGAGCTTATAATATAGCCATGCTTCTGTTGTGTGTCCTCTGTCCAAAAGTGTTGCTACCTAGATGCAGCAAACTTCTCCCTGTTTTCCCCAGGAGGGAGAAGACACTTCTCCCTTAATTTCTGGGCAAGCTTGGACCCTTGGGTTACAGTTCACCAAATATCAGCAGAACTATGCCCCAATGAAATATTTTTTATTTTTATTTTTTTGTAATTCTACTTACAGTTTATATCTGGAGACTGAATTATACAGGAGGCAGTTTATGTGCTAAATCTTATAACTTGCCATGGGCATATAATGCCCCACTTGGCGGAGCTCTTGTTCTTATTTCTCCACAAATTATGTTGTTGTACTCGTTACGTAGAAGTGCCTCAGCAATGGCGCTTCTAATGGGTGCCGCAACATTTTTTTTTATTATGGAGAAATATAAGAAAAATATCAGTACTTTTTGGTTGAAAAAAGCACCTCATCTGGAGCTATGTTCTACATTTAATATCAAGACTGCCCTGCTAATAAGACCACTTTTAGGCAGTACCAAAGGTTGTCTTAACCCTTGTCCTGCTGAACCCGGATATACTCTGCCTTTGCAAACAGTGTAGATCCAGATCGAAGAAGCCAACTGATCTGGATCTGCACTGTTTGCCGTTAAGTTTGTAATTTATAGCAGCAATCTGGATCAAGTAATCTGATTGGCTGGAAATTAGAAGTGGGCATGGCATCTTAATTTATTCAGCAGGACAAGGGTTTATAGAGGAATTTTCCTGTACATGTAATTATTTTCATAGCTCCAAATAAGAGGGAGTATCCACAAAAGTTTTCTTATTTCCTCCAGGAAAAGATATGTTTTGGGTATTCATTAGAAGTGCCTCAGTACCACAACGTGAAGAAATAAGAAAAATATCAATACTTTTCACTGGGAAAAAAACTGACTTACCTGAAGCTATGGGTACATATAACATACTCATCACAGCTCCAGATTCATACCAATATGTTGTGGGTGCTCTTTAGAAGCACCTCACTGAGGCACTTCTAATGAGTTCCCACAATGTATATTTTCATGCAGAAATAAGAAAAATAATATGTGGATACCCTCTTAGCTATGGAGTCATTCATTAACACTTTGCATGCTGGGTAAAAATTTCAGCAGATGAGATTTTGAAATACTTTTCTTATTTTTCCTAGAAAATAGGATCTGACACTTGAGACAACTTGCATGAAGTGTTAGATCCTATTTTCTAGGAAAAATAAGAAAAAACATCACCACTTTGTCACTTGCTGAATCTGCCCATAGCATGGTTCATGTAAATGTAATGGATCTGTTACTGAAATTCTTTAATTTCAAATGCTTCTGTGATGTAGTATTATTTATATATTCTAAATATTTTCAGTTGCTAGGTCATTTGTTGATGGTCGCCAAGAAGGTTGCTAAGGAGCAAGGTTTATCAAATGGTTACCGGCTCACGATCAACAGTGGTCCAGATGGAGGCCAGTCTGTCTATCATCTGCATATACATGTGATGGGAGGAAGACAAATGTCATGGCCACCAGGATAAATGTCAAGGCCATTTAGAGGTCTTGCAGCGATTTTTACTAATGGTAGTCTTTTATTCAGGATTGTTTCAAGAAAAGTGCTAATTTTAAAAAATGACTCAGAGTAATTATTTTCTGTGATTTTCGAAGTAAGTAAAATGCTCTAATCCTTGTCAAAATCTGCTTTGGGGGCATATGCAGATAGTGCAAGTCAAGATCTGTTTGTGCAGTGATCAGGGTCTTCTCTGATATACCGTATAGGAGTATCCACATAATAATTTTCTTATTACTCAATAAAAGCACATGTTGTGGGTACTCATTAGAAGTGCCTCACCTTAGAAGGGCCTCACCTTAGAAGGGCCTCACCAAGGCATTTCTAATGAGTATCCACAATATATGTTTTCATGGTGAAATAAGAAAAATATGAATACTTTTGTATTGAAAAACGCATTTTATCAAGAGCTATGTCTATCCCAAAATAATTAACTCTGTTCGAGCTGGGCCTTTGTTGCCCAGATAAGATGCCACCAGCCCTTCTTGTCCTGAGCATAATTTCAGATTCTTTCTTAATTTAACCCTTGACCTGCTGAACTCTGATATATCTTGCCTTTGTAAACAGTGTAGATCCAGATCAGTTGGCTTCTGAAGAAGCCAACTGATCTGGATCTGCATGTTTTGCCATTAAGTGTAGGAATTTGCTGCAACAGTTGGGGTAAAATAATCTGATTGGCTGAAAATTAGAAGTGGGCATGGCATCTTAATTTATTCATCAGGACAAGGGTTAACATGTGGAAGGTGAATGTGCAGTTATGTATACAGTGATAGCAATAATAGCAATAATTTGAAATGAAATTCAAGATAAAAGCATAAGATTTTGTTTGTTTTCTCTTGAGAAATGTGGGTGGGTAGCCAAGGTGTTAGTGTTCCTGATTTGGAATCACAAGGTCCCAGGTTCAAATCCCACTAGAGGCAGAATTGAGCTCATGGCTGTAATTACACCACAACCTCCTTATGACACTATTGTTGGGGTCCATAGCATAAACCATGTTAGTTAAACAACTGTGTTATAGCCAAACAAAAATGTATAGATTATATTGAAAAATGACCATTTATGGTCATTTTTCAATATAATCTGTACATATTCGGGATCCATCTTTGAACAGTGTTATATCCAAAACTATATTATAACAAAACCATGTTATAAAGATGTTGTAGTGTACATACTTACTAACTTACTTGCAATAGATGTCAGACTAAACATTTCTGCTTCTAAAGACACATTTTTTCTAATGGTGAGGGAAAACCAGGGCAGTTTTGGCCAGATCAGCCGAAACCACCACGACTTGGAGGGTGATAGTCAAACAATTGATATATACCGGCAGGTTACTTATTGATGTTTTTTTTTTCAACACACAATATTCTTTATTTTTTGCTGGTGTTGCTTGTGTGATTGGAAGCTGCACGACAGAGGTACGTTACTAGTCGTGAGCCAAACGTGCTGCAGATTGAGCTGTCCGAGTGGCTAATTGCACAGACTGACAGCCTTTCATTATTACCTGTCATCTCGATATACCCTAAATAGTGTTTTTGATATGTCCTAAATAATGTTAAAAACACCAGATCAGCACAATAATGGCTTTGTGATGAGTGAAAATGATTCCTAATACATGTACACCACAACCTCTTTATAACACTAATGTTTGGGTCCATTGCATAAACCATGTTAGTTAAACAACCGTGTCATAGCCAAACAAAAATGTATAGATTATATTGAAAAATGACCATTTATGGTCATTTTTCAATATAATCTATACATTTTTGGGATCCATCTTTGATTCATGTTATATCCAAAACCGTGTTATAATGAACCGTGTTATAAAGAAGTAGTGTAGCTTACTCTGGCAGTATAATGTATTTTACCCTAAACAAAGTTCAGGATAAGGGATATCTTGATAGTTTTCTTATTTCTCCTCAAAAACATGTTGTGGGTACTCATTAGAGTACTTCTAATGAGTACCCACAACATATGTTTTCATAGAGAAATAAGAAAAATGTCAATAGCGTTTGGTTATGAAGAATTGCCTTAACCCTTTTCCTGCTGTTCACGACAACCCCATTGTTCTAACGAGTACCCACAATCTATGTTTTGAGCAGAAATATGAAAAAATATCAGAATTTTTCATCTGAAAATTTTCATTTTTTGATGGTTAAATTTTCAGTATATTTGAATAGCCGTGTTTACGTAATGCTGTCAAGCAATTCCCAATTCCGTTGTCTTCAGATTACAGCCAGCATACGTTTTGTTTTTATAGAGGCATATGTTGTGGGTGCCCATTTGAATTGCAGTGATTTGTTGATGCAGTTCAAATGAGCACTCACAATGTATACTTATATGAAAAAAATTAGAATTAAAAAAGAAAACACAAAAAACATCACATAAGCATCATTAGATAAGTCCTTTGCCTTTTTATTAAGTGAACCCTAAGGACAGATGGATACATATTTTACCATAAGTTTTCCCAGTAATTTTGAAAAACCTAAGCACACTGTGCGGTTATTAGGTCGAATACGGTAAATTTGATTTCCCCTAACACTTGCAGTCAGTCGGAGTTTGATAAGAACAATTTTAAAATGTATCTTGCAAGTTCACGCTTGCTTTTATGACACAAAACTGCTTCATTTTAAATACAGAGTGATTTGATTTCAAGTATTCATAAATGTAATTTTTAGATTTACTCCATAAGAAGTTGATTGTTTCTTTCTGATCTGACTTGTTGGATTCTGACTAGATTTGCTATCTAGTATATCTACGTTGGCCTTAATTGCTTATTATACTTTTATGACCTTGATCCAAATTTCAATGTCACCTCAGGACTAACACTATTGAAATAAAGTTTTGCAACATACTACAATTCTGATCAAGTTTGGTACAAAATATATCTAGGGTAGTTTTAATTGCTGTTTAGATTTATGACCTTGACCCAAACTATAAGATCACCACAGGACTTACACAATTAACCCTAGTTCTGATGACCCCGGATATGTCCTTTGCAGAGCAGCTTGAGATGACCTTAGTAGTGTTGATAGGGCCGTAAAAATCCAACTCGAAACTTAAAATGATATTGTGACTGTGACGCTACTGGCGGGCTAAAAGAAAGGTTCTGAAGACTGACAGACATGGTTATCTGAAATACCACTCCTGTAATGGTACTGTCATCATATATTGAAATCATCAATTCAGATTATCAGGATGGCAAGCACGCAAATGATTCACATTATTGGTGCGTTTCCTCGTGAGAAAGTACTATCATTAATTGGTCAGTAAATCCGGGAACGAAGGACTATCACCACACAAAATGACCCACAAGGGTTGCGGCGGTGTCATTAAACCCAAACACAATTTCTCCCTTTCTCTGGGAGATTATTCAAAATGACCCACAAAGGTTGACGTGTCGTTGAACCCAATATAGGCCGCAAAAAAAAAAAAAAAAAAAAAAAAAAAAAATAATAATAATAAAATAAAATAAAATCCCGTAGATTTTACGGTAAATACTGGAAAATGGCTGTCAACGTATGATGTGTATATGTATGTATATATGTATATATGTGTGTGTGTATGTGTGTATATGTATGTATGTGTGTGTATGTATATATATATATTTATATATATATATATCGTTTTTTAGCTAAGAGGACCATATGGTAGATAAGTATCAGTATGCTTAATATGTTATCCTCTTTAAATAAAGACATTATTATTATTATTATTATTACCGTATATTTTTTCGGGAATTTCTTGGTAGGATGGGGTAAGGATGTAAAAGCTTAAGATACGGTGCGTGCGTTATCTCACACCCCTTCTATGTCCTATACATTACCTACCTACCTTGCCCTACTCTGCCCTACCATTCATAATTATCCCTGTAAATAATCTACAGGCGCTCATAAATACTATGGTACAGGCATTGGCAGGCAGCCATCAGTATTTACCGTCAAACCTACGGGATCTTTTTACAGTGATATACAAGTGCTCACCACCTGTGTCGCATCTTGAGAAAGCTTACGTTCTGACGTGCGCACAACTTGACAAAGCCTCAGATCAGCCCGCTGATTCGAACAGTGTGATCAGAATCTTCGTTGACCACATGAAGAAACTTTGATCCTTGCTGGGCTATCCAAAATGCGCCCACTCAAAAATTATGATCAGACTACGCGAATGTGCAGGGTGATCTGAATCTACGTTTGGCTATTTGGCTAACATGTCCGAAGGTGTTTTTGTTTTTTTTCTTGACGTAGCGGCCCGGTTGAAGGTCAAACCTTTGACTGAAAATTCCTCAAGGATATGCTAACTGCGCATATGCAAATTAATCTGCACGCGTGCGCATGTCTGGTAGCTAAAGTGTTTTCAGGGAGAACTGGGTATGTCCTATATGTGCATTTAAATCTGGGTATGCATTGTTCATTGTATAGCCGGAAACAAATGTTTGGACTCCCCTCAAATCGCATACACAAGTCATGCAGAGTTAGTTACTAACAGTGCATAAATTAGCCTTAAACTTAAATTGCCATTCATAGCTGTAGCAGACATTTTAATTCTTTTATTTGTATTTTTTTTTCTCAAAGAAAATAAGTCTGTCATTACATGCATATATACTTCTTAGCAATTGATTCACATGAAATGTCAAGTTTTATTTCTTAAAAATAAATAAATAAATAAAAATAGAATGTCGTCTGCATCAATTTGGCTAAGCGTTTTTAGGTGTAAGTTTTTGGCTGTGTCAAAAATCCTGAAATTATAATAATAAAAGAATGTCGTCTGCTACAATATGTTTTGGCGCTTTAAGGGTTAACAGGCAGGTGTTTAGCATATGCATAGATATAAGGGACGAGCTAACGTGGACATTACTGTAAAACAAAGGCTTTTAAACCATTTAAGCCGGGAGGACTGCTACCTCAACTCTTTGGACAGGTTCTTTTCTAATAGAAGGGGTATCTGGTTGGCTTTTAATTGTACTATGTTTTATAGAATTTTCTGTATATAATGCAAACAGTGTAGACCCTGATCAGACGCCGCGTTATGCGGCTTCTGATCTGGGTCTACACTGTTTGCCAATGCCACTTTTAAGGAACGCAAGGCATAAATGAGTTAACCGTCACCGCTCTCTGGGCTAATTCAGCAGTCGACTAATTGTTGATACTTTCTTATTTTTCCCCAGAAAACATGATTTGACATTTCATGCAAGCTGCACACCAAGCTCCCTTCTGAAAAGGGGTTTACTCTGAAAGGAAGTAATGGGGCCACTATCTGTTAATTTGGAGTATAACTCTTTTCAGAAGGGGGACAAAACAAATTGACAGAGTTGCCTCCCCTGAAAGTGTATCCATTTATCTTAATCTAAACACATAGCCTTGGACTTAAATCTGACGCAGTTCTAAATTAAAAGTCCTTCTTTGTCCTTAAAATCGTTTACCGCACAATATATCACGGCTGCTTATCTCCATGCACACGCGCAACACCGTGTTGTGAAAAGAAAAACGTAAGGAGATCTCTCCAAAAACTGGAGTTTTACATGCCTGATTGTCACCAAAACGGCAAAATCTGACCATCCTTTTATCGGGAGAAAAAAAAATTTGTTCCGTATTTGCTGTAAGGACTAATTCCGGTCTGATTATATGGGAGACTAAATAAGAGGTCGAATTACATCGCGCGATTTTGGATATCGGCGATCGTGCCAAAATTTAAGCCTTATTTCAACTGACACCCACCTTCAACGCTATCTAAACTGACTCTCCGCAACCATCTCCGGAAGATCTCCTTACGATTTTCTTTTCACAACACGTTGTTGCGCTAGTGGAGATAAGCAGCCGTGTATGTGCAGATATACAGTAGAACTAAACCTTTACCGTGACCGTGGCTGTTTCAAAATAGTTTTCGAGTCCCAAGGAAATTCTTTCGATAGCTTAAGAGAACAAATTTTTAAGGATATTTTAGTGAGTTTTTTTTTTTTTTTATTTTATCATGGAAATATATGTTGTGTGTACTCATTAGAATCGATGCGATTCTAATGAGTACTCTCAACATTCATTATTTTATAGAAAGAAAGGGCATCCCATTTGCCTTATGACCTGGCGTTATGATTAACCCTTAAAGGTTGCTAACGGAGGTAATTTTGATATAACTTTCTTGTTGTCTGAAAATATTATTTGCAAATGAAATTAAACTGCCCCTAGTTTGCTATAAAATATTTCTGAGAGTGTGTCCACCTGATTATCAGCGACTAATGAAATCAACCCGCGCGTTGGACGGACCAACGACATGAAACACACAACTTTTTTGTGACCGAACGGAACTCTATTCCTAAACTTAACGTTTTTTTTTCCAAACTTTATTTGGTCGATCCAAAGTTACTAAAGAATCTGAGTTGTATTGCTGTTGTCCACGTGACTATCGCTGACCAATAAAGGTAACCCACGTAAATAGCGTTTGTACGAAATCCCGGTAACAGTTATTTATAGCTGCGCTATTCTTGTCGCTGTGACATCAGAGTGCTGTGTAAAGAAGGCTCTGTAAAACTAGGACTGGACTCGGTGCTGGGACATTTGCAAACTGCAGACCCAGATCAGCTGCTCGCTCGGAAATCCACAGCTGCAAATGGGGTTTTGAATAATGTACACACTGTAAAAGTCTGATTTCAGACTGCTACATCTATGTCTTACACGGGTCCAAACTACATAATATTTTCGTTATGCTACGGTTGTTATTCTGTTAGGTATTTTATTTTAACGTTCGGTTTAAACTGAGAAACTTTTGGAAGCGCACGGATTCCTGTATTGAGTTCATTCCACAGTTTTAATGTTCACGGGGAAAAAAGATGATTCAAAAGAGCAAAGTCTGGAAAATGGTATTTCAAAATCGTCTCTATTTCAGAGATTATATCCAGCAGACACATGACGTTTATACAAGGCCTCGACGTCGATGCAACGTCATGACGTTGTATTGACGTTGAGACGACGTTGTATAGACGTCATGTGCCCGCTGGGTAAGTACTGGTATCATTTAGTCTGTTCGGTAACAGATCGGTTAAATATTGAAGGAACGTTACCACTAACTATCTTGTACATAAATACTAATTTTCTTCGTTTCGTGTTCTGTCCGCCAATTTTTCCCAACCAGTTTCATAGAAGAGACACCATAATGGAAACACATGCCGGAAGTCCAGTAACAATGCGTGCTGCGTTTACTTGTACTTGCTTTTACCGATTCGCATCAGTAATTGTGCGCCGGCCTCGGTGGCTCAGTTGGATGCGCCGTCCGACTGGAGAAGCGGGTTCAACCCCCGCCGAGGTCGGCAACATTCTTTCGTGGAGATTGATCATGAAATATTTTCTACGGTCATTCTCTCCTTTCCGCTGATTCAAGAAGGGCAGTTGTCAGTTTCTGGCGAAAGAATGTGCACAATACTGGTTAACCGCTTAGAGGACTAAGCCTGCCCAGTAAACGTGTGGTTAGGTAAACTGACCGCGCTCGATATGACCCTATTGGGTTGACTGGGCCGTAAAACCTCAACACAAACAAACAAAATCAGTAATTGTGCATCTATCCAAAACTTCAGAACCGTATTCTAGTAACGGTCTTATATAGGTACAATACAACTTATCGAGTGTGTTTTTAGACAATTCGTATTTCATTTTTCTAAAGTATGAAACTTGCTTAGAAGCTGACTCCATTATAAAATCCATATGCTTTGTCTACTTGTTGTTCGCTGATAAGTACATGCCTAAATGCTTATGAATTTTCGAGTGTGACCTTTATAACGAACAACAGATTAGATTATTTCGAAATTTGAGAATTCCTCCGTGTGAGACGAATGTTTCGGTTTTAACTACAGGATCACAAAATTATGACACTGACACCAATGAATTAATAATTCTGTCGGTTTTAAACTTTATTAAAGAAACACATAGATTTGAATGAATACATCTAACAAAAATAAAAAAAAAAAAAAAAAAAAAAAAAAAAAATAAAAAATAAAAAAAGAAAAGAAAGAAAGAATATAACGTTTTCGTTTGTCTCCATGCATGTCTGCCGCTTCAATATTGATGCCACCACAGTATGAGAGGAAGAATGTTTGTGATAAACAACTACAGTAGAACCTCGATAATTCAAACTCCAGTAATTCAAAATTCTCAATAATTCAAAATCATTTTGAAGTCCCGACTTAAATATATGTATGCATTTTAACCCTCAATTATTCAAAGTCTCAATAATTCAAACAAAACTGTTTGGTCCTTGGACTTTGAATTATCGAGGTTCCACTGTATCAGAAAATAATATAATTTATATAATTTGACCAGTTGCATTCACCATTGTATCATTGAAACTATTCATTGTATTATTGTAGGGAGAGTCCTATCTAATGTTGTCATAAGTTGTGTCCAATCCATTTTCGCTTTTTGCAATAAAATTGTTTAATCTAATCGAATATGTATTAAGATTGAATTTTCGGTACTAAAGCGGACAAGCATGGTGCACATTGTAATTTTTCTCTGCATCATGCACTCTTCGTCATTTTGTCATATTTCCGAACAAATGTTACAGTCGCAGCTATGTGCATATCACCATGTTGATTGCATATAGGCCGTGTCATGCGAAAACGTGTCTACGCGAATAGGCTATGCGGACAGCGAAAGCCCAGATCAGGATCAAGGCTTTCGCTGTCCGCATGCAGAATCATTGGAGACTCTAAAATGTTTCAGTGCCGAGCAAATGCCCGGATGAGACTTTGCGCATGTGCAGGATGATGTGAATACGCACAAGTTGAGCTGGACCGATATCACCAATGCATCGATATATCACATTATATAGCTATAAATATTGAATAATTAAAAAAATGCCATAAAATCCGTGGAGCAAGCGTACTGATATCACATAATATCGGCACGCTTACATGATCGTTGATATTGAACGCTCATTCTGATGCCGTCGAATGTTACCGTTATATGACATGATATTGCACTTGTGCAAAAATGATATCGTTTTTGTAATATGAATTTCACACTGTTGTAAGAATTGTTTTCAGAAAAGAATTTTATCTATAAAGTACCGGTATTTAATCGAGCAAATCTATTTATAGCCATATAATAAAAAGGTTGTTGCAACGATATTGGTGAATATTGTCCCTCGTTGGGATATCTAAGGTCACCGGCAAGCTCGTGTCCTTCGATATCCCAACTTGGGACAATATAATGGTACTACTGTATCGTGATACTAGTGCTTAGTATCGATACTTTATGATACCTGCATAATACACTTTTATGTATAAAAGAGCTTTTAACCTTTACCATACTCTGGGCTAATTCAGCACATGACAAATTCATGACATTTTTTCATTATCTTTTCTCGGACAAAAGGCTCTGACATTTTATGCACGTTAAGAGAAACAACAACAACACAGGGTTAACGGATCATTGTACAGTATCGTATTCAAACGGAGAAAGTTCTAAATAAGCATTCTTTATAAATCTCTAGCGGGCCGTTATCAGCCCGTCAGGGTAGCTGAC
Source organism: Anodontia alba (assembly GCA_964016985.1). Classification (NCBI taxonomy): domain Eukaryota; kingdom Metazoa; phylum Mollusca; class Bivalvia; order Lucinida; family Lucinidae; genus Anodontia; species Anodontia alba. The sequence goes on along the minus strand of OZ024838.1, from coordinate 17,678,492 downwards.
GGGCTGATAACGGCCTGTTACAGATTTATAAAGAATGCTAGCTGGGTCAATACTTATGTACGAAATTGTCAATAATTATGTTCCATCATATCTCTCGAATATCCTACCCAACAGTGTTAAAGAATCTAGTCAAGAATCTTAGAGCGGGAAATAATTTTGGAATATCGTCATCGTTTTATCCACCAACAATAAGGTTATGCAAAGATTTAGATATAAGAGTCCGGTTCTCTTCCTACTATTTCACAATCTAAATGTAGTTTAAAAAAACAACGCCTGAGAAAGTAGAACGTACGTCTGAAGGAGAGCGGAAGTATAAAATTATACTCACAAGAATTAGGAATATACAGTATAACCTCAATGGCTCGAACACGGATGGCTCGTTTACCGTGGATGATTCGAACTCTTTTTTCAGTCTCTACAAAATTCTTCCAATAGCTCAAGAAAACAAATATTTAATGATTTTTTTCTTATTTTGTCATGGAATTGTATGTTGTGTGTACTCATTAGAATCGCCTCATCGAGGCGATTCTAATGAGTACACTCAACATACAATCATTGTGTAGAAAATCGAAAAGACTTCCCTTAATTATCGCTATTTGCTTCCTGAACTGGTGCCATGATTACCCTCAGTGGCTCGAACTACCCATGTCTCGAACGAATTTCCATGGTCCCAAAGATGTTCGAGCCATTGAGGTTCGACTGTAAATAGCAGTTCAAAAGCAGATCTCTGTCATGTAACACTATCCAAAGTTCCATACGGTAATTGTGAAATTTGAAATGAAACAACCGAACATTTATACTTTTTCGAATGCGGCCTTTATTCTGCCTAACGCAGTATACTATTTCACACTTGTGACCCCAATCTTCATGTTTTAACTTAAGGATCTCCAGGTTATGGATACAAAAAAAAATTCTTTAATCTGTTCTTAAATCTATTAAGGATAGTCGTAGGTTTGATTGATAATAGGCTGAACTTGCAATGCCTTTCTTCAACATGTATGATGGCACCATGTCTTGCATAGTCTTTTTTTAATTTTTTTTTGTCTTTTTATCCTTTGTCTATCTTGTACTGTTCCAAGTCTTGACCTACATTTTTCTCGCCGGTCACGCCCTTCTCTGTTCTGTCCTGTCGTGCCTGTCTTGCTCGGTTTTGTTTTGTTCTGTTCTATTCTGTTGTTTAACAATATCTGTTTGCTATATGTTCTGGTTCCGTTTATTACTAGCGGCGCTACCACAACGTGTGAAAGGGGTATGTGTGAGAGAATAAAGGCGTATGTTAACATTTAAAAATACTTCTTATACGTGTGAAATTCAATTTAGCCATTTGACCATTAAAAAGAAGTTATTGAAATGCCTTTGGAAGAGTACTATCTAACATTACATATATGTATCCCTTCGACTAATGTTGCAATAAAATAGGTTCCATAAAAAAAATCGTACCGGACACTTGATATCGTGGTAATATGGTCTACGAACTGGGTGGCACCCAGTTCTACCTCGAAGGCGTGGCTTAGACTAGTCTCTTCGTCAACTTCATGTAATTAGCTGGTGGTATTTTCATCAGGTTTATGAAATAGGATTCCTTAGAAGACTTTGATTCGTCTTCAAATATAACTTCAATGTAGGCCTTAACTTTATAGATGTTACCTGTGAAAACACGCGATGCCGGCTCAAAGCTTTGCAAGTTTGTCTCCAACTCGTTGATAGTATGTTCAAGCCGGTCCCTCTCTATCGCTCCGAGAATGGCACTAGCTATCATGTCGATTCCCATTATAAGAACGCCAACGACAAGGACAGACAAGGCGGATGCTACAATCATACCAACTGACTCTACCAGACTGACCAGAATCATTCCAGCACGGATACAGCCAACAACCGCCACCCCAGCTATAGAACCGATAATAGCCAGGGAAGAGTCGCTGATTTTCCCAGCTAGTCTGAGTTTTTCAAGGAAACTAGTGTCGACAGACATCAGCTTTTCGTAAAGTTCTGGGTCTAGCAGTTCTTTCAGCTTCTTGCATTTCTCCTCGAGGAAATCCTGGATTTCGTGAATGCGGCCGATAATGGTCGCACAGTTATATTTTATAGAGGCCTGCTCATCAACGTAAATTTTTGCGAATGAGCGACCTGGCAAGTGGTCGTGTATGCAATCAATCAGTTCATTTGTGGCTTGAAAATTATCCCCCATCAAGTCGTACAGCTTTTGTGACAACCGTATGACCTCCGCTCTTCGCCTAGGATTGTCAGGGTAAAATATGTCTGACCAAGACATCCTTGTCCTTTACCTGAAATTATAAAAAAAAAAAAATGGACAACTAAGAGCCGCAACAGCAGGAAACGTACCTTCGAGCAAGTGCACCCAGCGAAGATTCAGATTTTTCAGAATCTTGACTCGGCGCATTTTGGATAGCCAATGGGCCGAAGTTTATTCCTGCTGACAACGAAGACTGATCAGACTGTGGGGATATGCAGGCTGTTTTGAGTTTTCGGTGGACACACATGCCAGTAGTGTTGGGAATTGGTCAGAATTCCATAGTCGATCATCGCTTTTGTAAAACCGACTGATCAATTAATAATCGACTTGTAGAAAATGTATTCACTCTTAATTTAGCCCTCTTCCAGGTACTTATTCATCGCTCCAGATCAATAAGAGGGGTGTCCAGATAATATTTTTTTTATTTCTCCATGTAAACATATGTTGTAGGCACTCATTAGAAGCGCCTCCACAAGGCGCTTCTAATGAGTGCCCACAACATGTTTTCATGGAGAAATAAGAAAAATATCAGTAGTTTTGGGTTGACTTTTTTAAGGCTATTTTATCTTTTTTTTTTCACTTTTACTGACCACAAATCTGGAATGACCAAAATAGACAGCTTTGAATTTCATTTCTTTATAACTTGCCTTTGAAAATACAACTTAAGAAAAGTATGTTTCCAAAAGTAGAATTTTGCGATTAGTCGACTATGAACAATATTTCCGATCATCAGATACAATAGGCAAAAGTGATTGATGATCGGTTATAATCGATCATCAGTGGCAACACTACATGCTAGAAGGTAGGGTATCTCACTTTGCGAGCCGTATTTATTATTCAATGTAAATTGCATATTACCTATAAACATATGCAAAGTATATTAACCCATTGTAGTCGGGAGGGTAAGTGGCAAACAGTGCAGACCCAGATCAGACGCCGCAGAATGCGGCGTCTGATCAGGGTCTCTATTGTTTGCAAATAGTTTATCCATTTTCTCTAGGAATATCTAAATCTCATAGCCGGACTTGACTAAAATTGAAATTGGACTCTTCCAATAAATAGTGTGGGTGGGTCTGTTCAGTCTACAATGGGTTAAAGGGAAATAGATATACTTTTAAGGGAGGTATCTCTTTTAAAAATGCTTAGCTCTCTTCTAAAAAGGGTTGTACTCTCAAAGGAACGAATTTTCTCCAACGGGAATTTGCTCCCCGTGGGAGGAAATTCTTCTCTTTTAGAGTAGTTTCAGAGGGATCTTGGTGCGAGAGAAAGTTATCAGGAAGTCGCAACAGTCGTCTGAGATAATCCTGTCCTCTTAACCCTTGTCCTGCTGATTAAATTATGATTCCACACCCACTTCTAATTTTCAGCCAATCAGATTACTAGATGCAGATTGCTGAATACAAATTTGAATACTTAATGACAAACAGTAGAGATCCAGATCAGTTGGCTTCTTAGAAATGATAGAACTTGAAATGATTCAGAAAACAGGTTTTGACATTTCATGCAAATTGTCTCTGACGGAAACAAATTGCATAAAATGTCAAAACCTGTTTTCTGAGGAAAAAAAAAAAAAATAGAATGTCGTCTGCTGAAATTTTTACCCAGAATGCTAAGCGCTAAAGTAGAACAGTGGCTTAGCAGTATACATGTTACGTAAGTGACTTAACCTTCACCGCTGTTTGGGCAAATTAAAGGCTCAATATTCCTAAAAAAATAAACATTTTTATCCAAGCAAGGTTTAATAAATTGACATAAAAGTATTAATACAATCATAAAATGTGTCACCTGAAAGCCTGTAAAATTTCAGTAAGTTTCTCGTTCTTGAACTGGATCAAAAATGAAATGATTGTTTATTGTGTCTCTGAATTAATGTTGGCAACATTAATTCAGAGATAACGATAAAAAATCATTTCAAGAACGAGAGACAAACTGAAATTTTACAGGCTGTCAGATGCCACATTTTATGATTGTATTAATACTATAAATCAATTTATTTAATCTTTCTTGGATAATAAAATGTCTATTTTTGAGGAATATGGAGCCTTTAACAGCAGACGACAAATTGATGTTCTTTTGTTTTTTGTTTTTTTTTTAATTTTCCCCTGGAGGCAATTTGCACGAAAGTCAAAGCCTATTTTCCGGGAAAATACAAAAAAAGGTATTATTTCAAAATGTCGTCTGGTGAAATCATTACCAAGCATATTAAGCATTAATATAATGGCATGTGTTAGACAGTACATATTAGGAGAAATATTATATCACTTACCGTACCTGTTAAAGTAAACACACACTGTAGCGAGGTAGCCTTCTGTGTTTGCTGCAGAAGCTGCTAGGTGAATGCACATTGCAAGGTGGACCCCAGCAATTTATACATCTTAAGATCCTGTTCGTAAATTACTCACTGGTAAAAGGCCACTTGTGAAGCTAAAATGTCGCCCACATGCACTTGTTCGTGTCCTCAGAGTTCGTGTCTCAGCATGAATTGAGATTTACTAAATTGCACTTGTACAAATGCATCAAATTGTCCTACATGCTGTAAGCCGCTCAGTACAGTACATGTACTTATCATTTCAAGGTTGCGAGGGGTGTGCATGGATGATAATTTAAGGTGAAAAGAAACAGCGATGTATAATTTGTACGCACCCTAGGAGAAGCTTGAGTACAATCTCCCTAGTATCGCTTCCAAAAAAGGGACTACTCTTACAGGAAAGAATTTGCTCCCCATGGGAGCAAATTCTTTCCTATAAGAGTAGCCACTTTTTTGAAAGCGATAAATTCTCTTTGAGAGCAGCCACTATGGTAAAGAAGCAAATTAGTTCGTTAATTGATGTCTCTTTATCGCAAATATTTTTCTTACGCATATTACGCGCATGCGTAATATGCATAATGAGCGTAAAGCCAATGTCGACACGCTTCAAAGAGCTCACTCTGACCAGAAAGTATTTTCCTCTTTTCCTAAAGGGGTTTATCTTAAAGGCTCCATATTCCTCAAAAATAGACATTTTTTATCCAAGAAAGATTAAAAAAAAATTGATATATGGTATTAATACAATCATAAAATGTGGCATCTGGCAGCCTGTAAAATTTCAGTTAGACGACTGGATTAAAAATGAAATGATTTTTTTTTTTTTTTTTTTTTTTTTTTAGGATCTCTGAATTAATGTTGGCAACTCTAATTCAGATATATGATTTGTCAACATTAATTCAGAGATATGATAAAAACAAACAAACAAAAAAAAAAAAAACATTTCTTTTTTGACCCAGTTCAAAAACGAGAGACGAACTGAAATTTTAAAGGCTGTCAGGTGCCACATTTTATGATTGTATTAATACCATATATCAATTTATTAAACCTTTCTTGGATAATAAAATGTCTATTTCTGAGGAATATGGAGCCTGTAAGGGGAACTAAATTGGGTGACAATTATGTCAAAATTGTTTTGCCCCCTTCTGAAAAGGGGTCTTCTCTCTAAGAAGGAAGGGACTTAGTGTACAGTCAAGCAAACAGGAAGTCGAAAAAGGTCATCTCCCTTGGCGGAAATAGCAAAAATCAACACGGCGTATTGCTAAAAATGCTTATAATCAAGACTAATGTACTTTTGTATTAAATTTTACTCAAGGACTCTATTCAAAGCAATGCACCTGCCAATGTTATCACCCTGAGGTGGGATGGCCTGGCGGGCATACCGTGGGGATTAGACAGTCAAAAAATCTCTACCCTCAGGAGTTTGACAAAATTCTTAGCTTCTGGGACGTGACCTTAGATTCCATAGCCATAACTTCTTACAAGAAGAGAGATATGATAATATAATCCAATCCGGGACATTGGCAAACAGCGGCGTCTGATCAGGGTCTCCACTGTTTGCAAACATATCAGACATTTTCTAAATATTTTAGAAAATAACCTGACCAGAATATGTGAAATGGACACCAGCCATATACAACGCGTAAGATTTTTAAAGTATTCTAGTCAGAGCGAAATAGATTACCCAGTAAGCATTCTACATAAATCTATAGTGGGCCGTTATCGGCCCGTCAGGGTAGCTGACGGGCCGATAACGGCCCGCTGTAGATTTATAAAGAATGCTAGCTGGGTAAATACCCATCAAGGGGATTTTCAACTCATAATAATGACGCAAGGGAGGGGTACTTGATCTGAAAAATTAAAATTTATCTAATTTCCCGGGACAACCCCGCCATCTTTTGACTTTTAGCAAAATTCAGCAGAGCGACATTTGATGATGATGACTTCTGGAAAAAAATTACCACAAACTTTTCAAAATGTTGTCTGCCGAGTTTTCCCCTTTGACTGGGTAACTGGTTTGTGTAATTATTATTTCTGTAAACATTTAATGAAATACTGCAGAGGTGAAAGCTATTATCATACCAATTTTTGTAAGAGAAGTAGATTGTATTCCTGATAAGCTCTCAGCCAATCAGATGACAGGCAACTAGGGAGCTGAAAAAAGCCCCGTTAGTTGAATTATAAGCTTCTGCCGTTAGCAAATTCAAATAAAACAGACATGCAATAATTTAAAAGATGAAAGAAAGAAAAATGAAAGGAAAGTTTATATTAGTTTATTTATTTTTCAAGCTCAATATGATTGCTAGGGCACGAATTACATATATAATATATATAATAATTTTAAAACATTTTTAAACATTATAATGTGATAATATGTGAACGTTTGATGATAGCTGGCCACTGTTGTGTTCAAAAGGCCATATTTCAATATCTAAGTGCAGATAACTCGGGCATCTATTACTTACTATCGCCCTAGCCCGAATTCTTCCTAGGCTCATGTCTCCGATTATTCAACAGAATATAGAGGCCCACGAGCCACGATTCGCACACCTGAGAGATGACATTTAAAGATTTCACAATTTTATACAAAGGCAAGGGCAGATAGCCCCCAAAATTTTGACAGTAGCTAAACAGTTTTACTACTTTAATCATAATTTGTAAGTTTCAGCCATTTTCCCCATATAAAAATATGGGGGAGCAAATTTGACCTTGCTGTAAAAAGGTCAAAGGTCAACGTATAACCATCATTTGAACAAACTTAGTAGACCTTGAGTATCCGATGCTATGTACCAAGACTCAGCCGCAAAGCTTTCTTGGTTCTGGAGAAGATTTTTTAAGTCTTTTTACCATATATTGGCATGGCGGCCATCTTGTTCAATGGCGCGGAACCATTCAAACAAATTGTTAGTACCCTTTCAACAGAAAGTCCCTTGTGAAATCTGGTGATAATTGCTCAAGCGGTTTCAGAGAAGAAGACATTTAACAATAAAATGGCGGCTGTGGTGGCCATCTTGGATTTCCTATCGGCACAATCTTAGCTATTTTCGATCTAGAAGTAATAGTGTTGCTACAGTGTTAAGTCAAAAATTGGTTTTCAAGATGACAGCTGTGGCGGCCATCTTAGATTTCTGATCAGCAAAATTTTATATACTTTTGATCTACAAGTCATTCTGTTGTTACAGTGTAAGTTTCAACTCAAATTACCCAATGGTTCAGGAGCAGACGTCTAAAATCGAATTTTCAAGATGGTGACTGTGGTGGCCATTTTGATTTCCATTCAGCACGCTTTCAGCTCCTTTTATATATACTAGTTGGCCTGTTCCACCATCACTTCGCAGACTGATTTGCGAGGAGCTGCCGAAAATAGATTTTCCGATCGGCACAATTTTAGCTATCTGTTCTAAAACGGCATGATTTTAGCTATTTTTCATCTACACGTCACCCTGCTGCTACATCGTATGTTTCAACTTAATTAACCAGTGGAGACACTTTCCTTGAAATGTCAAATCCTTTTTTTCTTGGTAAAATAAGAAAAAATATATTTTAAAATGTCGTCTGCCGATTTTTAACCCAGCATGCAACGTGTCACTCAGTGCACTGGTCGCTCTCATAGTTCTGGATTTAACCCATTTGAGTTTTGTGTCCCATGAAAAGGGCATTAGCAAACAGTGTACTCCCTGAACAGACACAGCAGAAAGCGGCGTCTGATTAGCGTCTACGCTTTTTACATAGGATACAGGAATTTCTATAAAGAATGGTGATAATAAACCTTTCTTTTGGAAATGGACCTGTCAAAAGACTTCAGGTGAAGTCCAGTTGGTTAAGGGAATGGATTGCCTCCAGGGAAGATCACTCAGACGGCCAGAAAGCAGTTTCCTCTTTTCTCAAAATGACTCCTCCTTAAAGGGAGGTACGGGCTTGTTGTGCAAGAAAGCAAACCGGATGTCACAAATGTTGTCCCCCTCTCGAGCTTTTACGGTCATCTCAAACCATTCGGTAGTTTTCTGTTGACCGTTTCGAGACTGGTGCGTTATTATATTTGTATGTCTGTCAGTGATTTGGTATAGTAAATCAACACCAACACGAAATAAACTTTATCATGTATTAACATCAACGTTTCGCCATCACGGCTACTTCAGGATGTAATAAACATTCTAACACTCCTCGCCTATATAGCCAATGGTTAAACTCAGTGATTTATTCTATTCTGCATTCTAACACCCCCGCACGGGTTATTCCTTATTTGTCTTTACATTTCTAGCCGTGCTTTATCTAAGGTATTTGAGCACAGGAATTTCGTCGCGCGCTATCGACGGGAAACCAATCATATTTGCGAGTTTCACCCCCTGGTAACTGTGGACGCTAGATTACCATACAATATTGGCCGAAACATTCATATACATAACAAATTATTTTATTTATTAAGACAGAAAATGATCTATGAGCATATTGCAGTTCTTTGACTTTTTTTTACCTGATGAGTTTCTCTACAGTTTACACCATTCAAACACATTCGTTTTACTTCTTGTTTCCATCGTGACTTTCGTGTATAAATTTGTTGACGTTCGAAAACGAAAGTAAGTCGGTTAACATTCTTATTTGCCGTTTTATATCTGTCCTTATTAAAGTCCATCGCGGCACTCAAATTTCATACGTTTTGCAATTCTTTCATGAACACAGGATTTAAGTTTTTATATTAATACATCGTTTATTTATATATACACCGTCAGCTGATTCACATAAGTTACCCTCCATTTTGAATATTCGTCATCGAACCTTGTAACTACGTAACCGCGTGACGTAATGCTTAAGAGGTATTGTCAACTACCAAAGGGGAAGTCAGGTAATAAAAATAATAATGAAAATCAATAAAAAAAATCATTTATGCAAAACTCACTCAATGAGGGGTGTTAGAAAAGAAATAAATTATTCCGAACCGTGCTCAAATGCCCCAGATAAAGCACAGTTGAGTTTGGGTTGTAGCCATTTGAGCACTTGCTCGCTGCGCTCGCTCGTGCTCAAATGGGTACAACCCAAACTCAACTGTGCTATATCTTAGGCATTTGAGCACGGTTTGGAATAATTTATTTCTTAAATAAATCACTGGGCGGAAGCGCGGGACGCTATCTGGCGCCCTTTCGACGTCATGTTGACGCTTTGCTGACGTCAGTCATCGTTTCCACGGCGTTAGACGGTGTAACGTCTTTTTTCTCGGGTCAACAACGTAAGAAATGCATGTAAATAACAGCGTTACAGTCAAAATTGTTGGCGGGATTTCTTTATGCGATGGCGGACAGGTGGAAGAATCTGAAGAATACAATTACTTTTTCGTTGTTTTCTATGTGCTAGAATCGAAATAGATCAGCTCTTGTGCGTGATTTGTTGAGTAATAAATCACTGTTTGTCGGTCAGTTGTAAGTAGTATATCGGCCTCGGTGGCTCAGTTGGATGCGCCGTCCGACTGGAGACCAGGAGGTCGCGGGTTCAACCCCCGCCGAGGTCGGTAACATTCTTTCGTGGAGAACCCCCGCCGAGGTCGGTAACATTCTTTCGTTGAGATTGATCATGAAATATTTTCTACAGTCATTCTCTCCCGCTGATTCAAGAAGGGCATTTGTCAGTTTCTGGCGAAAGAATGTGCACAATACTGGTTAACCGCTTAGAGGATTAAGCCTGCCCAGTAAACGTGTGGTTAGGTAAACTGACCGCGCTCGACATGACCCCATTGGGTTGACTGGGCCGTAAAACCTCAACACAAACAAACAGTTGTAAGTAGATAAATCACTCGCGCTCCGCGCTCGTGATTTGATCTACTTTACAACTGACCTCCAAACAGTGATTTATTACTCAACAAATCACTGCTAGAGCTGATCTATTTCTTAAATAGACACAGATGACGTCGCGCACGAAAACGTAACGTGATGCGGTGCGCCATGCCAGCTACGCCACAAAAAAACAACAACAAAAAAAAAAAACAAAAAAAAAAAAAAACGGCAATGTACAATAAAGCAAGTTATCCGGGGCACAGCAATTCCCACAGTACACAAGTATGCGACAAGTGAAGACCAAGATCAGCCTGCGCATCCGCGCAGCCAGATAAAAGTCCTCACCGGCCGCGTAATGATCCCAGCCTTCCATAGAGCGATCAGCGAAGACCCAGATCAGACCGCGCGGATGCGCAAGATGATCCGAGCCTTAGCCGGGCGCGCATGCAAAATTAACGAACGTGACGTTGCAGCGACGTTGTAACGACGTTGTTGCGATGTTGTGAGTTTGCTGGGAAGTATAACTATCTGTCGAGGCGTCTTTCCTTTTATAGTAGACCCTTTTTCATTTGGGGCCTGGTGTGCAGAAAAGCAAACAGAAAATATGCTTGAAATATCAGTGCAGCAAGGCGACTGTACTTACAGCAAATTGCAAAGTTTTAGTGCATTTTCCTCTGAGAAAGTACGATCATTGCGTGGTCGAAACATCCGGGTACGAAGGACTATCTAATGACGCACTTATATAAATATAAGAGCTCATCAATTGAGCCATGATGTGAGAAAACATCCCTTATGACATATGCCCCCAACGAGGACTCAAATCAGCCTACTCCTTCGCGCAGTTTGGTCAGAGTATTCGTTGTCCACAGGAAGAATGCGTCCTTGTCGGGCTATACAAAATGCGCTCAGTGAAGATTCTGATCAGCCTGCGCGCATGCACAGCTGATCTGAATCTTCACTGGGCGCACGTGTACGAATTTACGTTGTTTTTTTTTTTTTGATATTGTGGCTCAATTTATTACAAACTTGAAGGCTCCAATGATAAGCTAACTACGAATATGCAAATAAATTTGCATCCGTGCGCATTTCAGATAGCAAAAGTGTTTTTGGATGTCCAATTTTAGCCGGAAACACATGTCTGAGTTCAAAAAAGTCTTGCAAATATTACTAACAGTGCATGAATTAACCTTGAACTTTAAGCGCCATTCACAACTGCAGCAGACGACATTTTGAATTCTTTTATTCGTATTTTCAGAGAAAGTAAAGCTTGGCATTACATTTTACATCTACCTAGTTAATGATTCATATGAAATGTCAAGTCTTATTTTCTCAAAAAAGAAAGAATATCGTCTGCTACAATTTTACTTAGCGCTTTTAGGATTCAGATTGATTGATTAATTTATGCAGTGTCAGCAAATTTGTATGTCGATTTAATCCGCGCAAAAAATTCTCTAAACTAATAATAATTGTAATAAAATGTCGTCTGCTTCAATATTTTTGGCGTTAAAAAAAGTAAATAATAGTTAACAGGCAGGTATAACAATATATGCGTTAATATGAGCCACTAGCAAACGAGGCTCAAACACAGCCTCTAACCTTTACCACGCTGTTGGCTAATTCAGCAGACGACAAATTGAAGATACTTTTCTTATTTTTTCCCAGTAAACAGAAGTTGACATGTCATGCAAATTTGCATGAACTATCAAAATCTGTTTCTTTGGGAAAGGTAAGAAAAAATATTTCAATATATCGTCTGCTGAAAATTTTGCCCTGAGTGCTAAGCGCTAAAATAGTAGCCTGGCTGCCATGAACTTCTAAACCATCTGCAATTAAACGGAAGATGAGGAGTGCATGCATTCCTCATATTTATCCGAAGTATTTGGACAGACAAGCCTTGGCAAATAGTTTACTAGTCTGGCCCCAGACCCTTTCTTTATTTTTCTTTTCTTTCTTTTTCTTCTTGTTTTTTTTTTTTTTTTTTTTTTTTTTTTTGAAGGGACACAACACTTGTATAACTTGTAGAATTTTTGTTTACTTCAGTCCCTTGGCTAGAAAGAAAGGAAGATGAGGCGGTTCTAACGAGTACCGACAATCTATGTTTTTGAGCAGAAATAAGAAAAATAATGTATACCCATGTAAACTCCAGTTTTACTATATAAAAGTGGGGTTTAAGGGGGTCAAAATTATATAGGCATGTTTTCGTAATCTGACGCAGCTCGAAATTAAAAGCACGTGTCCCATCCGTGAGTGGGTGTCCTCTAAGTCATCCGTGCAACATCTTTATAAACCACATACAGGAAATATATATATAAAAAAAACTTCAAGGACTCGAACACCGATGACATGTTTAATCAAAATCGACTAGTACATCGCTAGGCTCGGAAGAGTGCCCTCGGCACGGTTTTCTCGGCAACACAAAACTATTCTCGGCGACACAAAACTATTCTCGGCGACACAAAACTATGCTAAGATTCAATGTTTGAATCGGTATAGTTTACTAATGGCACACCAGTCATCCATTCATTCATTCGGATGCGGGTCAAATGAGGGCACTTTCACCAGCCATCACGAAAACATACCTATATAATTTTGACCCCCTTATACCCCACTTTTATACAGTAAAACTGGAGTTAACAGTGGTATACATTATTTTTCTTATTTCTGCTCAAAAACATAGATCGTGGGTACTCGTTAGAACCGCCTCACCGAGGCGGTTCTAACGAGTACCCACAATCTATGTTTTGAGCAGAAATAAGAAAAATATCAGAAGAATTTTCTATCTGAAAATTTTCATTTTTTTTTTTTTTTTGGTGGTAAAATTTTCAGTATTTTTGATAGGCGTGTTTTCGTATCTGTAATGTTTACTAATGGCATACCAGTCAGCCATTCATTCACTCCGATGCGGGTCAAATGAGGGCTCTAGTCTGTTCAGTCTCACCAGCGAGATAAAATTTGGATACAAAGTATTCCGAAGATTTAACCGGAAAATAATAAAGATTTTTTATGTATAGTCGCCTTTTTATGAATAGTGAGCACAAGCTTGAAAAACTTTAATTGCGAGTGATTGAGACTACATGTGTACATGTATATCCATATTTTAACAAACTGAGCTGTGGAGAGACTTGCTCGAGGCCACAGCACCTGGCACCTAGTGTGGGACTCAAACCCAGCACCCTCTATCACGAAACAAGTGTTTCACCCCTGGGGACCCTATATCACTAATCATGTGCTTTACGACTGCACCATTACAAAAAATAATGAACGCCTAGTAGAAAACAACTGACGCAGGCTTTGCGTTCCATTTCTTTATAGTCTACCGTATTTGTACATGCCAGTCCTGACATCAGAAATGTGAAAAGCCAATAAATAATGATTTCTCTCACTGATGTTTAGGGGAACAAGGTCAACCGTAGGTATACTGGCTGTGTCCCGAAAACAAAATCATAATTGCAGATATAATAAAAAGCGCTGCAGGCACTACACCATGCCTCGCCACTGTACTTACATCAAGCAAGTGCCATGACTCGGTCAAAAATGAAATGTGTTCAACATGTTATGTCCCTTTACATTTTTGCAAGGCTTGAAGAAAATCTCTGAAACCGTCACGTAAATGACTTGGATCATTATCTACAATGTTCAAAGGGCGGTAACTCCAGAAGCAGGTAAGTCAGAGTTACGGTTCTTGCGTACATTTGCATAACATTTCAAGAAAATATCTCGAACAGTTTTCAAATTACAGAGAGGGCACAAATACATTACAGAAATCACTATTTTCAAAGTTCAAAGGGCCATAACTCCAAAAGTAGGTTAACCAGAATTACCGTTCTTGTGTTCTTCACCTTGTCTCATGATGCTTTACATTTGTTTGACGTTTCATCAATATATCTGGAACTGTTTTTAACTTTCAGAGCGGACACAAGTACATAACAGAAATGGCTATTTTCAATATCTACTATGTTCAAAGGGTCGAAACTCAAAAAGTACGTTAACCAGAGTTACGTTTTGTGTGTTCTGCACGTTGTCGCGTAGTGCTTTAGATTTGTTAGAAGTTTCATCAAAATATCTCGAACGGTTTTTAACTTACAGAGCAGACACAAGGACATGGAAGAAATTGCTATGTTCAATGTTCAAAGGGCAATAACTTCAAACGTAGAAAGGCCACAGTAACAGTTCATGTGTTCTGCACATTGTCCCATGGTGGTTTACATTTGTGTAAAGTTTGGTGAAAATATCTCTGCCGGTATCAGAGTTATGGAGCGGACACGAATGATGGAAGCGCTGAGGGCCGAACGGACTCCATGCTGATCGCTATATCCCCGAACCTATATATCGGTCGGGGGATAAAAAAGCAACTGAAAGATCGCATTGATCAAAGCAAGCAAAACTATTTACGCATAAAAAAAAAGTTACTGTCGAACGACAAGTCACCCGCCCAACCATCAAGGTCCAGTTATTCAAAGATACATTTACGTTAGCTTAACGAGCTCGTTAATGACAAATTCGTTAACTGTTGAAGCTAAGGTATTTTCGAATACATTGATATTTTTGCTGGAAAAAATGTGAGTAGCTTTTCACATTTTTTTTCAGCTAAAAAATATCAATGCATTTGCCATATTTCAAGACAGACATTTTAACGTCACGTTGGCTAAAAAGTTCGTTAAGTTTTGAACAGGACCCAGATGATGAAGATGCTGTCAAACATTACGAAAACAAGCCTATTCAAATATACTGAAAATTTTACCACCAAAAAAATGAAAATTTTCAGATAAAAAATTCTGATATTTTTCAGGATTCTCCTGAAAACATAGATTGTGAGTACTCGTTATAACCGCCTCGACGAGGCGGTTCTAACGAGTACCCACAATCTATGTTTTGAGCAGAAATAAGAAAAATAATGAATACCCCTGTAAACCCCAGTTTTACTATATAAAAGTGGGGTTTAAGGGGGTCAAAAATATATAGGCATGTTTTCGTGATGAGAATGTGCAAATTACTGGTTAACCGCTTAGAGGACGAAGCCTGTCCAGTAAAACTGTGGTTACTGTCCTTTCGATATCTCTTGGAAAGACGTTTTATTTTAAATGAAAATCTTTTGTTCTGACCGACCATATCTTATCAGAAACCATTTGTCTTTTCTACTTTTGTGTTTTGTTCTCAAATATTTACACTAAAATTACATTTACGGCTAAAAGTTGGTCTGACCTATACAATTTCAATAGTAAAGTGATTTTTTGGAATTTTTGTCTAAGAAAATATTTTTTACTTGCCTTTGTTGAATTTGAATTATTGATGTTTCACAACAATATTGTGAAAATTTCAGAAAAATTTAACAAGTGGAACAAGTTGAAAATCTGGCTCTAAAATACCTACCCTACAGATTTCAGCATGATTTTGCTTCATTTTTACTATGGGAAAAAGTGAAAATATCTGATTTTTTAAAAACCAATAACTGCAATGAAATGTTTCATACATACGAAGTTACGACAAATGGTTTTGCATTAGATCATGACAAAAGTTTGCAAGTTTACTTCTTTTGTGTTAAGTGACAAACAAAAAACGACTTTCTGAAAGATGTCGAAAGCACAGTAGGTAAACTGACCGCGCTCGACATGGCACCATCGGGTTGACTGGACGGTAAAATCTCAACACAAACAGGGGGTGTTTGAGTGTGGCGAAGGTGTGGTGTATCTTACGTCACTGGGGCGTCCTACTCATACTGGCTTAAGTTGGGCAAGGCCTGCTATCCTTGTAGCAGGTGAGGGTAGATGGGGAATGTTTTTATTTCTTCTGTTTCTTCACCTTAATTCCTGTTCCTCTTTCTTCCCTGTCCCTCTCTTTCATCGCTACTATTCCTTCTCTCTTTTCTCCTTTTCTTTGGGAGACGACACAAAATGACCCACAAGGGTTGACGTGTCGTTAAACTCCAACACAATCAAAAATCAACACAAACAACATAAACTTATTGTCCAAATTGTTTTTCTCATTCAGTTTAAAAACTTGAAAATATCTGACTGTAAGTTCATTTTGTTTGTTTCTCATGAGCAAGCATTTTAAATTTTCTTTCTTTTTTTTTTGTCAGCTTATATTTTTTTTGGCTAACGTTTGTTGTAGGTTTCTGTTTGTCTCAAGATTGGCCTCACTTAATGACTTAGTCTTTTCCATAAAATTCAGTACTGTACTTATAACGACGTACTCCATGAGTAAAAAGTTTTTACAACGAAGTCCAGCGAAGTCTTCTGAGAGCTATATATTGTAGAAACCAAGAGCAAGTTCCAACACATGTTGGAACGTGCTCTTGGTTTCTACAATATATAGCTCTCAGAGGCCTACGCGTAAAATTGGAGCGATAATCAAAATTAAATTGAATTGTATTTAAGAACAGTTGAGAGTTGCGTTTACTTGATTATGTGGGCTTGCGTTGCACCCATTTTCGATAATTTAAAGCCCACGCTAAAATAGTAAAATAACCAAAAGATGATAACATGATGATAGTTCCCTAAAAAAGAGTAAACCACCGTAACATTCAAAGTATTTTCAAGAACAGTACTGCAATGCGCTTACCAGTGAGAATCTTCCACGAAAACCTTATTTTATTTTATTTTTTCATTCCGCCTAAGGGGACAGGCAGAATGGCAGTACAATTGCTTTTCAGACTGATAAAGATCTACACTGCTGTAGCTCTTTTTACAGTTTATGAATGACAACGATACTACTAACAACCCAGCTGACACAAGACGTTTATACAACGTCGCCTCAAAGTCGATGCAACGTCATGACGTTGCATCGACGTTGATACGACATTGTATAAGCGTCAAGTGTCAGCTGGGACACTTTTTGAAATTTATAACTCGATGATATTATCTGAAATGTTATGAATTTGATGGAATAATAAACAGTATAGTACCATCTGTGTTTAAATTGTTTGCTTCAATAGTCTCAAATATTTAGGGTAATTACAGTGAGGTGATTCTTCTTGATTGCAAAGCCATGTCACCCTTCCTTTGAAAGATAACATGAACAAAAAAAAAAAAAAAAAAAAAACAAAAAAAAAAACACTTGTATTGTGCATATTTGTGGTAAGAAATGACCTCATTGAAGTTTATTGCACAATGGGTAAACAGCCCATATTTTTCATTATCTTTTGAAAGCGTCAAAGCTACACTGATGAAAATAGCACGTGTTTTATCAGTTTTGAAATACTTTAAGGCACCTACAAAATTGACATCAGGGTTATGCACTTGTTGCAATGATATTGTTAGATAAACTGAATGCAAAAACGTTTGGGAAAATGACTATACTGAAATCATGCAACAATGACCATTTCATGATAATTCAAGAAAAGAAACTTGTACTGACAGTTAATCAAGATAACCTTAGGAATTATTGTACCTTACACTTTCTTCGAATTATCGGACTGTTACCGGGTGATCACGGACAATTTCGTGAGAAACCGTCGAATGCATTTTAAGCAGCATGCATGCTTGAGACAAACAAATCTATGCACATTAGCAAGGTTTCAAAATTATTTTGGTGCATTTGCATGCTAACGTACGTTTTTCATTATCGCTTCCACGGTTTATTAACCCTTGTCCTGCTGAATAAATTAAGAAGCCACACCAATTTTTAATTTTCAGCCAATCAAATTACTTAATCCAGATTGTTGATATAGATTCACATACTTAATGGCAAACAGTGCAGATCCAGATCAATTGGCTTCTTTAGAAGCCAACTGATCTGGATCTACACTGTTTGCAAAGACAGGGTATATCCGGGTTCAGCAGGACAAGGGTTAAGAAATGACAGATTTATAGGTGATTATTACCTGTCTATTTAACCCACGCGACATTAGCCAGCTCCCCCGGGACTGTTTGCTGATAAGGTTGCTGTATATTCGGGAATAATCTGTTAGCAGACCTTAATTTGGGAATATCAGGCAGTTAGGCTGTTCTATGGGGTACTAACAATTTATATAAATAGGCTCAGTAGAATGAATACCCTGAATCTATGTTCTTGAGCAGACAATAAAAAATAATATATACCCCTGCAAACCTCTCTTTTGCCTGCATTAAGGGGATGTAGGCGAGGGGTAGAATGGTAGTTGTGATGGTGGGGGGAGGGGGAATGGGGAGGGTGCGAGGGTGTTACGGGAGTGTTGTTGATCTGTTGGTCGCTACTGAGCCTAGCATCATAACTATTTAACCATTTAATCTCATCTAAATATATCATATTATATGAATGTTTTTATGTAGACATGGCAAATATAAATACAAGTAGGTATTAATGTGTATGACCCTGATAAGACTTAATGCTTGCAAGTTCAAAGGAGAGGCTTTGAAATTGTTGCAACTTTATGTGAAATCTAAACTCTTACGATTTTCCAAAACAAGAGTTTATCTTTTATCTTCATAGGGTTTATCGTTTTCATTTTATTTAGTAAGTAATATCAACGAACATTTAATGTCATCAAATGTACGGTACTTATGAGGATTTCCGAGTACCAAACCGAATGATACCGAATAAATACAGTCGACTCGTTATCTCGAAGTCCAAATCCGTTTGTACAGTTTTTATAGCTTCATGATACATAAACGCTTTTCTGTTGAAAAGACATACCCTATTTTTTTTCTTTTCTTTTTCTTTTTTTTTTTCTTTCTTTTATATTTATATATATATATTTTAATATGCAAAACTGTTCTGCAAACATTGAAATTTCAGAATCCGTTTCCACAGAAATTCTATCATAATTAGTTGTAAAGAAATATTAATCCCTTTTCATGCTGAATAAATTAAGATGTCACACCCACTTCCATTTTTCAGCCAATCAGATTACTTGATCCAGGTTGTTGATATAAATTCACATACTTCATGGCAAACAGTGCAGATCCAGATCAGTTGGCTTCCAGCCAACTGATCTGGATCTACACTGTTTGCAAAGGCAGGGTATATCCGGGTTCAGAAGGACAAGAGTTAAGTGGGGCATATATTTATCATTCCTATCAATGTATTTTGAACCGATACTATTATCGGATATAGGTAGACCGCATTGGACTCATTGTCGGATATGACATCTCCGAGATTAATTTCATATGCTATATGAAATTTCCTTATAAAAAGAAGGCTTCCCCAGTTTTGAAAGTGAAATTTCATCAAACTATATGACATGTCCATATAAGTAATATTTGCAGGTGGTATCTATATTTGTGAAAAAATCAGAACACACTAAACGAGTTGTAGCAGTCCAGCATAGCTCGCCTGATTGAGTCCGTCTTATTTTGGATATCAGTGGATCACGAAATCGAAATAAAGGTTACACTGACTTCCAAACATGTATATTTTGTTGTTAAGTTTGGTGTCGCATGGAACTAATATTCCAAGTATGACATTAATCCAACAAATAGTCAATACTTTGGAATGCAAAATATAGGCCATACTGAATTGTAAATATATTGGTCTATCTTGCTGTCACTTGGAACAAAGGTATAGGCCTACCAAACATGACACTAAATATTCCGTCACAATAGCCGTCAAAGTACGAGGCAAAATCACGGCACCACGAAATATAGGTGACAAAAACTACAAATATGTGAAGGTCGACCACAGTGGTTTTTAAACAACATATATTACTTTTACCCATCAAATAGTCTTCAAGATACTCGTATAAGGCAAATTTACTAGAGCGTGGAATATACATGGACCAATATTCCAAGAAGGAAGTTTGTCCATTGAGCCGGCCTCGGTGGCTTAGTTTGATGCGCGTCCTACTGAAGATCAGGAGGTTGCGGGTTCGACCCCCACCCCACAACCTCCTGATCTTCAAAATATTCTTTTGTGGAACTTGATCATGAAATATTTTTTGCGGCCATTCTCTCCCTTCCGCTGATTCAAGAAGGGCAGTTGTCAGTTTTTGGTGAAAGAACTTGCACAATACTGGTTAACCGCTTAGAGGACTAAGTCATGTAAGTCTGCCCAGTAAAAACATGGTTAGGTTGACCCGCGCTCGACATGATCCTATTGGGTTGACTGGGTCGTAAAACCCCTACACCAACTAAACAAGCTCAAAGTAATAGAACTATTGGCTATAGGATTTGAAGGAAGAGCACAAAAATAAATAACGGTTGATTCTATTTATTTTACTAACTAAAATAAAAATGAAAAAAAAAAAAAAAAAAAAAAAAAAAATGTACACGACTACAGTGAACCCTCGTTACAACGATAGCATTTGTTCCCAAAGCTGTTGCCATTCAAATGAATTTGCTGTGGTAAAGATTTCTTAATGAATAGTGTAATATGTAAGAAAGGCCTTGTTGTATTCCTATATCCTCTTAGAACATATGTTTTGGATATTTGTTAGAATCGCCTCAGTGAGGCGATTCTAAGATATATCCTAAACATGTGTTTTTTGAGTAATAAAAACAATATTCTGCCATTATAACGAATTTTGTCGTTGTGGCGAGTGTCGCCATAAAGTGGGTACATTGTATGTAAGTAAAAAGCAGGGCCCAGTTGTTCAAAGTTAACGACATCGTTAGTTAACGATTCATTAAAATTTACATCGAGTGATACGCAAATATGCTGAAATGGTTTGCTGAAAAAAATGTGAGTAGCTTTTGCAATGCATGGTAAACAACATTCTGAACTAGCCGCCATGTTGGTTTGCTGTGGCATTTGAAGAGTTTATAGTTAGCTTTGGGGCATTTTCGTCACAATTTGCCGTTGGAATCGTAAGTTATGCAAGAACAACGATCATCCATGGTATTTCAGTAAAATAACATTTGCCGGGTCTCTCCTCGGAAGATATGTGAACACTCAGCATAGCGACCTCGTGTTCAAACAGCTTCCTCGGGACCCGATAAATGTTAATGCATGAAAAACCATGGGTGATCCCTGTATGCTTGCATAAAATCTTATGAACATAGCTGTTTGAAGCTTTTCTTGAATGGACCAGAAGCCGTGTTCAAACAACAAAGCCCTTGTTCAAATAATGAGCGACGAACAACATTCTGAACTAGAACAGTGTTTTCGGAGGAAAACATATGTCCCCCCACCAGTTTGAACAGACTTATTGTTAAAATAGATTGTATCTATAATAAACTCAAGGTCACAATATACCTATATGTAAGTTTGGTCAAAATTCGTCCATTCATCAATGAGACAGAGTGCTGACAAGCCATTTTCTAAAATCATAGCCCTTGTGTAACCTTGAAAATGGGATCAAGGTCACAAAAAATCTAATCAGTTCTTGTCTCTGTCTCAACAATATAGCTGTGCAAGTTTGGTCAAAATCCATCCATTCATTCAGCAGATAGCATGCAGACAAGCCATTATCCAACAATCTGAGCCCTCCTGCGACCTTGAAAATGAAGTCAAGATCACCAAAATAAAATCAGTTATTTTCCATGCCACAACAAATTTGCTGTGCAAGTTTAGTTAAAATCCATCTATTCCTTCAAGAGATACAGTGCAGACAAGCCATTTTCCAACAATATAAGCCCTAGTGTGACCTTGAAAATGGGATCAAGGTCACCAAAATCTAATCAGTTCTTTTCCATGTCACAACAATATAGATGTACAAGTTAGGTCAAAATCAATCTATTCCTTTAGGAGACAGGGTGCAGACAAGCCATTTACCAACAATCTAAGCCCTAGTCTGACCTTGAAAACGAAGTGAAGGTCACCAAAATATAATCAGTTCCGATGCATGTCCCAAAAATATAGCTGTGCAAGTCTGGTCGAAATCTACTCATTCCTTCAGGAGACAAGGTGCAGTCAAGCTATTTTCCACCAATCTAAGCCTTAGTGTGACCTTGAAAATGGGGTCAAGGTCATCAAAATCTAATCAGTTCTTTTCCTTGTCTCAACAATTAAGATGTAGAAGTTTGGTCCAAATCCATTCATTCATTTAGGAGATAGGGTGCAGACAAGCAATTTTCCAACAATTGAAGCCTTACTGTAACCTTGAAAATGGGGTCAAGGTCACTAAAATCTAATCAGTTCTTTTCCATGTCTCAACAATATAGCTGTACAAGTTTGGTCAAAATCCATTGATTCATTCAAGAGATAGGGTGCATACAAACCATTTTCCAACAAATCTAAGTTCTTCCGTGACCTTGAAATAAAGTCAAGGTCACCAAAATCTAATCAATTCTTTAATATGTCCCAGCATTGTATATGTGCAAGTTTAGTCAAAATCTATTCATTCCTACAAGAGATAGGGTGCGGACAAGCCATTTTCCAAAAATCTAAGCACTCCTGTGACCTTGAAAATGGGGTCAAGGTCACCAAAATCTAATCAGTTCTTTTACATATCCAAGCAATGTAGATGTGCAAGTTTGGTTTAAATCTATTCATTCCTTCATCAGATACCGGCAGACAAGCCATTTTCCAACAATCAAAGCCATCCTGTGACCTTGAAAATGGGGTCAAGGTCACCAAAATCTAATCAGCATTTTTCCTCCTCCCAATTATATGTTTGTGTAAGTTTGGCTAAAATCTGTCTATTCAATAAGGAGATAGAGTGCAGACAAGAGGCTACGCCCCATTTTTCAACGATCTAAGCCCTCCTGTGACCTTGAAAATGGGGTCAAGGTCACCAAAATCTAATCAGTTCTTTTACATATCCAAGCAATGTAGATGTGCAAGTTTGGTTTAAATCTATTCATTCCTTCATCAGATACCGGCAGACAAGCCATTTTCCAACAATCAAAGCCATCCTGTGACCTTGAAAATGGGGTCAAGGTCACCAAAATCTAATCAGCATTTTTCCTCCTCCCAATTATATATTTGTGTAAGTTTGGCCAAAATCTGTCCATTCAATAAGGAGATAGAGTGCAGACAAGTGGCTACGCCGACGGGATCCGCACTAAAAACAATATGCCCCCCACCCCCATGGTGTGGGGACATAATTAACCGCCATGTTATTTTGCAGTCGCACTGGAAGAGTTTATATGGAGTTTATATGGAGCTTTTGGGCGTTTTCGTCACAATTTACTGTTTGAATCGTAAGTTATGCAAGAACAAGGATTATCCATGGTTATTTCACGGCAATAACATTTGCCGGGTCCCTCTAAAGATATTTGAACACTCGGCCTAGCGGCCTAGTGTTCAAATAGCTTCCTCGGGACCTGGCAAATGTAAATGCATGAAAAACCATAGGTGATCCCTATATTCTTGCATAAAATCCTATGAACATAGCTGTTTGAAGCTATTCTTGAATTGACCAGAAGCCGTATTCAAAAAACAAAAACAATGTTCAAATCATGAAATTCGCTTACTGTTTGAACATGGATTTTGAACTTTTGATATCACAAGATGGTCTTTGTTTTGTTTACATTACGTTGAGCGACGTAACGTTATCGCCCTGAACGTAGCATTTTTAGCTCGCCTGAACAATGTTCAGGAAGAGCTATTGTACTACCCCCGGCGTCGGCGTTGGCGTTGGCGTCGGCGTCGGCGTCGGCGTTCACAAATGTTAAAGTTTTCGTTAAAGTTTTTAAGACCTCATTATTTCCTAACCTTATCACCGATTTGATTCATCTTTGGTATGGTGATACATATTGGTCCAAAATTTTGCGCAGTACCATCCCCACCGCTCTAGGTCATGTCAAGGTCAAGGTCACAGACTTAGAATTTTCATGTTAAAATTTTTATGTCTAAGTTTTTAGAATCTCATTACTTCTGCACTAAATGATGGATTTTGTTCCTATTTGGTATTATGATAGACACCATCAGCACCATCAGCACTCATGACCGTGACCTTGAGGTCGAGGTCACAGACTTAGAATTTAAATGTTAAAGTTTTCGTTAAAGTTTTTAAGACCTCATTATTTCCTAACCTTATCATCGATTTGATTCATATTTTGTATGATGATACTTATTGGTCCAAAATTTTGCGCAGTACCATCCCCATCACTCTAGGTCATGTCAAGGTCAAGGTCAGACTTAGAATTTAAATGTTAAAGTTTTCGTTAAAGTTTTTAAGACCTCATTATATCCTAACCTTATCACCGATTTGATTCATCTTTGGTATGATGATACATATTAGTCCAAAATTTTGCGCATCCCCACAAACTTAGGTCAAGGTCAAGGTCACAGAGTTTTCATGTTAAAATTTTACGTCAAAGTTTCTAGGATCCCATTACTACTAAACTAAATGATGGATTTAGTTCCTATTAGGTATCATGATAGCTACTGGTCAAAGGTTTTCATCAGCACCATCAGCATTCATGACTATGACCTTGAGGTCGAGGTCACAGACTTAGAATTTAAATGTTAAAGTTTTCGTTAAAGTTTTTAAGACTTCATTAAATCCAAACCTTATCACAGATTTGATTCATCTTTTGTATGATGATACATATTGGTCCAAATTTTTATGCAGTACCAATCCCCACCACCCTAGGTCATGTCAAGGTCAAGGTCACAGACTTAGAATTTTGATGTTAAAATTTTACGCCAAGTTTTTTTAGGATCTCATTACTTCTAAACTACATGATGGATTTAGTTCCCATTTGGTACAAAGACAGATACTGCCCCCTCCCCGCCCCCTGCCCCCCCCCCCCCCCCCCACACACACACACCAGGTCATGTCAAAACCAAGGTCACAGACTTAGAACTTTCCAGAAACAAAATGTGCAATATCAGGCGAGATGTCCTGTCTGGCGACAGGTCTTGTAGAATTTTATGATGACGTCAGAGGGTCATTGAGCAACTGGCGTCATTGTAAACAACATTTTGAACTAGCCGCCATGTTGGTTTGCCGTCGCATTGGAGAATTTATATGGAGTTTATTTGAAGCTTTAGGGCGTTTTCGTCACAATTTGCCGTTGGAGTCTTAAGTTATGCAAGAACAACGATCATCCATGGTTATTTCATTGCAATAATATTTGCCGGGTCCCTCGGAAGATATTTGATCACTCGGCCTAGCGGTCTCGTGTTCAAACAGCTTCCTCGGGACCTGGCAAATGTTAATGCATGAAAAACCATGGGTGATCCCTATATTGAAGTGACGTTCTTTCAATGTTGTGGGCCCGCTGTATAAGGTAAATGTAAAGCGCCATTTTCATAAGGATGCCACTAAAATAGAAGAAAATTGCTTTCCTGGTATACAAATAACTTCTGGATGCGCAGGGGGCGGGGGTGGGATGGGGGAGGGGTTGGTGGAGTTAATTCTTTAAGATAGGGGAGTCAATCCTTTCCTTTAAGGGGACACGGGACACACCTTGTTGACTTTGCGTCATTTCCGCCAAGGGAGACGAGCTTATTTACTCCCAGTTTGCTTTTCTGCACACTAAACCCCTTCCTTATTAATGGGGTAGACCCCTTTTCAGAAGGGGAAAAAACAATTTTGACATAGTTGTCACCGCATTTAGTTCCCGTTCAGAAAAGACCATTTGGTCAGAGTGAACTCTTGGAACCGTGTCCTTACATATGCGTAACACTCATTACGTACATTACGCATCTGCGTAACTTGCACAAGAAAATATTTGCGATAAAGAGACTTCAACTAAAATAAACTATTTTGTTTCTTATATGACCTTCTCTTAAAGTAAAGAATTTATCGCATTCAAAATAGGGTCTACTCTGAAAGGAAAGAATTTGCTCTGAGAGAGAGCAAATTCTTTCCTTTAAGAGTAGCCCCTATTTTGGTCTCAATAGAAGAGAGATTGTTTTCAAGATTTTTCCTAATGGTGCGTACAAATTATTTCGTTCTGGCTATGCCTTTCACCATAAATCCTACTCTCCGCCCCACCCCTTCAACCTTGAAATAAAAAAATTTATGTACTGCACTGAGCGGTTCACTTTGGTACATTTCTACGGGGTGTTTCACAAGTGCAGAGATTACATAAACCACAATACATGCTGAGATATGAACAAAAGCATGTGGGCGACATTTTGTCTTCACAAGTGGCCTTTTATCAGCGAGTAATTTACGGACAGGATCTTAGGACCTATAAAATACTGGGGCTCAACTCGCATTAAGCATTCACCTTGCACTTTGCAGCAAGCACAGAAGGCTACCTCGCTACAGTGTGGGTTTATTTTAAGAGATACGGTAAGTTATATATTCCACATTTCTCCTAATATGTACTGTCTAACATATGCCATTATGTTAATGCTTTGCATTCTGGGCCCAGTTGTTCAAAGCTAACGATGTCGTTAGTTAACGATTCGTTAAAATTTACATCAAGTGATACGCAAATATGCTGAATTTTTTTGCTGAAAAAATGTGAGTAGCTTTTGCACTGCAAAAGCTACTCACATTTTTTCAGCAAAAAAATATCAGAATATTGTATATTGAATCCACTAAAACAGTTAACGAAATGATCCTTAACGAGCTCGTTAAGCTAACGACGCTTTGAACAACTGGGCCCTGGGTAATAATTTCAACAGAAGACATTTTGAATTTTTTTTAATTTTCCCTAGAAAATAGGCTTTGACTTTCATGCAAATTGCCTCCAGGTGAAAATTAAGAAAACTGTCAAATTGTGGTCTCTCTACTAATGCTGCATCATCCCTTCGCGGGGATTATGTGCAGATGTCCGGTGTGCTTCAGACCGGGCGTCAGTGCAGTGAAAGTTTAAAACAAGACAAATAGATAAATACAATTAAGGTGAAAAAAAAGATGAAAGGTTAAAATGTTAAATGTCCGATGAAGACAAAGATAAAAGGTTAAAAACAATGCTTCCGATCTATGGCTAGAAGTAGGTCAGACTGCTGACTGCCAGTCTAAAGGACTCAAGGTTAAGCAGCAATACTATATTTGGCGGCAACATATTTCACTGAACAATAGCGAGGGAGAAGAAAGAGTACTTATAGTAGTCGGTAGCTGTGTGGATTTGTATGAATGCCAGTGGACGTGACTTTGAATATCGCGTAGCTACTCGTGGGTGCACAGCATATAGTAGTAGTGGCAATTACTAGACCATGCACTATCTTGTAAAATAGGCTTAACCGTGCTTCTGTAAGCCTGTCCTCAAGAGATTTCTATCCAAGCTCTCCAAGCATGCTGGTGACACTGTCATAGGCTGAATAGCGACTAAGTGTCCAGCAAGCTGCTTGCCTCTGAACCATTTCCATCTTATGAATGTGTGTTTTGGTGTGGAACTCCAGACAGGAAATGAGTATTCTAGGATGGGACGGACTAGAGTTTTGTACGTTACTTCTCTGCTGCTCTGGTCTGCTGTTAATTTGCCCGGACAGCGGTAAATGTTAAGTCACGTAATGTATATACTGCTAAGCCATAGTGCTACTTGACACTTAGCATTCTGGGATAAAAATTTAAAATATAGTTTTGTTATTTTTTCCAGAAAACAGGTTTTGACATTTCATGCAAATTGTCTCCATCAGAGACAATTTGCATGAAAAGTCAAAACCTGTTTTCTGATAATAATAATAATAATAATAATAATAATAAAAATAAGAAAAATATCATGGATTTGTCTCTGTTAAATTAGCCCAGGCAGTGGTGAAGGTTAAGCTAAAAAGGTTTAACCAAATTTACGTATAGTGTATATATATTGCTTCTCCATAAAAATACATGCCGTGAGTATTCACTAGAAGCGCCTCGTACAGTACTCACAACACATGAGGTTCATACAAGAAGAGATTTTAATCTTTGATTGTTTATTGGTGATATGTTTAATAATAATAAAATCGTCGCAGTTTAACAAATAAAAGCTCCTATTGACTTCCACAGTGAACATTTTATCAAATCTCCACAGGTAAGTGTTATCGAAAGCGCGATATGATTCCTACCATGAAGGTTAGTTTTTAGACTGGAGACAATCAGAAGTTCAAAGGGGCAAAATCTGGAGAATATGGGGCTGGTGCATAATCTTACAAGAGCAGACAACCTCAAGCCAACTTTCCTCTTCTTCACAATCTCTCAACGCTGCCACCTTAGTTTTTCTGCATAATATACACTATTTATCGTGCGACTCTCCTCAAGGTAATTCGCCATGACAACGCCCTGACTATTCCAAAAGATAGAGCCCATCACCTTTCCTGTCGAAGAAACTCTCTTAAATTTCTTAGGATGGGGTGAGCCAGGGTGCTTCCCTTACATACCATCACGAAAACATGCCTATATAATTTTAGTTTAAACATTTATTTCATGTATAATATTAACATATTTGAACATATACAAGACATGTGTTTACTACATTACAATATTATACAATGGGATTCGGAAGAAAGTCAACAGACTTATGAAGTCCGTCTCCCATTTTTTGCAAATACGAATGTACAAATACAACATGTGACTTGAAATAGAACAAACTAACAGTGATGAAAAGGACAGAGTGAATTTCAGATAGAACAATCGTGAAGGTACATCTTTTCAACCAATGGCTGCTCCACGGGGATGTGGAAATACGTTTTGCACATATGAGTTGGATAAGTAAAATAATGAACAATAAATTGATTTATCGTCAGACTAGGTTTATGTAAGGTTTATTCTCGACCACAACAAGATTTATCCCATTCCTTAAGAAATGGTACGAATTGAGATTAAAGAACATTTTAATTTTAGACGACTTTGCTAATTAATAGAAATTTTATTAAACTAATAGAAGCGACTTTTCAATAGTTTTACTTACCATAGATTAATTATTTATCATTTCAAAACGTTTTGATTTCGTCAGGAACTCCTGTACGGCGAGGAATATCTGTCTGTTATCAGAGTCAGAGAGTTCCTGACTACCAAAAAGAAATACATTTAAGGATGGCTGAAACACCGGAGTTACTCTATTAACAAGTTCTTGTCGCAGGGATGTATATCGTGTACAGGACATTAAGAAGTGCTGAGTATCTTCACGTGCTCCACAAACACATATCGGACTATCGATAATATTTTTAGAAAATAAGTGTGCATTAAGAGTACTACATCTCATTCTTAATCGAGCATGATAAATTTGGCCAAGTCTTTTACCATCAAAAAAGAACCTAGGTACCGCATTGAGATCAGAATCCAGGCGATGTTTAAAAGAAGATAATGTAGGAGTGTTTCTTACTTCCTCAGTTAATTCGTTCCAGTCTCGTGTGACAGAAGGAAGAAAAGATTTATAGTAAAGTTGGGAATTTGCATGTACAGTATTAAGATTCTGTGCATTTCTCAAGTTATACACGGAATTGTTACCTACGTTGTCAGGCACTAAAGAAGAGAGATAATTAGGAGAAAGACCATTTTTCATTTTATAGAAAAGTTGCAATTTTTGTTTTTTTCTACGCGAGGCTAAAGTTTCCCACCCAGTTTCAGTATAAAGAGACTCTATGGAAACTAACTTTGTGGCTCCTGTTACAATACGGGCAGCTTCTATTTGTATTTTCTCTAACTCGTTCGCTTCATAAAGGGTACAGTTATCCCAGACGACATTAGAATACTCAATAACCGGTCTGATAAAAGAAAAATAAATGGTCTGTAATGATCGTCTGTCTAGTTTGTATTTAAGCTTTCTCATGATGTTAATGCGGGTCCAGGCCTTCGATTTGATATATTCCAGATGTTCATGCCAAGTACAATCACTTGATAATACTACCCCAAGATGCTTATGAGAAATTACTTCTTCTATCTGTGTTTGATCCATAAAAACAGGAGGATGATATGGTTGATTTCTTTTTCTTGAAAAAATAATTGATTCTGATTTGGCTGGGTTAAATGTCACAAGCCATGTTTTAGCCCATAAATGTATTTTTTGTAAATCTTCATTTAACTGATTAGCAGCATTGACTGGATCTTCTACCACTATGTAAAGACTTGTGTCATCTGCAAAGAGCCTTATAGAAGAGTGGATATTTTCAACAATATCATTGATGTATATTAAAAAAAGTAGAGGACCAAGTATCGAACCTTGGGGAACACCTGCTTTTATGGAAGTCCAACCTGAGGCTGTCCCAGGTAGCACGACACGTTGCTTTCTATTGTTTAAGTAATCGGTAAACCATTGTAAAAGAGATCCAGAAATTCCCACAGAAGAAAGTTTATATAGAAGACCCTTGTGCCATACCCTATCAAACGCTTTACTAATGTCACAAAATATAGCTCTTACTTCTTTTCCTTCATCTAGCGCTTGACAAAACGTATTATAGAGGTCTGTTAACTGGTTTACTGTTGAATCTCCAGGCACAAAGCCAGATTGTAAGGTAGTTATAACGTGATTTTCTTGAAAGAAATTAAAAATTCGTTTATGAACTATTTTTTCAAGAACCTTTCCAACGGTACTTAGAAGGGATATTGGTCTATAGTTAGATACCTCAGATGGATCGTCTTTTTTTAAGATAGGTGTGACATTAGCTTGCTTCCAAATAGATGGAACTTTACCTTTATTAAGAGAAAAGTTGAATAGGTCCTGTAAGGGAGATGCTAGAGGCTGCGCAAGCTCTTTAAGAATTTTGTTGCTGATTAAATCAGGTCCTGATGCTTTACCTGTAGGTAGAGAGAGAAGCGTAGATTTGACTTCTTCAGATGTAATTCTGAGAGAATGGAGGTTATAAAGAGGTGTTATCCTTGTTCGAGGCAACGAGGCATTATGTTCGTCCAAAATAGTTTGTTGAGTAAAAAATTCATTTAGTTTATCAGCTTTATGTTCATCTTTACAATAAATAATATCATTACTTTTCAGTGGCGGAATAGAAGAGTCTTGATCCGGCTTTATAAAATATTTTAGGGTTTTCCACCAATCTTTTTGGCAAATATTGGGATCTTTGAGTTTGTTTTTCAGTTTATCTAACTCTTCATTTTTAGCTTTACGAATTTGAAATGTGACATCATTTCTTACCTGTTTGTAATTATTAAAGTCTGTCTGATTTTTTGATCTTTTGTATTTATCATAAAGTCGTTTGCGTTTTCTCATAAGTCGTTTAATATTATTAGTTAACCAAGAAGGATCAGATTTTCGAATGTGTACAAGCTTGTTTGGAATATGTTTGTTTACAAGATACAAAATTCTGTCGGTAACATTTTGGGCATAAGTATCCACATCATTGTCTTTCACTAGGCTCCAATCAGTTTCAGTTAACTCATGAGAAAGCGATTGCAAATCACCCCTGTGATATAGATAAATTTGTCTAGAAAACGATGGGGTTATAACTTTATCAAAATTATAAACACAAAAAATAGGGCTATGATATCTTATATTTTGGTCAAGAAATGGTTCACCAACCCCGCTGAGGAATACCCTATTCTTGTTTGATACCAGAAATAGGTCAATAATAGAATCAGAATTTTCTGTATGGTGTGTTGGTTCTGTTATTATTTGGTCCATATTAAACTGTTGACATAAGTCGTTAATTTTCCTATATAAGGCAGGTTTAGAAACATCAAAATTAAAATCACCAGTTATTGTTATATTAGCAATATTTGTATCAAATGCAAGGCCAATAGAGTCTTCAATACTAGAATAAATTAAGTTGTTTGAGCTTGGCGGTCTATAAAAAGTGCCGAGCAATTCTTTCCTATTGTGTAAGGAGATCTCAACCCAAATACATTCAAGTTGTGGAAGTTCAAGGTCACGTCTTCTACATGAAAATAGAGACTGATTTATGTAGACACAAATGCCGCCGTGATTATCACCAACGCGATCACGGCGATACAAATTGAATCCGTTTATTTTAATTGTTTCGTCAGAGGTACGACGATCAAGCCATGTTTCAGTTAAACATATAGCATCAAAATCTCTTAGTTCGGACTCAATTATGTCAACTTTATTACTTAAGCTTTGAATATTATAGTGAACAACAGAAAATTTGCCTATAATAGATGATTTTTCAAAGATTCCACTCTCGGCTGAAGAGTTTGAGGATTCATCTAGGCGAGGTCCTGGATTGGTTTCTATACCCCCAATTAGTAATGCTGACATAATAATATATATCTCAAAATAATTCAAATAATCAATACCTTTCACCCTAGCCTGGCGACAATAATTCAATCCAATCCGCATCCTGTAGACTTGAATCTCAATCATGTTATGCAGTCAACAAGGAGTCGGAATTGTTTCAGTGATGCGGAATGGGTATGTTGATTCGTTGTACTTCCATGACAAGATAAATGGCACGTATATATTTCCCCGTGGAGCAACAAGGCAAGCATTCGTTTATATGATGAACAACTATTCAAACAAACATGTAAGCAGTATATAAACAAAAGATTCATAATGTTACATGATACGGAAAAGGAATAGTTAAGTACAATTTGGGATATTATATTATACAACATACATGTAAGTTGAGTAATCATATTGCAGAACCCTATAGTCATTCAACAGTGAGTAGCATACTTCTTAATATTACACGCTATGAAGATGAATTTATTAAACTCATTTATCGGGCAGACATTGTAAAAAAAAAACAAAAAACAAAAAAAAAAAAAAAAAAAAAAAAAAAAAAAAAAAAAACACACACAAACAAAAAAAAACAAAAAAACATTTGGGAACTCTTTGACTATTCAACAGTAAGTAAAATGCATATATGTTGTGAAGAATTTGCTTGACCCCTTTTCGAACAGACATTTTAAAATGCGCAGGTAAACTGAGTAATCGTGTTGAAACCCCTATAGCAAATCAACAGAGAATAAGAAACATATATGGTACGGTGATTTTTCTAGACCCCTTTTTAAGCCGACATTACAAAATAAAAAAAAAAAAAAAAAAAAAAAAAAATGCATACTTTTAAATAATCGTGTTGAAAACCCTACAACCAGTTCAACAGTGACTAAAATACATATATGCTTCAAAGAATTTATTAGACCTTTTTCAACAGACAGTGTAAAATATGCATGTAAATTAAGTAATCGTGTTGGAAATACAATGAGTAAAATATATATGAAATTTATTAAATCAGAATGAGAAATATTACCAAATATAGCATGTGTATTCAGAGATATAGACCGAAGCCGACAGTCCAATTCTAGATAATTTTGACCCCCTTAAACCCCACTTTTATATAGTAAAACTGGGGTTT